>JACEEZ010006170.1:0-11810 GCA_016584305.1 Chionoecetes opilio | reverse complement strand
AAAATAAGGGGGTTTTTTTGAAATTTTTATTTTTAAATTTAATTGATATTTTTTTCAAGGGGAATCACTTTTTGAGGGACGTCCTTACCTACAATCCCTATTTTTTTTTAAACACGCCATTTTGCTGAAATATGTTATCAGATGCATTTCAAAACATAAAAAAATGTCTAAAAAAAATTGTTTCATCTAGAGCGGGTACTGCCCAACCCTTTTCTTAGAATCCTGAAATTTCAGGATTCTAAGGGGGAAATTTATCCTGAAGGACATCTAAATTACTAGCATTTAGTCAACAGAAAAAAAGAAATGTCTTAGAACACGGCTATTTACTTTTCTTCAAGTAGATATAGATATACTGTAGAAGATAGTGTCTATATACATGTTATTAAGCAAGTAAATGTTGTGTTTAGGCTACTAATTTTTACATGAAGGGGGAAATCCGGATGGTTGAACTGGTTGAAGGGGGAAATGACAGAAAAAAGGTTGGGAACCACTGATTTATTCTTGAGAATAGCGTAATGAACTAAAGTGGAAATTTACCCCCGGCACACGGCCAGGACTGCGCTGATGGCGACGGCTTAGTTTCATCAATATATTCTGATCAGACCATTTGATTATAATGGGCGAGAACTGTGCTACCGCCGTTACCACTTACGTTTTCTATGTAATTAGTGCTCAGTATGCTGTGCAGTATTAATCCACTTACGCATAACCTTTACACTTATATACCTATATACATATAAAAGATATGACATTGCTCTCTAATAGCATGTACACACACACTGTCTCTCTTCTGAGGCCCTCTTCCATTTAGGAGGTCAGGTTAATAATCCCGCCGTGTGGTCGAGGGGGGCCACCCCCCGTTAGGTTAGGTTCGGTTAGGGTAATAATCCTCCCGACAGAACAGAGCAGATCACTTGGCGACTGGACGGGCTGGGGAATGCTGGGCGAGACACACTTGTTTTCGTACAATTCCGTCACTTATCAGGTTTGTGAGGCACTAATTAGTATTTTCTGTTCACGAGTAAGTGCTGTTTCTGATGTAGATACATTGTTGTCAATGGAAACAGCGACCCTAGGATTTGTTGATGAAAATAAAAAATAAAATACTTTAACCGGTTTCCGGTATATATAAATATCTCCATCTGATAAAGGACCATTTTTTGGGATAGGAAAAATAATTACGTCTCAGAAAATGAACGAGCATTCATCTTCATTTTTTACCGAAATTTTTTGTCCGTGCTTTTGACTGAAGTAACAGTTTGTCAAGAGGTTTGAAGGTTTGTAGAAGACGTATATGACAAAAGACTAGTCCTTCATAAGGTAGTAAACGAGATAAGGCAGGGTCACTAAAACCTTAACCTTTCTGTGCTATCAATCCTTACCTTACCATTGAAATTTCCATACTACCTCCCTTACCTCAGTCTCTCTGAAATATCTCCTTGAGAGAATTAAAAATGGTATGAAATCAATGACAGGAAATACAGACATTGTTACTACCTAGAATAGTTACACAAAGTTACTGTTAAAAGCCCACTCACCTTAACGTGTACTCCAACATCCACTGACTGGTTCAGCTACTTGAGAAGTGTAGTGGTCATTTTGACCATCTACACCGTTGTCACCATTATGTAGTGCCCACCTTGGGAGTGTACTCTACAGTCCTGGTTACTCCGCTGCCACCACCCACATTAAGTGGGAAAAAAAAATATGAATGAAAAAAAAATAAAAAGATTTAAGAAAATATGTAAGTACGGGTTTGGGAAAAACTGAATGACAACGCTTTAATTATATTTTAATTATAATATATTTAACTCTTTACTGTCTCACTTGGTAATTATTATACTTTCACAAGTTATCTTAATATTAAGTTTTCCCTTTCCCCTCCTAGCGATACGCACCCCGAAATGTAAAGTCGTTATCCTAATATAGTTTACTATCTATGGTAACTTCGGTTTGCACTGTCACCACATTAACGATACGCACATGTAATGCTAAAGTCGTCATCCTAATCTAGTTTACTATCTCTGGTAACTTCAGTCGCACTGTTACCCCTTAACGATACCACATGTAATGCTCAAGTCATTATCCTAATATAATGTATACGTAGTCTACCCCAAATTTCCCAAAACGTTTCCTCTCACTTATTTTCTATTTCCTTCTTTCTCCTTTTTCCTCACACGGCTGGCCCTGTGACATGTGTGGTTGCCCCCTCTGCTAATTTGTGAGCGCTTGGACCCCTGGTCCCCCAAAACAGCATCCTACCTTGGGACTAAGTAATACACTTTATAGTCCTGGTCAACAAAAGGAATCACCAGTAAGTCATGTCTACTTTCTCTAGTTAACAAACATTTCATAACATACCTTTACCAAGGGCG
The DNA here is from genome assembly GCA_016584305.1 of Chionoecetes opilio. Lineage (NCBI taxonomy): Eukaryota > Metazoa > Arthropoda > Malacostraca > Decapoda > Majidae > Chionoecetes > Chionoecetes opilio. The sequence goes on along the minus strand of JACEEZ010006170.1, from coordinate 9,435 downwards.
GGGAATATCACCCCCCCACAGGCGACTTAACTCAATGAACGTCGAGCTGCTTCTAAAATTATCCAAAACCTAGAATCCCCGTTCTCACCTCGTTTCGCTACGTGTCAAAATTACTACTGGCTTAAAATATAAGCCTAACCGTGTTTCAGGAATGAGGCGTGGAGGAAAATTCCTCGTTAGCTTATGATACTTAGTGTTTTTTCATCTTTCCTATAATTAATTTCTCGCGTACAAGCTTTTTCCCCCCCAAAAAAAAAAAAAATTCCTTATGCCTCAGTCCTTCATCAAGCATCCTACCGGATATCTAACAAAAAATTTAAAAAAAATTATCATATACATCAAACTTATTTCATATAAATTTTCTTAGGATCTTCTATCATTTACAAACAAATATTCTCATCCTGCTTTTTCCAATTCTTCCAAACAAATTTACAAAAAATGAGATAGTATGTATTCTTAAACTTATCATTCCCTCACCAAGATAGTTTTGACCAGTTTGGGGAATACTTATTTATGTAATGCCTTCACTCCCTTGAAATGAGAACCTTCTCACTTTCTCTTATTGTCAAGGCCGAAGCCCTATAGAGTCGCAAAATGGACTCGTCCTCCCCAGTCGGGAATGTTATTTTTTTTACCCCATTTTAAACCTGGGCGAGGTTTCGTAGGGGAGAAATCACGACTGGATTTACTCCATACCTCAATACTTGGGATAAGGCTACCTCCCCTTTTCGAGGCATACATAAATCCTGCGTCTATCACCCAACGAGCGAAGCTCAGAGCCCAAACAATCCTTGGGTCTAACGACAACCTAGCGGGTTTTGTGTTCAGTGCAATCTGTGTGCACCCCCTAAAGCAAGAATTTCTAACCTTTACATTTTTCTAGGGGACCTTCATCTCTCTCTCTTTCTCTTCTCACTAGAGAAAGTGGTTGAAAATTAATCTCTTTCTCACGAGAGATTAACACTCTGTCATTATAATAAGCACATATCTCTTCACTGGCCTCCTCTCTCAAGATGGTGTAGGTACAAATTCCTCCTCCATTACTACCCCCTCTAAAGCAAATTTTCTAAGGTGGCCATTACTGCCACGACAACCCGTAAAGTTGCTTTCTTGTAGGGCGTTAGTTCTACATGAGCTGTTACTCTATCCCAATGTTAATCTAAACGTAAGGTACGGTAATCTAACCTTACCGCACCTTTACATGACATCCTGCCTACATTTGTGTTAAGTGTGGAATACAAGCCCCCTATCCACACATTTATCATCCATCCACTTCCACACACATCATATCCAAATTCCACTGGCATCGTTTTCCCCACTGCATCCCACGGGAGTAGTGTCACACACCCACATCCACACTACCTTCACGCATCCTACATCACCCATAAAACACATGCATACGCGCTACCCATATCACTTTCATGTTCAACAGCGGGTCGGAGGTGTGCATGTTTCATGTTGCACCCTTCACTACTCCGCTTCGGCTTTTCCAGGCCATCACTAATGTCTTATCAGGTCTATGTTAGCATGTGGGTAACCGGGCCTACTGTTACGTTAGTATCATTACTTCCCCAGCTGAGCGAAAATAGTCATAGTCACTAACGCTACTCTATCACCTATATGTACACATATACTCTGTACACACCATACTGACAGTATGTGATCACTGGGTAACTGGCACTTGGCAAAAACTAAAAAAGGCGGGTTAGTCAGCACGTGGGTACGTGGATCCATCGAATGGATCCCACCGCTGCCACCATTAGTAGTGGGCATTTTGACCATCTACACCCTTGTCACCATTATGTAGTTGCCCCACCTTGGGAGTGTACTCTACAGTCCTGGTACTCCGCTGCCCACCACCCACATTAAGTGGGGAAAAAGAAATATGAATGAACAAAAATAAAAGATTTTAAAAAAATATGTAAGTACTGGTTGGAAAAATGAAAAGACAACGCGTTAATATATTTATTATAATATATTTAACTCTTTACGTCTCACTTGGTAATTATTATACTTCACAAGTTATCTTAATATTAAGTATTCCTTCCCTCCTAGCATACGCACGCGAAATGCTCAAGTCGTTATCCTAATATAGTTTACTATCTTTTGGGAACTTTGGTTGCACTGTCACCACATTAAAAGATACGCAATGTAATGCTCAAGTCGTCATCCTAATCTAGTTTACTATTCTGGTAACTTCAGTCGCACTGTTACCCCTTAACGATACGCCACATGTAATGCCAATCGTTATCCTAATATAATGTTACGAGTCTATCCCACTTCCAACGTTTTCCCCCTTTACTTATTTTTTATTTCCTTCCCTTTTTCCTTGTCCCACACGGCTAGCCTGTGACATGTTGTGGTTGCCCCCTCTGCTAATTTTTGGGGAGCGCTTTGGCCCCCTGGTCCACCAACAGCATCCTACCTTGGGACCCTAAGTAATACACTTTATTAGTCCTGGTCAACAAAAGGGAATCACCAGTAAGTCATGTCTACATTCTAGTTAACAAACATTTCATAATATCCTTTTACCAAGGGCGAGAATATCACCTCCCCACAGGCGACTTAACTCAATGAAGTCGGAGCTGCTTCAAAATTATCCTAACCTAGAATCCCCGTTCTCACCTCGTTTCGCTACGTGTCTTTAATTATACTGGCTAAAATATAAGCCTAACCAGTATTCAGGAATGAGGCGTGGAGGAAAATTTCCCCGTTTGCCCTTTTTGGGTAAATTTTGTGTTATTTCATCTCTTCCCCTATTAATGTAATTTCTCGCGTTACAGAAGCATCGATGCTGGATGCTGAATATTGATGATCCTGAAGTGGTGCTGCACATGGCTGGGATTCAGCGCCGTCTTCATCTGTAATGAAAGTATATATGCAAGATGGTTGTTTATTCATTACAAAAAAGTTGACTCTACGGGTTTCTTTTTCATTGTGGAAGACTTGCAATAAAAGAAATATGAGGGACATCCAATCGAATAAATATAACAATAATTACATACCTGCAAACGATGATAGCTCTTGACCAACATTTTCGATCTCAACAATGATGTTGGCTTGAAATTCTTGTTCTACATCCATGTAGTAATCTATCTCGGGGATAGTAGAGGGATCATTATCATCTGGGGACAATGGTGTGAAGTTTGCTTCACCAACAGAGACTTGGGCAACACATTGTACTTTTTTTTTACCCAGACTAGTTTCAGCCTTATTTGTCCACTGATTATACCCAAACAGCTCTGGATCGGGATGAATTGGTGAAGGCCCGTTACACCAGTGGAGAAAGTGTTTGGAGCAAAGAGCATGATACTTCGTGGCTTTCCACTTCGGGCCTCTCTTGCACCGCCTTTCCCATAGTCTTCTACGAATTGAATCCTTTTTCCGTGGAAAGACACTCCATCCTTCTACAGCTGGATCCTTCTTTCGTGAAGAAGAAGTGCAGTCAGCAACGGCACAGGTGTATACGGGCATCTTATAATGCTGAAGCAAGTTGACGGCCACAGCGCTGCTGGTGTTTTGTGATGATTTGAAAGGATTCGGTGTTACTGACTTCGGTCGCCGTTTCATCCCAGGACGATTTTGGCATTCTTTATTCTTCGTTTTTCAAAGCATTGCTTATTGTATTTTGACATGGACTTGCCAGACAAAGCATTACTGTCTTAGCACACTGTGTGAACATTGTCCCTAATAAATTTGCTACAATATAAATGTTAAAAATATATTAAGCTTGATACTCGAGGCGAGTAATTTGCATTAAATTGCTATCTTAGAACATTCAATCGTAATGCATGTCATGCATACACTTACTAGAACAACAGAAGAACGTTCTTTTTTAGTATTTAGATGCGGTGCATCAATATTTATCGCGAAATTGATTTATGAAAAATATTTGTCGCGGAGGGAAAACACAGTAGACCATCCTTTGAGTTAAAACTGCCAGCGACCACTGGCATTTCTCGAGTTTCAGATCATTGGAATTGGTGGGCCTTTGGCCCACCAAAAGCCCTCCGCAGGAGCTAGCCTAAAAGTCCGCCCGGGGGGGCGGCTTTTCGGCTAGTATACTAATATTTTTCAGTCTAAGATTTTCCCTTGGTTTTCGGTGCACCTTAGACAGTGATTTGGCAGGACATTCCAGTTGCCGATCATTATTTACCTTGCCGTTTTCTATGTGAGTATGTGGTTTCTGAGTGAAGACGCTTGGCTGTAGCTCCGAAACTAACCATAGGGACTTCTCGAAGACACCTAAGTACCTTCGTACTTCGTAAGTAGTTAGTATCTTGTCTGTGTCGATTCACTGTTTTTAGTCAGTGTCGATTCACTATTTTTAATCAGTGTCGATGCATAGGTTGCCTGTGTCGATTCACTGTTTTTAGTTAGTGTCGATGCATAGGTTGTCTGTGTCGATTCACTGTTTTTAGTCAGTGTCGATGCATAGGTTGTCTGTGTCGATTCACTGTTTTTAGTTAGTGTCGATGCATAGGTTGTCTGTGTCGATTCACTGTTTTTAGTTAGTGTCGAGCATAGTTGTCTGTGTCGATCACTGTTTTTAGTCAGGTCGTGCAAGTTTCTGTGTCGATCATGTTTTTAGTTAGTGTCGATGCATAGGTTGTCTGTGTCGATCACTGTTTTAGTAGTGCGTGCATAGTTGTCTGTGTCGATTCACTGTTTTTAGTTAGTGTCGATGCATAGGTTGTCTGTGTCGATTCACTGTTTTTAGTCAGTGTCGATGCATATGTTGTCTGTGTCGACTCACTGTTTTTAGTCAGTGTCGATGCATATGTTGTCTGTATCGACTCACCACCTGCTCGACACGTGTGTTCCTGCGATGGGGTCATTTCAATCGACACCCCAAGAAAACTGGCGCCATTTTAGGATTAATCATTTTTATCAATCACGCCAAACAACTTTATCCGCTTCGATGACGTTACTTTTATATTCCTGGCTCGTCATATATAGTCCAGCAGCCAGGGGGGGAACCTTGGAATTTGTGGTGCATAATTGTTCTCTGCGGATTTTGATCACTGAGTGTGCCATTAATAAGAATCCGTCGGGTGCAATTATGGCACCCTTGAGCATTTTGAGACATTCAAGATGGCGGCTAATATACATAATACACCAACGTAGTAATGGTTTTATAGTGATAACTTCCTTAATATTTGACTTACAACAGTCATTTTGGTATCTAACCATAGGTTTTTGTGGTCAAGGAATCCAATAACACAAATGAAATTACAATAGATACTTTTATTTATACGGTCTGAAAATTAGACGGTCTGTTAAACTAATAATACATAACAAAAAATAAGATTAAACCATCCAATTAGACTGGGAAAAGTACTATAACAATATTTCTGAATACCCAATCTAAGATGGCCGCAAAAATGGGAAGCGTATACATTAACATATTTACAGAGAATAATCAGCTTTAGCCTATATCCACAGAACTTCATGAATCCAAGGGATTAAGCTAATCTATTCCCACTAGAACATAACAAAATACACAAGTGTCTTAGAGACGAGATCTATTGCAGTAGCGTCCAATGAGGAAACTCTCATATAATCAAACACATCAGTCATCACTGTCATCCTCATCATTACTTTCATCTTTATCCGAGTCATTGGCATCCTCTATCCGTTGTTTCAGCATGGTCCAGCGATTCCGACATGTTCTTATTTCTGCTCGACAGCGACAAAAAGCAGAACAGGACATCTGACCAGCCACACATCCACACCTCTCAGTTGAGCATGGTGTTTCGCTTGAGCAGCCACATTGGATCAGCTTCATAACAGCTGCTGGAGCAATTTCCGTTTGTGGTGGGAGGGTCACTGACATTAATACACCGAAATTGTCATCAGATACCCAGGCGTTCTCCAGAGGGTCCATATCTGGTGCTTCGCCAGTCAGTGCCGACCTCCAAATGCATGCTTGAAAATGTGCCCTTTTCACGTTCTCGACAAACGCTTCACTTGTAGGAGGAAGAGTCTTCAGTTGGTGAACTGACGCAGCACATTTTATGCCCATGCTGGAGATCCAATGTCTGTATCGGATATCTGACATGCTGCCGTTTGGTCCAACTTTCTCTCCATAGCATGCTGCAATAAACTGGGCTGCTTCTCGAATTATTGTCTCGTGTTGGGCTTCAGGTTGTCCTATGCTGTCCAGTCTATATCCTGCCTTTAGGACTTTTACTGCTTTGATTTTTCCAATTCTAAAATAGCAACCAACTGTGTCGCATCCTGTCAACGCATGTGCTGCCAGCAGCTGTGGGACAATAGCCTGGTGTTTTGTTACGGTGTCTCCAATGTTCACTGAAGTCCTTTCAGGAGAAGTCGGCTCCATGACAAGGCATGCAGAGAGTTGACAGTAGTGGTAGTAATGTACAAACAATACAAACACGTCTGTGTCATCTGAGATTACTTTAATAGTCTTTCTGGTGTTAGAAACAAACTGGACAACCTGGTGTGGAATGATGACGTCTGCTTCCTCATGGTCCACTCGTACACCTTACCAGACTTCAACAGGAGTAACAGCTTTCCCTGTGACAACAAGTCTGTTTGGTAACCGGAGTCCTTGCGTTCTATCTAGAAGTTCCTCAGTGATCATCTCAATGAGCTGCTCCTTGTTGTGTGCCACATTGAGAACAACGTCTCGGGAGGGAATTGGCGTTGTCAGCGTAATGACATGTTCCTTGCAATGCTGCACTCCAGCAGATCGTGCAGCCCTTGTGCTACTCTTGATGCTTTTCTTGTGATATTTGTCAAACAATACAAATACGTTGCTCGAAACGGTCATCTTGGAAAGCACATAATCTACAAAGGCATTGACATAATCATTGACGACTCCCTTCGTTGGCCAGTGAACTATCCATATTGCTGCACATCCATCTATATATATTGCATATGTGTGGCTTGTGAATGTCCTGGAGGAATGTTCCACTTGGAGAGTCTTCTTGAGCGTAGCTTTGGCTTTAGCTATTCTCTTTTCAGGTTGGTCCTTTGTGCCATCAAAGAGCGACGTTAGAAGAGGTGCCAGCTCATATCCCATGACTGAATTTACATCAATGTCTCGATACTGTATTAATATCATCAGCCTTGACAAGATTAGTTCACAGTCCATCTGTCCCTTTTTATCAGTGGTATGTGTTCTCTTTGCTTGATTTCCGACCATGGTTTTGACTCGGTTTACAAATCGGCTTGTGGAATCCTCACGAATTTTCACGCCAAAAATTGTGACCTTTTGACCTCCTATGACCTTATTGTTGACGAAATTCATATATCATTAGTTTGAGGTGATAAAGCTAATCAATACAAACATTTTGGGAGTAAACACATTGTCAAAGGTCTGTACATGTGTGATCTATGCCCATTTATTATTACCCCTACCTCAAATTTTCAGTCCCAAACAGTGATTCCCATTCCTATCTTTAGTCGTCATTTTTGCAAAATGCTCAAGGATGCAAAAGTTGCACCGTACAGATTCCAAAACTAAAGGCTTCAGGCTATCAAAATCCGCAATGAACAATTATGCACCACAAATTCAAAGGTTCGGCCTAAATATGGGGTTTGGCCACCTGACTAATAGGGTTGAGGTTTTCGTTGTCTTTTTGTCACAAATTCATCGTCAGAATCTTCTGCCTTTATCATAAGAGGAGAGGACAGGATCTCGTCTTTAAGAGGAAAAGAAATATCTCGTCTTTTAATATTTTTTCAATAATATTTGTCCCTGAAAGTATTTATTTGCCACGTTTTAATTTTTCATTTTCTTTTTACGCTTAGTTTTTAGTCTTTTTTATTTTTTAGCTCTACTCGTGTGGTCCTGACTCCGTATTAATATCAATCGTTTTTCTTCAATATGAATAACTATCTATAATAATATAAGCGAAAGTGTGTGTGTGTGTGTGTGTGTGTGTGTGTGTGTGTGTGTGTGTGTGTGTGTGTTGTCTGTGTGTGTGTGTGTGTGTGTGTCCGCTATTGGTGCCGCCCCCAGTGCCCCAATCCCCTCATATGGCACAGTTTCGGAACCGGGACGACCAGAGGCACCTTTTAAGCCTACTTATGAGATGATCCGATCACTTAAAAAAAAATCAGCAGCCTATTAGCGAGAATTGTGAAAAAAAGTGGGTTGCGAGCATTGAGGAAACATTGATGTAGGGTGATGGGTAATGGGTGAGTGAATGGGTGGGGTGATGGGTAATGGGTGTGGGGTGATGGGTGAGTGAATGGGTTGGGGGTGATGGGTGATGGGTGAGGGAATAGGTGGGGGGTGATGGGTAATGGGTGAGTAAATGGGTGTGTGGTGATGGGTAATGGGTGAGTGAATGGGTGGGGGGTGATGGGTAATGGGTGAGTGAATGGGTGGGGGGTGATGGGTAATGGGAGAGTGAATGGGTTGGGGATGATGTGAATGGGTTGGCGTTAATACATACATTTCTACATTCATGATTTAAGGAAAGTTAGAAGGGGCTATCTGGAGAGTCTGTGTTTGGTGGGCCGAAGGCCCACCAAACACAGGTGGTGGGCCAAAGGCCCACCAATAGCCCTCCGCAGGAGCTAGCCAAAAAGTCCGCCCGGAGGGCGGCTTTGCGGCTAGTATATTATAAATGTTTTGTGTGTGTGTGTGTGTGTGTGTGTGTGTGTGTGTGTGTGTGTGTGTGTGTGTGTGTGTGTGTGTGTGTGTGTGTGTGTGTGTGTGTGTGTGTGTGTGTGTGTGTGTGTGTGTGTGTGTGTGTGTGTTTCATAAGAGGAGGGGAGAGGAGAGGAGAGGAGAGTGAGAAGGAGATAGATGCATCCCTCCTCTCATCCCTTGGCGCGTTTGTGGTGTAGCAAGAAAGCTGTTTTAGGGAAGGAAGCTTAAACCCTTCACGCCCAGATCTTTCTTTTGCTATAAAAAATCGATTATTGTTAGCCATTAAATTACGAAAAGTAACTAAATATACCAAATAAGTTAGTCGACAAGAGTACTAAACAGGTCATATCTATAAAATATTGCTTATATTCACAAAAAATCGTTTAATAGTACTCAAATTACAATGGAAATTACGTTATGGGTCTCAAGGGGTTAAGATCAGACTTCGCAGGATCTAAGAAAATATTTTGCCTCCTCATTACTGGATTTTCCTCCGCACTTTAAAAAGGAAATACTGTTGATGAAGCCTTTGGTATGCAGTAGTAAATATTTGCGTTGGTTTAACCCCTTCACGCACAGATATTTCCTTTGCTATACAAAATGTGTCTGTTGTTAGCCATAAAATAACACAAAGTAACTGAATATACCAAATTAGTTAGTCGAGAAGGATACTAAACAGGTCATATCTAAAAAAACATTGCTTAAATTAACTAAAAATCGTCTAATGGCTGCCAGATTACAATGGAAATTACGTTCTGGGCCTCAAGGGGTTAAATAGTTTGTGCGATTTGGCATCTCTTTCAACC
>JACEEZ010006169.1:22500-30287 GCA_016584305.1 Chionoecetes opilio | reverse complement strand
TCTTTCGTTTCCGCTTTCCTTCACAGTCCGAACTTGTTCAATGTCGCCGTAAGCACGTTGTTTAGACTCCGTGGGCTTCTATATACAAATCTTCCATTTTAACCACTTGCCCAAAAGTTTTTCAACTCGTGTTCTTTCAAAATAATATTTAACCTTCTGTCACAAGCTTCATAAACTGCTCAGTTAAAAATCACTCTGCCAGGATCTTCGTAAGTTTCCTCACATTTCAGCCAAGCTCTACCCATCTCATTAGGTGATGTGTTAAGTCTATTCCCAAACTGTGAAGCAGTTTTCATACTTAAAAAACTTACAATTACGAAATCTGTTTCCTATACCTTCAGCTGCACATTGAAAACATTTGAAAACAAGCATCTCATCTTTGACCTCATCGTCGCTTCCCTAGCTTCCGCTGGTGCATAAGTTCTGATAAGTTTCAGAGGGAGCCTTAACCCTGAAGTAGTGATGCCAAAACTAATTGCCCAAATATCTTTACTCTAACTAACACTGTACTAACCGCTAAAATCTCAAGAGGTAAGCATCAATACTGACTGTGTACTCATAAATGAGGCAAACTTTGGAAACCTTGGCTTACACTCAGCTCCTACCACATGTAACGTCTTTTCTCGCTAACTTTGCGCTTCAAACTGCAACTTCTGAAGCTCGAAACTCCTGTTTCAAGCTCAGCTCTTCTAATGCCTAATTTACGATCCTCTCTTTCTCTAGCACGCTCGTCTCTTTTCTGTCTGCCTTTTTTCGTTGTCCAAGCATAAATTCATTTTAAGTCCACTCCTTCCACCCAATCTCCTACCATCTTAACAACTTATTCAGATTATCTACATTATGACTAAATACCGACACAGAATAAATAATCTTCCCCTACTGCGTGAACATCACCAAAATATTCATATGACATCGCGTTCCCTGTGTGGGCTCCAATGTCGAGTGTATGGGAAATCAATGAATGTCCTTGCGGAACATTCGAACAACATGGAGAAAACTACTAAGTAGCTGCTTATTCTGGTGAACCGTTCCAGCACAACAATGGGGATCATAAAAGAACTGCTGCCAATAGTGTTCATATAATTCACAAATTAACATATACATTCCAGCGTCAACTCTTTCACATCCTTTGTAACCTAACAACTCTATTACCACACCCTTCTATCACAACCCATCACTTGTTTCTGGTGCTTAACACCACCTCTACTTTTATCGTTTGGGTGTTGTTTGAACACGAGAACTATAATTACTCCTTGTGCAGTTGGCACCCCACGTTGCACTTGCGAGAAAGCCACACTCTGGCGTCCTGACTTGGGCCTCGTACTTAGCACTCCTGGCCACACGAAACGCCTGTTACCCTCCTGCTTCACAACACTCCTATTAGCCGTGTAGCGAAACACCTTGTTCCCGCGAGCCACGCTGCCTCCACCTGAGTTACAGCGCGACTGGGACTTACCCTGACTATCCAGTGCCTTGACTAAAACTCCGTCACGGCTTCACCCAGCCACTTCAAACTATTTAAAACTAACACTTCGAATCTTTACTTGTTGCAGAGTTCGAGCATGACACATGTTAATGACAGAGTAAAAAAGTTATAAATAATGATAATTCTCACGCTATTTTTATATAATATTTACGAATATATTATTATATATATATATATAGATTATATAATTATATATATATATATTATATATATATTATATATCTAAATATGATATATGTATATATGTATATATATATATATAATATTATATATATCTATATATATATCTATAATATATATATATATAAGTATATATCTATATAATATATAGATATATATATATAGAGATTTGTTCCAGGGCGGCAAAACCTCGTCATTTCTTCGAGGTTTCTTTATGTGTGCGTTCAACTTTTCGCCAAGGCACTTGGCACCATCAAGGCTAAAATGGTATGATAGTTAAAAAAAAACGTTAAAATAATATTAAAAACTGCAAAAAGCAAACCTCTGAAAAATGTAAAAATTAGGATAATCCCTATATCTATAAATAATATAAGCGCAAGTGTGTGTGTCTGGATGTATGTCTGTGTGTGTGTGTGTGTGTCCGCGATAGGTGCCGCCCCTGGCACAATCCCAATCATAATGGCACAGTTTGGAATCAGCTCGACAAGGGGCACATTTTAAGCCCACTTATTTGATGATCCCTCCTTTTTTATTATTTTAATTTTTAGTAGCCTATTAGCGAGAATTGTGAAAAAAAAAATGTGGTTTTGTCGAGAATTGAGGATAACCTGTGATGTAGGGTGATGGGTAATGGGTGAGTGAATGAGTGGGGTGGCTGGGTTAATGGGTGTGGGGGTGATGGTGAGTGAATGGGTGGGGGGTGCTGGTTGGGGGTGTGGTGGATGGGTGAGGGAATACTTGGGGGGATGGGTAATGGGTGAGTGAATGGTGGGGGGTGATGGTAATGGGTGAGTGAATGTTGGGGGGTGATGGGTACTGGGTCAGTGAATGGGTGGGGGGTGATGGGTAATGGGTGAGTGAATGGGTTGGGGTGATGGGTAATGGGTGAGTGAAATGGGTTGGGGGTGATGGGAATGGTTTGGCGTTTACTACATCATTTCTAACATCCACATGTTTCAGGTAACGTAGAAGGGGCTATCCCTGGAGAGTCTGTGTTTGGTGGGCAGAAGACCCACCTAGCCCTCCGCAGGAGCTAGCAAAAAAGTTCCGCCCGAGGGGCGGCTTAGCGCTAGTTATCTTAAAACTATAAACATTATTTAACAAACTTGAAGCTTGCTGTCTATGTTGGCAGAGGACTGAATGGACACCAATATTACATGTAGCTTATCGGTTCTTATAAGGCAAAAAGAAAGATCGGAACAAAAGTTTCGGACGATCAAACAGTGACTGATAATCATTTTGAAGTATATGTAATGTAGCTTGGGTGACTTGGTTATTAAATCCGGGAGACAAGTGTTTTGATGGTGTATGGTTTTCTAATAATTTAGTATCACTAGAGAAGCTTGCCTTGAGACATATTCTAAATCATCGATAGAGAATTGGGGTGGATCAACACCAATGGAGTGTGTACGTACTGCAAGATTGAGAAGGGGAAGAATAGGTCGGCCGTACGAACAGAAAACACCTTTCATGTTCTGCGACCTAAGGTTAATTATCGACGTCCTCGCCAATGTATCAACCTTACAACTCGAACACTCAATCCATAAATTATATTGAGATAAGAGTATTAGGTATAGGATCTATATATTTGAATGTATTTTATAGTAATTGATTAGTAAAAATCAATAAAAATTTTGAGTTAGGAAGTGTAACTTAAGTAGATCATTTGAGTTTTTAACGAATGATATAACTAAGATGGCCATAAAATGGAAGTTAAATATAAAATGTGTGTCTAAATATAGATTCGGGTTGACTAGACTTAGGTTGAACTTTTCATATAGAAAATAGAGATTGTTTTTTTCAATCATGTAAAGGGATACCATTATTTTGGAAAAAATAGTATGGAATATAATTTCATTATCGAATGCAAACCAGTTGGAGGAGAACTATAACATCTGTGTTAGTAAGGTCTTAATAGTATTGGTTTTAAAAAGGTTAGGGATTAATGATAATTACTGAGTACAAGGCCTGTGAAGTTAACAAAAAAATTAAAATCATAATGTTTAGTTAAAAATCATACAGAGGCCGTTAATCAATAATAAATCTGATCTGAAAACACTTATGCCCTGCCTTGATTTTTATTGTCTTTTAATAGATTAGTACTGTAGTAATGACTAATTCAAACAGCTAATGGCTTGTCATAGAAAAAACTGTGTTTCTCTAGGCGTTTCTCTGGAACACATCGGTCACAATAAGGGACAAGGTCGTATAATCTTCTAATCGTTCGTTTAACTGTCTCTGAAAAAGATGTAACTTTCCCTTGGCTAACATTTGCCTTACCAAAATTTTAATATAACTATGTTAAACATTACTTACATTTCAAACGTATTAATAACTAAATATAAAGAAAAAAACATTTATTATGAATTGGATAACTTGGTTCAAGGCATGTCTACTATTGCTCCACTCATCATAACCGCGAATTTATGACTTCAAACATATCTTCCCTAAAACTTCAACAATTCATTCGATTCCTGAAAGGACCTTAAATCTGAGAATAGTATCTTAATCCTAGACCGATAAAGGACGTGGTATCAGTAATTTTAGATAAAACTGAGTATATTACAAAGCTGAAACATCCTTAATGATAAGACTAATTTAAAGTCCTTACGATATAAATTTTTTTTTCATTTACTAAAATGGAGAACAGAGACTTATCGGTTTCACTACTAAGAAAACTACTTAAATTAAAAGTTATTACTAACAAGCCTTCAATTCTATATTTTCCTACGGTTCCTCCCTGGTGACCTCTATGATTACCGAAAACTCATTTAAATAGGTAAAACCCCTTCGCCCCTATTCCTGAGTACTATTGGCACTTTTTAACTATAACTTTAGCTAAATATTTGTTCCGATAATAATTGACCCATAACTACCAATGAATTACAATTAAGAACTCTTTTGATTTTGCACATAAATTAAAAAAACAATGACTAAACATGTCACGTACTGGCTAGTTTTTTGACAAATCCCAATCCCTATTTACAAATATACCATTAATGAGACTATTGAGATCATCACTGATAAATTTTTCTCATGTTACCACATTTCTTAGCTCACAAAACAAATAATTCTGTGTATTTATTAATTTTAGCTAAAAAAGACTCGCCATTCATATTTATAAAAATCTATGTCCAAGAACTGCTGGGGTTTCCATGGGGTCCTTGGCATGTGGTCCTCCTGCCAATGCTTTTCTATGTTATCATACAATTTGGTTTTCTGACTGTCCGACATTTTTTAAACCCTTTTATTATAAACGTTTATGTTGATGACACCTTTTTTTACTTTGTTAAGAATTTTGAACATATTCCCTTATTTTTGAGTTATCTAAATTCTAAACACCCAAATGATTAGTTCCCTTATGAAGTTTGAAAGCCAATTATCACTGAAGTCATTTCTAGATATCTTACTTATCACGTAGGGATAATTATTTTTACTACTCAGTCTAATCGTAAACCTACCTCACAGTCCTTGGTCAAATCAGTATTTATCATTCATCCTAACCTTTCTAAAACCAATACTATTAAGACTTTACTACACAGATTTTATAGTTTCTCCTCCACTGGTTTGCCTTCGATAATGACATTAAATCCAATTTTGTTCCGAAATAATGGTTATCCCTTTAACTGATTGAAAAAACTGTCTCTAGTTTCTTTAGATGAAAAGTTCAACCCTACGATGCGAGTAAATCCTAATCTATATTAGACACACTTATATTAAACTTCCATTTTATGGCCATCTTAGTTATATCATTCATAAAAAACTCAATGATCTACTTAAGTTAAACGTTCCTAACTCAAATTTTTTATTTGTTTTTTTACTAATCCATTTACTATAAAATCACATTTCAATATAAAGATTCTATGATATTATACTAAAACTCTTATCTTCCAATATAATTTATGAATTTGAGTGTTCAAGTTGTAAGGCTCGATACATGGCACGACGTCGATAAATGTAACCCTTAGGTTCGCAGAACATAAAGGTGTTACGTTCGTACTGGCCGACCTATTTCTTCCGCTTCTGAATCTGCAGTACGTTAAACACTCTATTATTTTCGATCACACCATTCTCTATCGATGATTTTATGAATCTTATCATAGGCAAACTTCTCTAGTGATACTAAATTATTAGAATCCATACACACAAACCTTGTCCTCCCGATCTTATAATCAAGTCACCCCATGCCAATATTCTGAAATGATTCTCACGTCACTGTTTTGATCGATCCGACTCTGTTCCGATCGCCATCATAGGAACCGATTAAGCTCATGTAAGATTGTTGTCCATTCAGTCCTCTGCCAACATAGACAGCATACACTTCAAGTTTTGTTAATTATTTTTTCTAGTTTTAGATATTATAGGATTATGTAATTTTTTACATTGTTTAGAATGTTTGCTTTAGCAGTTTTTATATTAGTTTTTAACGTATATCATACCATTTTAGCCTGAGGATGCCAAGTGCTTGGCGAAAACGTTTGCACGCAACACATAAAGACACCCCGAGAAATGACGAGTGTTTTTGCCCCCTGACACCTCATGTATCACTTTACCATGATAATATACCTACCAGCCCCAAGCCAGGAGGCAGGTATATACAGGCTTCACGGGAGGGGGGGGGACGAGCTACACCCTCACCATGCCTCGGTAGCAGTAATACCTGGTATTTTGTGTTTCTTCAAAATTAGAATTCTCCACTAATGTCCCTTTTATGATGTTCAAACGTAGGTATGTAATGCTTCTGTTATCACAATATCGGTAAACTGGAGAAGACCTGATTTTCAAGCCAAAACACTCACTGGATATCGAATTTTTTACAAAACTTGTAAGCATATGCCGGCGTAATCCCTCACTTTTTGGCATTAAATTATATAAACCCATGATAAACCCTACATCTACATATAGGCAAATTTCAATTTAAAATATAAAACTTAGAAACTTAAAGAGAAAAAATAGACTACTTAAATCCATACAGAGGAATTTAATCAATCTAATTCTGATCTGAAAACACTTTGTCTTGGCTTGCTTTTAATTGTCTTTTTTAATAGAATAGTACGTAGTAATGACTCTAATTCAAAACAGCCTAACGCTTGTCATAGGAAAAAAACTGTGTTCTCTAGGCATTCTCTGAACACTCGTCAATAGGACAAGGTCGTAATTAATCCTTTATAATCTGTTCCGTTAACTCCTACTGAAAAAGTGTACTTTCCCTGATTACGCTTTTGCCTTACCAAATGTAATATTAACTATGTTAAACAGTACTTTACATATGAGTAACTTATTAATAATTTAAATATAAAGCTAAAAAACATTTATCTATGGATTTGGGATAGCTTGGTTCAAGGCATTTCTTACTATTTGACTCCTCATCATACCGCAATTTAATGCCTGCAAACATATCTTCCCTAAACTTCCAAAATTCTGCTCAAACACTTAAATGACCTTAAACTTAGAGAATAGTATCTTATCCTAGACCGATAGGACGTGGTACATAATTTAGATAAACTGAGTATATTAAACAAAGCTTAATACATCCTAATGATAATACTCAATTAAAGTCCTTATTGATAATATATTTTTGTTTAATTACTTATATGGAGGCAAGACTTATCCGTCATCTAAGAAAACTACTTAAATTGAAGGTTAATTACTAAGAAACCTTCATATTTATTTCCCTGGTGTCCCTCTATAGATTACCAAAAACTCATAAAATAGGTAACTCCCTTACGCCCTATTCTTAGTACTATTGGCAGCTTTTACTATACTTAGGCTAAATATTTTGTCCCGTAATGACACCATAACTACCAATGAATATACAATTATAGACGCTTTTGATTTTGCACTATGAATTAAAAACAATGACCATAAACAATGCGGTACTGGCTAGTTTTTGACATCCAATCCCTATTTACAAATATACCATTAGATGAGAGCTATTGAGATCTCACTGATACATTATTTCATCTTTTACCACTTTTTCTTAGCTACACAAAAAAACAATTCTCTCATTTATTACTTTAGCTATAAAAGACTCTCCATTTCGTATTTTATAAAAAACTTTTTGTCAAAACTGATGGGGTTTCCATGGGGTCTTGCTTGGGTCCCTTCCCTTGCCAATGCT
>JACEEZ010006169.1:12500-15000 GCA_016584305.1 Chionoecetes opilio | reverse complement strand
AGAGAGAGAGAGATGTCGAGAGAGAGCGAGAGAGAAAAAGAGAGAGAGAGGAGAGAGAGAGAGGAGAGAGGAGAGAGAGAGAGAGAGAGAGAGAGAGAGAGAGATAGAGAGGAGAGAGAAGACATAATATATATAATATATAAATATAATATATATATAATATATATATATATATAGATATAATATATATATAGATATATATACATATATATATATAATATATATATTATAGATATAATATATACTATATATATATATATATATAGATATATATATATACGTCGGAAATTATAAATTTTATCCAGAAGATAATTAAGAATATACTAAAATTAAATAGTAGTAAACCAGGAGTAATATAAATTTATGGGAAATTGTTTGGCTCGTACTCTTTGGAGCCAACAGACGTCAGGGGATATACAGCTGACTCTGCCCTTCATCGAGTACACCGCCACCAGGAGCAGTTCTCGCTACCTAGGCTTCCGTATACACATTTTAGAGACAATCTTGTAAATAATATTCATGGGAGTATGGTTTCCCCTAAAAACCCAATATCCCGGTGCCATGATTTCGCTTGATTCTCAGAAGGTTACAGCGGCGCAGCCATATTGTTCTACAACACCATGTCTTCAAAACATCTAAACGTCACCAGCTAAGCTAACAACTTTTGCAGGAGCCTGGCAGTTAATCCATTACAGTGCTCCTAGCTTATTGAGATCTCAATAATAAGGTTTTAGGCTGGGTGACATTATTTGGACAGACACTACAGCCACTAGTAAAATATGTTTTAGTGGTGGTTATATAATTATCAAGTTGTCCTTAACTTAATAATTTTTCAGCTGTGATTTAAATCAAGCACCAGTGTTTTAATTTATATTTGGAGTGTAATCCTTCACCAGTCCATCCGTTCAATTTAATTCCCATATATTATATATATTATATATATAATATATATATATATAGATATATATTTATATATATCTATATATATATATATATATAATATATATTATTATATATATATATATATTATATTTATATATTATAGATATAATATATTATATATATATATCTATAATATATAGATAGATAGTATATATATTATATATAAATATATATATATATATCTATATATATACTATATATATTATATATATATAATATATATATATATATATCTATACTATATATATATATTCCAGTTATATATCTATACAGATATATTACATATATATATATATAAGTATATCTCTATATCATACAGTCTCTATAATCATATATCTATAATCATATCTATATCATATATACTTAGATATATATATTTCTATAGGGTAATATATATATCTATATCTATATATCTATATATATATATATTCTATATATATATATATATATATATATATTTTATATCATCTATATATATCTAATATCCATCTATATTATATATATGTATATTAGATCTATATCTCTATATATATATATATATATATATCTATATATCTATATATATACATCTATGCTCTATTTATATATGTCTATAATATCTATATATCTATATATCTATCTATATATATATCATATATATAATCTATCTATATTATATATCTAATATATAGATACTATATTATTATATACCTATATATATATATATATATATCATATATATATATATCTATATATATCTATAGATAGATATAGATCTATATTATTATATATATATATATATATTATATATATCCCCATATCATAGATATGTATATATATATATAATATTATATAGTATATATATATATATAGCTTATATATCTACTATCTATCATAATATATATATCTATATAATATATATCTATATATTCTATATATACTATATCTAATATATATCTATATATCTATTATATCTACATATATAATCTCTATATATATATATCTATATATATATAATATAATAATACTATATATACATCTCTATTATCTCTCATATAGTAATATATCTATTATATATCCACATACTCTCTATCTATCTAATCTATCATATATATATATCATCTCTATCTAAATCCTGTATCATATATACATATATATCTACTATCTCTATCTAATATATATCTATATTCTAGTATAATATCCTATATATATAGTCTATACATATCTATACTATATCTCATATATATCATATATTATCTATCATATCTCTCTATATCTCTATATATACATATATATATCATATCCTCTATCTATATATATCTCCTCCTATATATATCTATATATCTCTACTATCTCGATATATATATATATAGTATAATATATATATATATATACAGCCATAGACCAGACTGTATACCTGGACCTGTCGCACGGATTATCGCCTGTAGTCACAGGGGCTGAAGTCGGAGAGCCACTCGATTCTATATATATATACGGATTATAGAGACAGGTTTATCGTATATATGATAATACTGTAATCTTCGTAAATGTTTTGATCTATATATTACCAATAAAAACC
>JACEEZ010006169.1:0-7500 GCA_016584305.1 Chionoecetes opilio | reverse complement strand
GATTTGTGATAAAGAAGCAATTACCGATCCTCGTTTTAGAACATCAATAAAAGGACATTGTGAGAATCTAATTTTGAAGCTAAACAACAATACCCTAGGTTATTACTGCTAACGAGGCATGGTGAGTGGTGTAGCTCCCGTGACAGCTGTATATACCTGCCTCCCTGGGCTGGTGGGCTTGTAAGTATATTCTCATGGTTAAAGTGAAATACATGAGTTGTTCAGGGGGGCAAAAAACCTCGTCATTTCTTCGGGTTTCTTTATGTGTGCGTGCAACGTTTCGCCAAGGCACTTTGGCATCATCGAGGCTAAAATGTATGATATACGTTAAAATATAATTAAAAACTGTAAAAGCAACATCTAAAAATGTAAAAAATTAATAATCCTATAATATCTAGAACTAGAACATAATTTTACAACTTTGAAGTGTATGCTGTCTAGTTGGCAGAGTACTGAATGACAAATATGAAGTACTTATCGTTCCTATAGGCGATCGGAACAAGAGTCCGGACGATCAAAACAGTGACCGTGATAATCAGTTCAGAATATTGGCATGGGTGACTTGATTATTAAGATCGGGAGACAAGTGTTTGATGTGTATGGATTCTAATATTTAGTATCACTAGAGAAGTTTGCCTATGATAAATTCTAAAATCATCGATAGAAGAATGGGTGATTCGAAATAATAGGAGTGTTACGTACTGCAGATTCAGAAGCTGAAGAAATGGTCGCCAGTACGACAGTAACACCTTTATGTTTCGCGAACCTAAGGGTTACATTTTTTATCGACGTCGTGCCAATGTATCGAGCCTTACAACTTGAACACTCAAATTCATAAATTATATTGGGATAAGCGTTTTAGGGTATAATATCATAGAATCTTTATATTTTAAATGTGATTTTATAGTAAATGGATTATTAAAAACAAATAACAAATTTGAGTTAGTAACGTTTAACTTAAGTAGATCATTGAGTTTTTTATGAATGATATAACTAAGATGGCCCATAAAATGGAAGTTTAATATAAGTGTTTCTAATATAGAGATTAGGATTGACTCGACTTAGGGTTGAACTTTTTCATCTAAGAAACTAGAGTACAGTTTTTTTCATCAGTTTAGAAGGGTAACCATTATTTCGAAAAAATTGGAATTTAATTTCATTATCGAAGCAAACCATTTTGAGGAAAACTATAACATCTTGTAGTAAAGTCTTAATAGGTGGTTTTAGAAAGTTTAGAGGATGAATGATAAATACTGAGTACCAAGGCTGGTGAAGGTAGGTTTTACGATAGACTGAGGTAGTAAAATATTAGCCTTACGTGTAGTAAGATATCTAGAAATGACAGTGATAATTGGCTTTCAACTTCATATGTGAACTTAATATTTGTGTTTTAGATTTAGATAACTCAAAATAAGGGAATATGTTCAAATTCTTAAAAGTAAAAGATGTCATCACCGAACGGGTTATCATAAAAGGTTTAAGAAAAGGTAGGACATCAAACCAAATTTGTTTAATGATAACATAGAAAGCATTGGCAAGGGAGGACCCAAGCAAGACCCATGGAAACCCCATCAGTGTGGACATAGATTTTTATTAAATAATGAATTGCGATCTTTTTTAGCTAAAATTAATAAATCACAGAATTATTTTTTTGTGTAGCTAAGAAAAAAGTGTTAACATTAGCTAATTTATCAGTGATGAAATCTCATAGTCTGCATCTAATGGTATATTTGTAAATAGGATTGGATGTCAAAACTAGCCAGTACTCCGCATTGTTTTGTATGTTCATTGTTTTTTAATTTATGTGCAAATTCAAAGAGTTCTTAATTGTATATTCATTGGTAGTTATGGGTCAATTTTTTATCGGAACAAATATTTAGACTAAGTTTATAGTTAAAAGTACCAATAGTACGTAAGAATAGGGCGTAAGGGGTTACACTATTAAATGAGTTTTTCGTAACCATAGAGGTCACCAGGGGAGGAACCGTAGAAATATATAATTGAAGGCTTCTTTAGTGAATAGACTTTTAATTTAAGTAGTTTTCGTAGATGAACGAATAAAGTCTTTCTCCATTTTAGTAATGAAAAAAAAATGTATTATCAGTAAAGACTTTAATTTAGTCTTATCATTCAGGATGTATTCAGCTTTGTTTAATATACTCAGTTTATCTAAATTACTGTACCACTCCTTTATCGGGTCTTAGTTGATTAAGATACTATTCTCAGATTTAAGGTCATTTCAGGATCGAACTGAATTGGTTGACGTTTAGGGAAGATATGTTTGAAGTCATTAAATTTCGCGGTATAATGAGTGGAGCAATAGTATAAGATGCCTGTGAACCAAGTTATCCCATTCATATAAATGTTTTTTTTATCTTTAGTTTAAGTCTATTAATATTTCTGAAATGTAAAGTAATGTTTACAGTAGTTAATATTAAAATTTTGGTAAGGCAAAATTTATCCAAGGGAAAGTACATCTTTTCAGCCGGAGTTTAACGAACGATTAGAAAGATATTTACGACCCTTTCCTTATTGACCGAGTGTTCCAGAGAAATGCCTAGAGACACAGTTTTTTTTCCTATGACAAGCATTAGCTTGTTTTGATTTAGTCAAAATTACTAGTACTAATCTATTAAAAAAGCAATAAAATGCAGCCAGGGCAGAAGTGTTTTTTCAGATCAGATTTATATTATTAAAGTCCTCGGTATGTTTTTAACCTAACATTATGATTTAATTTTTTCGGGATTCACAGGCCTTGGTACTCAGTCTTTATCATTCATCCCTAACTTTTTTAAAACCAATACATTAAACCGTTACACACAGATGTTATAGTTTCTCTCCAACTGTTGTCATTCGATAAATGAAGATTATTATTCATCTATTTTTTTCAATAATGGTTAGCCCTTAAATTGGATTGAAAAAACAATCTTCTAGTTTCTTATATGAAAAGTTCCAACCCTAATCGAGTCAACCCGATCTATATTACGACACACATTATATTTAACTTCCATTTTATGGCCATCTTAGTTATTCATTCGTTAAAACTCAATGATCTACTTAAGTCCTGTCCTAACTCAAAAATTTTATTGATTTTTTACTATCCATTACTATAAAATCACATTCAATAATAGATCCTATACCTAATACTCTTAGCTCCATATAATTTATGATTTGAGTGTTCGAGGTTGTAAGGCTTGATACATTGCGGGCGACCGTCGATAAATCTAACCTTAGTTCGCAGAACAAAAGGTGTTTCTGTTCGTACTGGCCGACCTATTTTCTTCCCTTCTCAATCTGCAGTACGTACACACTCCCATTGTTTGATCCCCATTCTCTATCGTGATTTTAGAATCTGCTCAAAGGCAGCTTCTCTAGTGATACTAGAATTATTAGAAAACCATACACATCAAACACTTGTCTCCGATCTTTAATAATCAAGTCACCTCAAGCTAAATTACATAATACTCAAATGATTATCACCGTCACTGTTTGATCGTCCGACTCTTGTTCCGATCGCCTTATAAAACCGATAGCTACATGTATATTGTTTTGTCCATTCAGTCCTCTGCCACATAGACAGCATACACTGTCAAGCTTTGTTAAATAATTTTTCTAGTTTATTGAGATACTAGCGCTAAGCCGCCCCTCGGGCGGACTTTTTTGGCTAGCTCCTGCGGAGGGCTATTGGTGGTCTTCGGCCCACCAAACACAGAACTCTCCAGATACCCCCTTCTAACGTTCCTGAATCATGGATGTAGAAATGTATGTATTAACGCAACCCATTCACATCACCCCAACCCATTCACTCACTCCCATTACCCATCACTCCCCACCCATTCACATCACCCATTACCCATCACCCCCACCCAGTCACTCACCCATTACCCATCACCCCCCACCCATTCACTCACCCATTACCCATCACCCCCCCCCATGTCCCCCCCAACCCTTTTCCACCCAATTACCCATCACCCCCACCTATTCCCTCACCCATGCACCATCACCCCCAACCCATCACCCCCCACCCATTCACTCACCCATCACCCCACACCCATTACCCATCACCCCACTCCCTTCACTCACTTCGGTCCCGCCAGCATTTACCCATCACCCTACATCAGGTTTCCTCAATTCTCGCAACCCACATTTTTTTTCACAATCTCGCTAAGAGGCTACTAAAATTAAATAATAAAAAGGATTGGATCATCAAATGAAAAAAAAAGAAAAAAAAAAAAAAAAAAAGGGAAAAGTGGGGCTTAAATGTGCCCCTTGTCGAGCTGATTCCAAAACTGTGCCATATGAATGGGATTGTGCCACGGGGGCGGCACTATCGCGGACACACACCACACACACAGACATACATACGACAAACACACTTGCGCTTATTTATTAATAGATATAGGATTATCTAATTTTACATTTTTCAGATGTTTGCTTTTTTCAGTTTTTATATTATTTTAACGTATCTCATCCATTTTTAGCCTGATGGTGCCAAGTGCCTTGGCGAAACGTTTGCACGCACACATAAGAAACCCCGAAGAAATGACGAGTGTTTTTGCCGCCCTGAACAATCTTATATATATATATATATATATATATATATATATATATATATATATATATATATATTATATATATAATAATATATATTATATATATATATACATATATACATATATATAATATATATATATAATATATAATATATATATATAATATATATATAGTATGTATATATATATTAATATATATATATATATATTCGTAAATAGATATTATAAAATTAGTCGTGATAATTATCATTATTTATAAACTTTTTTACTCTGTCCCCATAACTATGTGTCCTGCTCGAACCTCTGCACAAGTAAAAATCGAGTGTTTAGTTAAATTTTGAGAGTGCTGGTGAAAGCCGTGACGGAGTTTTTAGTCAGGCACTGGATAAGTCAGGGTAGTCAGTTCGCGCTGTAACTCGGTGTGAGGCAGCGTGGCTCTCGGGAACCCCGGTGTTTCGCCTACACGGCTAAAGGAGTTGTTGTGAGCGAGTAACAGGCCGGTCGTGTGCAGAGTGCATAGCTACGAGCCCAAGTCAGACGCCAGATGTGGCTTCTCGCACGTGCACGTGGGTGCCAACTTCACAAGGAGTAATTACTAGTTCTCGTGTTCAACACACCAAACGATAAAAAGTAGAGTTTGGTGTTAACACAGAAACAAGTGATTGGTTGCTGATAGAAGGGTGTGTTAATGGTTGTTAGTTACAAAGTATGTGAAAGAGTTGACGCTGTGAATGTATATTCTAATTTGTGAAATTATATGACACTATTGGCAGCAGTTCTTTTTATGCCCATTGTTGTGGGTGGAACGGTTCCACCAGAATAAGCAGCACTTAAGTAGTTTTTTCTGCCCATGTTGTTTCAATGGTTTCCGAGGACATTCCATTGATTCCTTTTAACTATTTATAAAAAATACTACACCTCGAACATTGGATCCCACACAGGGACGCGAGTCATATGGTAATATTTCTGGTGACTGTTCACGCAGTAGTGGACAGATTATTTATTTCTGGGTGGTAATTTGTCATCATGTGTATCTGAATCAGCTTGTTATCGATTGGTAAGGAGATTGGGTTGAAGGAGTGGACTTAAAAGAATTTATGCTTGACAAGGAAAAGTCAGAAAGAGACGAGCGTGCTAGAGAAAAGAGAGATCGTAATAGCATTTAGAAGAGCTGAGCTTGAAACAGAGTTTGAGCTTCAAATTGCAGTTTGAAGCGCAAGTAGCCGGAGAAAGGAAACTACTGTGGTAGGAGCTGAGTGTAGCCAGGTTTCCAAAGTGCTCATTTATGGAGTACACGGTCAGTATTGATGGCTTACCTCTTGAGATTTTTAGCGGTTAGCTACAAGTGTTATTTTATAGTAAAAGATATTGGGCAATTAGTTGGCATCACTACTTCAGGGAAGCGCTAGAAACTATCAGCACTATCACCAGCGGAAGCTAGGAGCTACGATGAGGTCAAGATGCTTGTTAAATTTTTCGATGTGCAGCTGAAGGCTATAGGAACAGATTGCGTAATTGTAAGTTTTTTATAAGTATGAAAACTGCTTCCAGTTTTGGGAATAGACGTAAACACAACCTATGAGATGGGGTATAGATGGCTGAATGTAGGACTTACGAAGATCTGCAGACTTATTTTTAACTGAGCAGTTTATGAAATGCTTGTACAGAAGGTTAATATTATTTTTTGAAGAACACGAGTTGAAAAACTTTTGGGCAATGGTTAAAATGGCAGATTTTGGTATATAGAAGCCACGGAGGTTCTAACAAAAAAGTGCTACGCGACCTGTGAACAAGTTCGCGACTGTGGAAGAAAGCGAAAACGAAAGAGAAAATGTACGTGAGTGATAAAGAAACCATCTGTTCACTCATGTATGTTGTGGCAGGACTATCACGCACGCAAAAGACTGTTATCATAGAATAAAAAAGAAACTGGTGGTTACAGAAATAACCGGAGAAGGCAGCTGCTGTAATCAATGATAAACTGAATGGGGTCAGAAGGAACGTGCAAAAAGTGAGATCAAAGGGGTTGCGTGATCAAGGATTACCACTGTACTATTTTAAACGATCGCTTGGTACAAAGTCAAAGTTCACTGGTTAAAAGGGTAAAGTTACAAATGGCTAACGGTACGGTAATGTGTTCACTTATCCTGAGGCAGAGATAGTGATAGATACTCCATACTTTTCTGGTACGACTTTGGCAGCATGCATGAGGACACCAGTGTAAAGACCTTGTTATTGAACAGATTGATGGTGCTATTGATGGTAAAGATGTAAAGTTAGTGCAGCGGTAACAAGACAACAAAGTCGGGAACAAGGAGGCAAGAAGTCACCTAAGTTGAAGGTAAAGGATATTATGGAGGGTGTAAATAGGCAAGATTGTAAGATTCAGCAACAACACGATAGTACTCTGGATAACATAAGAAAATATGATGATTAAACAAAGTGTTTTCATAAGTCAGACCGAGAAAGTCATTACTTTGTAAAGAACAAAGGTATTTTGTACCATAGACTTGAAGTTGAAAGGTTGTGTTAAATTTAAACAACTCGTTTGTTCCACGAGATTTAAAAAGAGCTGTTATGAAGTTGGTACAATCATCAATAAAGGGTGGACATTTTTGGGGGGTAAAAAAACACTGGTCTAGGATTCAGACAAAGTTTGTATGGCCTGGTGTTTCTACTAATGTGCTAGGTATTGTCGCTCTTGTGATAATGTCAGAGAACGGTGGACAAAGGGAAGAGTTTCCAAAGTCAAGTTAGGCAGAATGCCGATTATAGAGGGGCCGTTTTCAAAGGGTTGCAGTAGACCTAATGGGGCCACTGGAGCCGAGGGCAAGGATGGTTCTAATATATCCTTACAATGGTGATTACGCCCACTAGTATCCCGAGGCGGTGGCTCTTAAAAACTGTACACTGAGAGTGGTGGCTGAAGCTTTACTAGGGATTTTTT
>JACEEZ010006168.1:5000-56674 GCA_016584305.1 Chionoecetes opilio | reverse complement strand
TATAAATTTAAAAAACCTTAATTTTTTCTCTTATATAAAAGTAGCCAGTTTGTATTAGGGAGGGCCCTCTTCGGGGGATACGAGAGTTTTCATTACTTAAATAGTTGGTTTCGGGATTATAAGTTGTTTCATTTAAGGTCACGGTGAGACTTTCCAAACAATTTCCCTTTTTTTTTTGGTGCGGAAAGCCCGCAGGGCACGAGTTCATGTTCTCTCCGCGTCCTCAAGGTAAGACATCTGGGCAAGAAGCCACAAAAACTTAAGACCTTTTTTTGGTCGTTAGTCCAACGAGGGAAACCACAGCGCGGAAAATTCGTCGATTTCGTCGTTAACGTGCACACTGGCCAACCGACCTGCTCAAGACCGGTATTAGCAAAAGGTCGGAAGTCTTCAGTCATGCTAATATTGCTTGGTATGCTATGAAATATCTTTTTATAGTGAATGTAGACATATAAATTGCATTTGGATGGATATTATTCATATTATGAGAAAAGAGATGAAATACAAGCAAGGGACTCATCTACGCTGGCAAGCGCGGGCCTTCGGCAGCAGCAGCAGCAGCAGCATGAAGCCCGTGAGGTGGATATCACACCAACTTCACGAAGGGAGATAGATGTTGGTAATATTTAGTAGGGGAGCGAGAACCCCTTGAGGAATCCTATGATCCTGGTCCCATCACAGGCGGGGGAGCTGACTGTCTTCTTCAGGGGGCCCACAGGTGAGGCGGATAACTGCGGGTTTTACTCAAAAGTTTTGAGTGGCGGCGCCGATGGAGCCGCCAGCTCCTCCGCCACTGTAGGTTTTGGGCAGGATTAACGTCTTATTACTCGTTATTATACAACTTAGTGATTATGGTGAGATGTTATATATATACTTGTCATTATCTAAACATGGGAGCACCGTGTGTCACCTTAAATAAAGGGTGATTTAAAGATGTTATGAAGGTGACTGATGGCGAGGGAGAGTGACGGAGAGGCCTTGCCGCGGGCCTCCCCTATCACAAATATTCACTATTTCAAAACCCACACACACACCTTTTTACCACCAAAAAAAACTAGCAACACAGGCTCCTTACTTATACATCTTACTTTCTGATACATTAAAACTCCTTAAACGCAAGCATTCCGAAAAAAACGAGAAATTTGTTTTGAGATGACGGGGACAAGGCGGGGAGAGGCAGGGCTGGCATCATTCTTCCCCGGAAATATGTCTCGCTGACTTGTGATTGGTCGAGAAGTTTTTAAAAAACTGTTTATCATTGGCTGGTGGCTGATGACGCGCTTGATGGGC
Source organism: Chionoecetes opilio (assembly GCA_016584305.1). Taxonomy (NCBI): domain Eukaryota; kingdom Metazoa; phylum Arthropoda; class Malacostraca; order Decapoda; family Majidae; genus Chionoecetes; species Chionoecetes opilio. The sequence goes on along the minus strand of JACEEZ010006168.1, from coordinate 55,384 downwards.
GTCATTACTCGCCTTAGCCAGTCAGCGCCTTCCGACACGTTAACGACCGAAAAGGGGGGCCCTTTTTAGCTTTCGTCGTTAGGAAACGAAGTTCGGAGAGATCGTCGTTGCTGGCCCAAAATACCTTTGTTGCTGGCTTCCTGCCCTGCCGCGGGCTCCGGTGGGTTTTTTTCCCTTAGTATATTACACTATATATTTCTATATAAATATATAGGTCAGTTTTAGTGTCACTAAGGCATAGATGTTCCGCCCATCCCTTTTAAGGATATTAACGAGAGTTTTCTCTCCGCGCTCCTCAAGGTTGGCGCGAAACCGCCTCAAACGGCCACATGCGTCTTACTGCATCACATAACAACACAGTCTCTCCCACTTTGCTTTGATCTGCTGCCTCTAGATACCTATCTCCCTGTGTGATTTACATAATATAGTGTAGTGGCGATGCTTTCCTAGTGTAAGGCAAATTCACTGAAGCTAATTCCTAGTGAACGCGAGATGCTTTGGCTCATTAGAGATTTTATCGCCTAACGGTGTCTTAGTGTCAAAATAGTGCACGTGACGTCGTGATTTGAAGTCAGAGTTTCATTGATGTTCGCGAGTAGAGTTATTCTCGTTGAGTAGTGTGTCATACCCTTATATGCGAAGATGATCATCAAGTGGAGAGACTTGACGATGTATTTCCAATAATAATAGGACTAGATCATGTGTCACAAATATAGTTCTTGCGTGTTAACTTATGAAACCCCGGTGATATTAGTCTGAGTTCGAGGACAATAATTCCCCACACTTCCATGAGAAGATGTCATAGCTTGTATTCGGATATCAACGCCCTCTCGTACCAACCACGTTCTACCAGATCAATCTGCAAATATTATAGTATTAATCTCACGTCGGCCCGGTCAGAGTAAGTGCATAGATGAAATACTCGTACACTCGGTGCAGCACTATCCCCATAACCTAAACCTTATTCTCCTTATCCCTTATAGTATACCCACTTGTTCAAGGTACTCTTCCGTAGCCTGTGAAGTGGTCAAACTATAATGCATATAGTGAGTCAGTACAGAGCTAATTAAATCCTCCATTCTGGAAGTCTGCTTAATCTTTTGTATCAATGAGTCATCCACGCTAAATACATATAATATCAGAGTAACGTGTGACCATGTATAAAACCGCCCCTAGCCCTAGTGAACCCAATTTCGGTCCAACACAGTAGTATTAGGATGGCATAGTAGTCAGTATGATGTATAGTCATGTAGTAGTAGTCCGTAGTAGTAGTGTAAAATGTGTAGTAGTGTGTAGTAGTAGTTGGGGTGGCGGTAGCTAAGACGGGTCTTATGGAGCTTTAAAAGGACGGCTAGATCATTTTCATGGCATGGGGATGAAAGGTGGATGTAGGTATACTGTTACGTAACAGGAACTACCACGTGTAGGTGCGCACAGCCTCTTGTAATTTCAGTTATTATCTTATGTATCTTCTAGTACATGATATATGGAAGCGAAAGCAAAATGTGTCGTAGTGTGTGTGTGTCTGTAGTGTGTGTGTGATGTCCGTGCCGTATCGGTGCCGCCACCACCGTGGCACAATACAGTCACATGGCACGTTTTGGAACCAGCTCGACTCAGGGGCACATATATCAAGGGCCCGTATGGAGATGATCCAGACTCACTTAAATTTGTGTGTGTAATAACTCTTTAAGTAGGCCTTATTAGCGAGAATTGTGGGAAAAAAAATGTGGGTTTTCGGAAGTCGATTGTGAGGAAACCTTATGTATTGGTGGTACTGAGTAATGGGTGAGTGAATGGGGGGGTATGGGTAATGGGTGTGGGTGGGGGGGGCGGTTGAGTTGAAAAAATGGGCTGTGGGGGTGATCGTGTTTGGAGGATGTGGGATAGATGGGTGGAGGAATAGAGGTGCGAGCAGGAGTGATGGTTAATGGATATGAGTGTGATTGGGTGGTGCTGGATGACTGTGCTGTAATGGTTGATGATGGGTGGGGGGTGCATGGGTAATGGTTGGGGGGTGATGGGTAATGGGTGATAATGGGTTGGCGGGTGTGTGAATGGGTTGGCGTTAGCTCACATACATTTCTACACATACCATGATATTCAGGAAAGTTTACACGAAGACGGCTAGCTGCGAGCTAGTCCGTGTTTTGGGTTCGGGCCGCAGGCCCACCAATACACAAGGTTGTGGGCCTTCGGCCCACCAATAGCCCTCGTGCGGGAGCTAGCCAAAAGTCCGCCCGGAGGCGGCTTTGCGGCTAGTATTAAATATATTCTAATGTGCCGCTGTGACAGATAAGAAGCGTAGCATCAGACACTCATCGAGCATCGGACAGTGACATGCAACGTTGAGACCAACTGCGGAACAGTAAACATCCCACGCAGCTATCGATGTTTGAAATCTATGAAGAGGTCTTATGAAGCATGTATCTTATACCTAGCCACTGAGTCAGGATAGACTCTATAGAAGAATAGTATAGATTAACATATCCACTCTGTCTTAAATGACATGATAAATGGCTACCATCTATTGCTTTATCTCTGAGCGTTAGTCGATGCTGGGTATGGCAAAGTGTAAGGACACAGTGAGACACATTGACAAGTTGCATCAGTGATCGGACACAGTGACATTAGTGGTATTACGAATGTGACGTCTATAACAGATAGGACTCCCACTGTCTCCGCGACCCAGGCCAGCAGGGAGGAAGGGCGTGTGGTGTCCTGCCGCCCATCCACCCAGGCCAGCGGAGTCCACCACTAATAAGGCTGTATAGCGCTCTTTATAGGCTGTGATGGCCTGTGTCACCTCAGGTACGGGTGTTACCATGCAGGAACTACTCACACGTGTAGACTCACAAGACACGACCTTTCAGAGCGGAGGAGACCCACTTTGTGTGTGTGTACAGAGTGTGTGTGTGTGTGTGTGTGTTGCGTATGTGTGTGTGTGTTGCGTATGTGTGTGTGTGTTTGCGTATGTGTGCCGGTGTATCAAAGAGACAGATCAAGACCGTATGCACAATGGTGTGGTGTATGTGGTAAAACGCGGAGAGAGGCTAAGAGTGAGTTTTGTCAGCCTCCCAGTGTGTGTCCTGCCTAAAGAGCGAACGCGCAGTTCTCGTCACTATGTACGCGTCACGGCCCGTATACTCATGGCCTGACGGCCCAGCGGTAACGGCGCTGGGACATCTAGTGGTCCTACAAGCTAGCTTTTCGGCACGCTGGACCATCGACAGCCTAGGATCAGCGCATCAAGGTATCAGCTGAGGTAGCAGATGTAGGTGTAGTATCTACAGCGGGACATGCACTACTGTAGCGAAAAACAGGCACAGTCAAAATATGTCCGTATTACCTGGGGCCTGTAAATAAAGAATCGGTTTGGATGTGATGTGTGGTAGGTCGAATATTACGACCTGAAAGGGATATAGCCGCGGTACTATGATCGCCCACTTATATTTCTAGATAGAACCAATAGTCTGCCTAGCATCACGAATATGCCATAAGATAAGGATATTTAAATGGGTAAATTACCTTATGTTGAGAGTAAATACTACTTGGTGATTAATCGGGGTAACATAGCCCGCACATGCTGGTTTTTTTTTTTACTGAAAGGCCTGTTGGCTGACGTACCTAGAGCATAGCCTGGATTGCTGAGACCAAGCCAGGCCGCGATATGGCTGAACGGATAATGCCAGATCGCAAGCCATTTAACGTGGTGGTGCCAATAAGTATTTTAACATGGAATTCCTTTTTGTCATTCGTGGAGCGCGTGATGTAGGCATTGTATGGCCTTAATGAAACTTCTTCCACCAGCTTTTTGTTACGCTGACCCATATAAAGTTTCCGATCTTTCAAGCTCATTCGTAAAAGAAATAAGATTCCTTATTTAGTAACCCGTAGAACAGTCTTCCAATATTTTGCTTGATAATTTACTTTTTTAACTTAAAATGGAGGGGGATTGTTTTTGTATGTAAATTCCTTTCGATATTTCCCGCATCGCTTTTTATGGATTATTCTTTCGATTGAGTGGCTATATTTTTGTTTTATAGTTTTGAGTGTGGTTTTGTTTTATTTTCAACTGTACCTTATCTCTCTTCTGACTTGAGTCTGTGAGGTATTTGTGTCCCCTTAAGCCATCCCTACATTCGCGGTGTGGGTCACTGTGTGTGTCTAGTGTGATGTGTTTCTTTTTTCCACGATGCTTAATGTAGGAATAGCGTGTGCTGACTACAGCGGGTTGAAGGGTCAATTGGAATCGAAAAAAACAATAATGACAATTTTGAATCCATCTGGTTTCACACAGCCTAACTGCGCATGATCTGTATCTGTTTATAAGATGACACACTACTCATTACACTTATTGCTCTATCATTTTTTTCACGAATATCAAGGCTTGTCGTTTACACAAGTCTATTTGGTTGTTGAATTTGAGGCTTTTTCGCCATCTTTTGATACTGGATCCTTCAGTATTTCTTCGTTAATATTCATTGCGCACTTTATAGGCTTACTGTGTCCCTATTTCTCATTATTTTCTTACTTTATATTCGTGCTTGATTTATTGATCTATTTGACTGTATATTGTGACTGTTCAAGATAATAAAGGGAAAAGAGGCACGTGTGCTTCTCGTCGGGAAAGGCGGAATACCGATACCGTTATTCAAGTAGGCAATAGGCTTTAGCTGAGAGTTGACGCAGTATATGACCGAAAAGCCAAAATAGTCGGTATTCTCGGTATACCGGTATTACCGTGGTGCACATGTCTACCTCGTAACGTCAGGCTTATGCGACACTGTTTGTTTACCACTGGGGCTGCTATCTGCTGTGTGGATCATTACTACCCTTAAAATACGGGATTAACGCGGCGCTAGTGCAAGGCTGAACAAAGGTAAATGGGGAGGATATCAATGCAGAAACCTGAAAATAGGCTGAAAATGCGCTGTATAGCTTAGAGAGAGAGGAATGTGTAGGAGTCTTGAAGCCCCTCCTGATTTATGTGGTAGCCCTGATTCCTATTTCATAATGCCAGGGTTACTAATGGACGAGGAACTTCGCCGGTCTGGTTTCGAGAGACACGTGACTAATGTTTATTGACACTGGCCATACAATAGGTGCTTTTTCTAATGGAGATTTTTATTTTCCGAGTCACAAGCCATTTAATATAAATAGGTATAGAATAAATGGTACAATTTGTAGTTTCACCCAACCGAACATTTTCTGGCTGCGCACTTATGTTAGTTTACTAGTAGTTTTGTGTTTCTGTGAGTGTTGTGAATGACTCTGACTAGACCGTTTCTTCTGTCGCATTTTTTTTTTTTTTTTTTTTCTTTTTTTTTCTTTTTTTTTCGAATGACAAAAAAAAAACAATAATCCTAAACGCTAATCACCTAACCCATACCTAACCTAACCTACCCATACCTAACCTAACATAACCCATACCTAACCTAACTAACGACCTAACTAAAAGAAAAAAAAAAAAGTATAATGAATATGAATCCGTGTGTATCTACGTATCCCAAAAAAAAAAACGAGAAAAAAAAAAAATGTGCGCGCAGGAACGGTAGCATATTGGAACATGGTCAACAACGATAGTAAAAATCACATCGGCCAGTAAAACATAAGGCGCATCAGAATGCGTTAGTGGTTAGGTCTGAACTAATAAATTAGCCGAAAGAATCATGGCACCGATTTTTATGCATGCGTTTAAGTGGGAGATAGTTTAGGTTAGTATACTTATTGGCTAACGGTTAGGTTAGGTATCTTAGTGCGTTCAGGTTAGGTTTCCGGTATAGCTTAGTGGGTCTACATGTATAGGTCGGTATACTTAGTGGCTTCGAGGTTAGGCGGAGGTGATTCGAGATAATACTTGCTGGTTAAGGCTAGGTTTCGGTATACTTAGTGGTTATGTTAGGTTAGGTATACTTGTGGCTTAAGGTTAGGTACGGTATACGGTCACTTACGTGGTTAAGGCTAGGTCTCAGGTATACTTACGTGGTTCAGGCTTAGGTTGAGGCTATACTTACGTGGTTCGCGAGATATAGGTTAGGGATAAGTACTTAGTGGAGTATAAGTGCTAGGCATTAGATAATACAGCTTACGTGTTTTCAGGTTATGTCTGTATACTTATTGGTTAGGTCTCAGGTTCGGTGTCTGTCATACTTAGTGGTTCAGGTTCGGTTAGGGTATACTTATGGTTAAGGTTGGTTAGGTATAACTTAGTGGTTAAGGTTGGTTCGGTACTAACTTTTGTGTCACACGGTTAGTTATGTCATACTTAGTGGCTTTGGTTAGGGTTAGTATCAACTTAGGTGGATTAAGGTATACGGTTTAGGTATACTTATTGTTAAGGCTAGGTTTAGTTATACTTAGTGGTTTCGAGGTTAGGGTTAGGTATACTTAGTGGTTCAGGTTAGGTTAGGTATACTTATGGTTACGGCTAGTTAGGCTTATAACTTAGTGCGTTCAAGGTTGGGTTAGCGTATAGCTTGTCTGGGTATTAAGGCTAGGTTCTGCTATAGCGTTAGTGGTTAAGGTACGGGTTAGGTATACGTTCGTGAGTGGTTCAGACGTTAGGTAGGTATATGCTATGGTATGGTTGAAGGCTAGTGTAGTATACTTAGTGTTTAAGTGCGTCGGTTCGTATACTTCAGTGGGTTCAAGGTTAGGTTCGGTATGATACTTGAGTCGCGTGTTAAGGCTATGGTATAGGAAAATAGACTATAGTGGTTCAAGGTTCAGAGATAGTTATCTAACTTAGTGGTTAAGGCTAGGTAGGTATACTTGTGGTTAAGGGTTAGGTTTTCAGTAATACTTTTGTTAAGGTTAGAGTTGGTATACTTAGTGGTTCCAGGGTTAGGTAGGTATACTTAGGTGGTTAAGGCTAGGTTAGTATACTGTATTGTGTTTAAGGTTTAGGTTTCAGTATACTTACGTGGTTTAAGGTTGTGTTAGGTATGACTTTATGGTTAAGGTTAGGTTCGGTATTCACTTTAGTGGTTCAGGTTAGGTGCGGTATACGTAGTGGTTCAGGTTAGTTAGGTGTGTCATTAAAAGGATCATGATACCGCGTTAGGTTCGGTATACTAGTAGTGGTTCAGACTAGTGTTATGGTGTGTTGTGTTGACGATTAAAATCTCTAAGGTTCGGTAGTCATAGTGGTTCAAGGTTTGGTTTTTTATTTAATTATTATTTTTAAATAATGTGTTTCCGGAAATAAACTATCTCCATTAGAAAAGCGCCTATTGTAGGGCAGGAGAAAATTAGCTCAGTGAATCTGCTGATAGTGAAATTCTGAACGACCGCCGAAGTTCCTCGTCCCTTATTACCATATATACTATATACCGCTGACAACCCGATTCTTCTCTCCCGTAACAGATCTCCATCTAACACCACCCCAACACACACCACACCCACCCCACACCACCACACCCCCACACACACACCACAACCCCCACACACACACTACAACCCCCCCCACACGACCACAACCTTCGCCTCACACACCACCCAACCCCCCCACACACACCACAACCCCCCAAACACACCCAACACCCACACAACACACCATCAACCCTCCACTATCACAACACCACAACACCCCGAAGGTGGTCTAGCAGGCGAGGCCACTAGCAGCTCACCCTCCAACAACACAGCACACAGCAGCACACAGCACTATATGGAAAGGCAGCGTAGCCACCGACCACCTGTATGCTCACAACCGTGGCGTCTAAATGATACTAACGGAGAAGTCGACGGAAACACTGCGCCTATGCACAGTGTGTGCTCTGGCCGCCAGGACTCGGATGGCAGACCAGGCAGGACGTCTTGGTGCGGACCGGCAAAGCCGTTCTATCTTCTTCCCATCACGCCCTCCCTGCCGGCGCCAGCACGGTCTATCGACTCCGCCACCGAACCTCCAGGCTTGTGGAGTCGTCTGGGCGGGCCGTGCCCAGCTAACACCCGCCCCACCTATACGAGTCTCCGTGTCTGCGGTTCACCGCCGTTTACTACCCTGGAAAGATTGAAGCCGTACGCCGTTCCGCCTTTGATTATCTCTTCACCAGGTGTGTGTGTGCTGTCTGGCTGCCTTAATAACAATCCTTTGTGTGGTTTGCTTTTACAGTTCAGATTTAGTTATTGGCACGCGCAAAGCAAGGCTGCTACTTCCCATAAGACCGATTTACCTTAAGGGGAGTGGACCAAGTTTCAGCCAAAAAGTGAATAACTACTCCTAAATATTGTCGGATTGAGCTGAAATTTTGCATGTAAGTAGTAGCTGTTCAAAATCAATGGGGGTCTGTGAGACAAACTTTTTGCGTAGAACAGCCCTTAATGAGTAATAATCGTAATGAGCTAATTGGCTTGAACGTGGCTCGGCTGTCACGCTCCAGCCGCAAGAACGAAGCCAAAACAAAGGGCCAGAGGCTGGACGCCTATACTTGATATGTAATGTGTTAAGGTAGGATATTACTTGGGAGTGCTTCATTATCTATCATTTTGTTCAGGTTTGACGCCTATAGCAGCTGTGAGTGTACATATACAAATATAACCTCACGACCGCTGACCACAGACATATCTCTCATATCTCATCATTATAGGACCACTTTAACCCCTGAGGACCAGAAAGTGAGACCATTGTAATTTAGACCTGTTTAGTATCCTTGTCCTAGCTACCGTTGGTATAACAGTAGAAACCTCTCATATTTCGACTAATTTGGCCAAGAGTGGTCCGAAGTATGCAAGATGCCGAATAATGGGGGGGTTATATATGGGGGATTATTTAAAAAAAACAAAAAAAAACATCTAGTGTATATCACTAGCTAGGAAACTCTTCGACCACCTAATAAAAAATAATAATATAAAGAAAACATAAAAGTTCAGCAGGGTCCGATAATGTCCAAAGTCCGAATAATGAGCGGTCGCGAATACGAGAGGTTTTACTGTATTTAGTTACGATTTCAGCAATTGTATAGAACGGCTGCAGCACATACTAATCTTTTTCTAGCCAAGGAAAGATCTCTGGAGGAAGGGTTAGTTTTCTTCTTTCTTCTGGCTGCTTTCATAGCTAGTTCTTTTTCTCACATTCTTTGATATTATAATTGCTCTTGGTCGTGCTCTATCCTCACCTTTATGTATCAATTGTATCATTGTGTGGTGTCCCTGTGGTGTGCAGGTGCGAGCGGACTTCCTGGCCGGGGACTTCCCGGAGCTGATCCGCAACCTGAGGACGGCTTGGGGCTGGTATTGACTACATACGTACTTCACACCTCATCAACAACCCCCCCCGGGGGGGGTCTTGAGTGTGCCTTTCCTGTTAGCCTTGCTTCCTTCCATTGCCTTTCCTGCTTTCCTTCCTTCCGTTCCGTTCCCTTCCTTCTTCCTCCTCCTTGCCGTGGTCCTGTCCTGTTCTTGCCGTGTCCTTCCTTCCTTCCATGCCTGTCAGTTCCTTCGCTTCAGACCGTGACATCAGACATCCCCGTGAGTTGTGTACGTCCTGCCCTTTCTCCTTCCTTGTCGCTTCGCTTCCCTTCCTTCCTTCCCTTCCTTTCCTTCCTTCCATCATCCTCTTTCGGATCTCATGATGACATAGAGAAGCATAAGCAATAATAGAGGAAGACTAGCAAGAGGCACGCGGAGATCTAACACTTGGTAGTTCGCCTGTAGTTAATCTTTTCTGATGTTCCTCCTGCGTGTGTTGTGTGTGTGATTGTGTGATGTCTGTAGTGTGCAGGCAGGGAGGGTCGGGGAACATAGACCTGAAATGCTATTTTATGCCTGTGCGTTGGAGCTGAATGGCCTAGGGGCTAACCGACTCAACGTGAAGAGAACGCGGAGAAGTGTAGAGTCCTGCCAGAACCGCGAAGACCAGCTTGTGAGGGAGCTCTATCTCTTCAAAGGTAGGGCTGGAGGCTGTGTGTGGCTGTGAGAGGTTGTGTGTGGGTGTGAGAAGGGTTTTTTGTAAGCCTTGTAGACATAACGTAGTGTGGGAGGCTGTATGTGTAGTTGTGTGAGGTTTTCGTGAGGCTTGTGTGGGTACCAAGAGGTGTGTGTGGCTGGTGAGAGGCTGTGTGTGGGTGTGAGAGCGTTCTATGGAGGTATGTCGGAGAGCGCTGTGTGTGGGTTGAGATGGCTGTGTGTGGCTGTGTACAGACTGTTGAAAGCATTGTGTGCAGTTGCTGTATAAGCTGAAGTGTGGTGTCAGACGAGGTGACATTAAGTGCGCTATTATTCTGCGATGGATGAAAACTTATACAACTGTAAGACTTGTGTGGTGCTGTATTTTGGTTTTGAGGCAAGTCAATGGCAGGCTCTTACGGATCAGCGAGGAGTACGCCGGTGCTCAGCACCGAGGGTGGCGCCTGTGCACACATCCCTCGCCTGTGTGTGACCCTCACGCACGCCAGCGAGCATCCACGAGCCTGCTGCTAGTGCACCCACCGACCACACAGCAGGAAGCGCCAGTGAGTGTGGATCGTGTGGGATTATAACTAAGGCGTTTTTAAAGAGCTATGTATGTACTGGGTGTACTGTGTTAGTGTGATATTATAACTAAGGTCATTTTTTAGAGAGTATGTATGTCTGTGTGTCCTGTGTCTGGAATTGTATCCCGAAGTAGTGTAGCGGTAGCAACGCTCGGCTCACAACCGCAGAAGTCCCCGGGTTTCAATTCCCCTTGGAGCGAAGACAGACGGGCCGGTCAATTTAAAACCCAGCCTGTCCACCCAGCAGTGAATGGTACCGTGGGGTTTTGCGGGAGGGTTTGTGACCCGCCTCCCGTGGTTGTGGCTCTCCCTCAACACTAGCACTAAGGAGAATGATAAAAATGTAGCTATGGGGAACGGGCCATACCAGATGTAGCTCAGGCCTTGAAAATTCAAAAGTAGATGAATATACGCACACAGCTGCCTACTCATTAACACGCTATCCCGCATGTGAAGCCTGGAACTAACCTGATGCATAAGTGATTAATGCAAGAAGTAGTCAGGACTTTAAAGGCAAGCTGTATAATAGTATATTTGAGATTGGACAGTACGAGCATAGCTATTTTCCTGTATGTTACAACTAGTACAACTAGGGTAATACACACTCAAACACCCTCGTACAAATCCCACACGAGAGTCCAGCCTTGTTTCGGTATAACCCCTCGTACCAACCACGACTACCAAGATCAATCTAATATTAATATTAATCTAACGTGCCCCGGGAGTAATCATAGTGAAATACTCGTCAGGGCTGGTGGCAGCACATCCCCATAACCTAAACCTTATTATCCTTTCCCCTTAAGTATACCCACTTGTTCAGTACTCTCCGTAGTGAGAAGTGGTCAAACTATAATCATATAGTGAAGTCAGAAGACTAAGTTAAATCCTCCATTCAAGTTGTAATCTTTTATCAAATCATCCCCAAATAATATCATTCAAGTAACGTTGACCAGTTATAAAACCCCCATACCAGTGACCCCCAATTTCTGTCAACACAGTAGTAGTAGTAAAAGTAGTAGTAGTAGTAGTAGTAGTAGTAGTAGTAGTAGTAGTAGTAAAAGTAGTAGTTAGTAGTAGTAGTAGTAGTTGGGGTGGCGGTAGCTAGACTGGTCATTATGGAGCTTTAAAAGGAGGCTAGATCATTTCATGGATGGGGATGAAAGGTGGATGTAGGTATATGTTAAGTAACAGGAACTACCACGTGTAGGTCTCACAGCCTCTTGTAGTTTCCTTATTTTCTTATGTTCTTCTATAATAATATAAGCGAAAATGTGTCTGTGTGTGTGTGTGTCTGTGTGTGTGTGTGTGTCCGCGATAGGTGCCGCCCCCCGTGGCACAATCATATCACATGGCACAGTTTTGGAACCAGCTCGACCAGGGGCACATTATAAGGCCACGTATGGGATGATCCGATCACTTTAATTTTTTTTTTAATAATCTTTAGTAGCCTATTAGCGAGAATTGTGAAAAAAAATGTGGGTTGCGAGAATTGAGGAAACCTTGATGTAGGGTAATGAGTAATGGGTGAGTGAATGGGTGGGGTGATGGGTAATGGGTGTGGGGTGATGGGTGAGTGAATGGGTGGGGGGTGATGTGTTGGGGGTGATGGGTGATGGGTGAGGGAATAGGTGGGGGGTGATGGGTAATGGGTGAGTGATTGGGTGTGTGGTGATGGGTAATGGGTGAGTGAATGGGTGGGGGGTGATGGGTAATGGGTGGGGGTGATGGGTAATGGGTGAGTGAATGGGTTGGGGGTGATGTGAATGGGTTGGCGTTAGTACATACATTTCTACATCCATGAATTCAGGAAAGTTTCAGAAGGGGCTAGCTGGAGAGTCCGTGTTTGGTGGGCCGAAGGCCCACCAAACACAGGTGGTGGGCCTTCGGGCCCACCAATAGCCCTCCGCAGGAGCTAGCCAAAAAGTCCGCCCGGAGGGCGGCTTTGCGGCTAGTATTAAATATATTCTAATGTTCCGCTGTGACAGATTAGAAGTAGCATCAGCATCATCAGCATCGACACTGAACAACAACGTTACCAATCGGAACATAAACCCACGCACATCATTTTGATCTATAATGGTCATGAACATTATATTACCAAGCACTGATAGGATAGACTAGAGAGAATAGATAGATTAACATATCCATAGTCTTAAATGACATGATAAATGCATACCATCTATTGCTTTATCTTGAGGTTAGTGATGGTGGTGTGGCAACAGTGTATGACAACAGTAGCCTTGACAAGTTGACAGTGATGGACACAGTGACATTAAGTGGATTATTGTGACGTCTATAACAGGTGTCACTGTCCCGCGCCCAGGCCAGCAGGGAGGATGGGCGTGTGGTGTCCTGCCGCCCACCACCCAGCCAGCGTGAGTCACCCTAATAAGGCTGTATAGCGCTCTTTATAGGCTGTGTAGTGCCTGTGTCACCTCAGGGTAGCGGGTGTTACCTGCAGGAACTACCACGTGTAGGCCTCACCAAGACACGACCTTTCGAGCGGAGGACCCACTTGTGTGTGTGTGGGTGTGTGTGTGTGTGTGTGTGTGTTGCGTATGTGTGTGTGTGTTTGCGTATGTGTGTGTGTGTTGCGTATGTGTGCAGGTGTATACAAAGAGACAGACACCGTAGTGACAGGTGTGGTGTATGTGGTAAAGCGAGAGAGGCTAAGAGTGAGGTGTCAGCCTCCCAGTGTGTGTCTGATCTAAAGAGCGAACGCGCAGTTCTCGTCCACTATTACGGCGTCAGCCCCGTACCGCCGCGGCCACGGGTACGGCGCGGGCCACAGTGGTCCATAACAAGCTACTTTCGGGCACGCTGGACTCGAACCTAGGATCAGCGCATCAAGGTATACCCTGGGTACGTGTGTGTAGTATTCAGCGGGAGACACTTAGCGAAAACACGTCAAAATATTCCGTTTACCGGCCTGAAAGTAAGAACGGTTATGTATTTTAGGGAGAATATGACGATGAAAGGCTAATATGGCGGTAATTATGATCGTCCCACCTATATTTAATAGTAACAATACTCTTAGCATCACGAATATGCCATAAATAAGGTATTTAAGGGTAAAATTAACCTTATTTAAGAGTAAATACTACTGTGTATCGGGGTAAACATAGCCGCCATGCTGGTTACTGAACGCTGATTGGCTGAGACCAGAGCAAGGCCGTTGATTGGCTGAGACCAGAGCAAGGCCGCTGATTGGCTGAAGGGAATCCTGCCTCGCCGCCATTTTACGTGGTGCCAATAAGTATTTAAAACGAATAGTCACTTTTTTATTCGTGGACCGATTATGGATTGTATGGCCTTAATGAAACCCCCAGCTTTTTTTATGACTACCCATATAAAGTTTCCGATACTTTAAGCCTTCGTAAAAGAAATAAGATTCAATTATTTAGTAACACCGTAGATTTTACCAATATTTTGTTGATAATTCTTTTTTTAACATTAAATGGAGGGGGATTGTTGTGTATTTAAATATCTTTCGATATTTCCGCATCGTTTTATGTATTATTCTTTCGCTTGGTGGCTATATTTTGTTTTATAGTTTTGAGTGTGGTTTTGTTTATATTTTCACTGTACCTTAGTCTCTCTTCTACTTGAGCTGTGAGGTTATTTGTGTCCCCTTAGCCATCCCTACAGTCGCGGTGTGTCTGTGTGTGTCTAGGTGATGTGTTTTTCACGTGCTTAATGTAGGAATACGGCTGACTGAGGGTTGAAAGGGTCAAATTATCGAAAAAACAAAATGCATTTTGATCCTCGGTTTCAACACCTAACTCCGATCTGTTACTGTTTATAAGATACACACATCATACACTATTTGCTCATATTTTTTTCACGAATTATAAGGGCTTCGTTTAAAAGTCGATTTTGGTGGTGGTGAATTTGAGGCTTTTTCGGCCATCTTTTGATACTGGATATTTCATTATTTCTTCGTTATTTCATTGATTTTATAGGCTTATTGTGTCCTATTTATCATTATTTTACTTTATCCGTGTTGATTTATTGATTATTTGATGTATTTGATGTTATAAGATTAATAAAGGGAAAAGAGGCCTGGCTGCCGTCGGCAAGGCGGAATACCGATACCGGTATTCAATACTAATACCGATACCAGTATACCGGAAAACCAAAATACCGGTATTTCGGTATACCGGATACCGGTGCACATTCCTACCTGTAACGTCACGGGGCTTATGACGACACTGTTTGTTTACACGGGGCTGATATACGGCTGTGTGGATCATTACTACCCTTAAAATACGGGATTACCGGCGCTATGCAAGGCTGAACAAAGGTAAATGGGGAGGATATCAATGCAGAAACCTGAAAATAGGTGAAAATGGCTGTATAGCTATAGAGAGAGAGGAATGGTGATCTTAAGCCCCTGATTTATGTGGTACCTGTTCCTATTTCTAATGACAGGGTTATAATGGACGAGGACTTCGCGGTCGTTTTCAGAGACACGGACTAATTTTTCCTGGCCTACAATAGGTGCTTTTTCTAATGGAGATGTTTTATTTTCCGGAAACCCATTAAAAAAAAAAGGAGAAAAAATGGTCAATTTGTAGTTTCACCCAACCAACGATTTTCTGATGCGCCTTATGTTTTTCTGGTGTGTTTTTGTGTGTTTTGAATGACTCTGCTAACCGTTTCTGTCGCAATTTTTTTTTTTTTTTTTTTTTTTTTTTTTTTTTTTTTCAGAAATGACAAAAAAAAAAATAATAACCTAAACCTAACCTAACCCATACCTAACCTAACCTAACCCATACCTAACCTAACCTAACCCATACCTAACCTAACCTAACCTTTACCTAACTAAAAAAAAAAAAAAAAAAAAAAAAAATCCTTTATCTACCCAAAAAAAAAAAAAAAAAAAAAAAATTGCGACAGAAACGGTTAGCAGATTCATTCAAAACACATAAAAACACACCAGAAAAACATAAGGCGCATCAGAAAATCGTTGGTTGGGTGAAACTATAAATTATCCGAAAAAATCATCACCGAATTTTATGCATGGTTAAGGTTAAGGTTAGGTTAGGTATACTTAGTGGTTAAGGTTAGGTTAGGTATACTTAGTGGTTAAGGTTAGGTTCGGTAACTTAGGGTTCATTAAATCGGTATACTTAAATGGTTCAGGTTGGTTTGGTATACTTAGTGGTTAAGGTTAGGTTCGGTATACTTAGTGGTTAAGGTTAGGTTAGGTATACTTAGTGGTTAAGGTTAGGTTAGGTATACTTAGTGGTTAAGGCTAGGTTAGGTATACTTAGTGGTTCAGGTTAGGTTAGGTATACTTAGTGGTTCAGGTTAGGTTAGGTATACTTAGTGGTTAAGGCTAGGTTAGGTATACTTAGTGGTTCAGGTTAGGTTAGGTATACTTATTGGTTAAGGTTAGGTTAGGTATACTTAGTGGTTCAGGTTAGGTTAGGTATACTTAGTGGTTAAGGTTAGGTTAGGTATACTTAGTGGTTAAGGTTAGGTTCGGTATACTTATTGGTTAAGGTTAGGTTAGGTATACTTAGTGGTTAAGGTTAGGTTAGGTATACTTAGTGGTTAAGGTTAGGTTAGGTATACTTAGTGGTTAAGGCTAGGTTAGGTATACTTAGTGGTTCAGGTTAGGTTAGGTATACTTAGTGGTTCAGGTTAGGTTAGGTATACTTAGTGGTTAAGGCTAGGTTAGGTATACTTAGTGGTTCAGGTTAGGTTAGGTATACTTAGTGGTTAAGGCTAGGTTCGGTATACTTAGTGGTTAAGGTTAGGTTAGGTATACTTAGTGGTTCAGGTTAGGTTAGGTATACTTAGTGGTTAAGGCTAGGTTAGGTATACTTAGTGGTTAAGGCTAGGTTCGGTATACTTAGTGGTTAAGGTTAGGTTCGGTATACTTAGTGGTTAAGGCTAGGTTAGGTATACTTAGTGGTTAAGGTTAGGTTAGGTATACTTAGTGGTTAAGGCTAGGTTAGGTATACTTAGTGGTTAAGGTTAGGTTCAGTATACTTATTGGTTAAGGTTAGGTTAGGTATACTTAGTGGTTCAGGTTAGGTTAGGTATACTTAGTGGTTAAGGCTAGGTTAGGTATACTTAGTGGTTAAGGTTAGGTTCAGTATACTTAGTGGTTAAGGTTAGGTTAGGTATACTTAGTGGTTCAGGTTAGGTTCGGTATACTTAGTGGTTCAGGTTAGGTTAGGTTTCATTAAAATCAATAAGGTTAGGTTCGGTATACTTAGTGGTTCAGGTTAGGTTAGGTTGCATTAAAATCTCTAAGGTTAGGTTAGGTATACTTAGTGGTTAAGGTTAGGTTTTTTATTTAATTATTATTTTTAAATATGTGTTTCCGGAAAATAAAACTATCTCCATTAGAAAAAGCGCCTATTGTAGGGCAGGAGAAATTAGTCAGTGTCTCTGAAAACGACCGCGAAGTCCTCGTCCATTATTACCATATATACTATATACCGCTGACAACCCGATTCTTCTCTCCCGTACAGATCTCCATCTAACACCACCCCACACACACCACAACCCCCCCCACACACACCACAACCCCCACACACACACCACAACCCCCCCCACACACACCACAACCCCCCCACACACACCACAACCCCTCCAACCACCACAACCCCCCCACACACACCCACAACCCCCCACACAACCACACCCCCACACAACACCACACCCCCCACACACACCAAACACCCGCCCCACACACCAGCTCACCCTCCACAACCGACACACACACCACGCACCCACCACCACCTGCTCCAACCGTGGCGTTTTAACGGGAGTCCCGCCGCTGGTGCTGCCCAGGGCTCGGACCCAGACCCCCCGAGGGCGTCCCTGGGTCGGCCGCAAAGCTTCTTCCCATCAGCCCTCTCTGCCGCCACCTCTTCGGCCTCCGCCACCGCACCTCCAGGCTGTGGGTCAGTCTGGGGCGGGCCGTGGCCAAGCTAACACCCGGCCCCACCTTAGAGTTCCGTCTGCGGTTCAAGCCGTTCTCCCTGGAAAGATTGAAGGCCGTCGACCGTTCCGCCTTTGATTATCTCTTCCACCAGGTGTGTTGTGTGCTGTCTGGCTGCCTTATAACAATCCTTGTGTGTTTGCTTTTACAGTTCAGATTTAGTTATTGGCAGCGAGCAAAGCAAGCTGCTACTTACCATAAGACCCGTTTACTTAAGGGGAGTGGAACCAAGTTTAAGCCAAAAAGTGAATAACTACTCCTAAATATTGTCGGATTGAGCTGAAATTTGACATGTAAGTAGTGCTGTCAAAATCAATGGGGGTCTGTGAGACAAACTTTTTGCGTAGAACAAGCCCTTAATGAGTAATAGCGTAATGAGCTAATTGGCTGGAACGTGGCTCGCTGCCACGCTCCAGCCGCAAGAACGGAGCCAAAAACAAAGGGGCCAGAGGCTGGACGCCTATACTTGATATGTATAGTGTATAATGTAGGATATTAAGTGGAGTGATTTCATTATCTATACATTTTGTTCATGTTTGAGCCTATAGCACCTGTTAGTGTAATATACAAAAATATACCTAAACGACCGCTGACCAAGCAGACATATCTCTGATCTCATCATTGATAGGACCACTTTAACCCTTCGAGGACCAGAACGTAATTACCATTGTAATTTGACCATCATTAGTAATTTTAGAAAAACCAAGTTTTATAGCTAGACTGTTGTTCCTGTCACTAGCTAACTTGGTATACAGTAAAACCTCTCATATGCGGACTAATTGGGCCAAGGAGTGGTCCGAGTAATGCAAGGATCCGAATAATGGGGGGGATTATATATGGGGGGATATGTAAAAAAAAAAAAAAAAAAAAATCTAGGTGTATAGAACAGCTAGGAAATTTCGACCCCTAATAAAAAATAATAATAAAAAAAAAAAAAAGTTGCAGGTCCGAATAATGTCAAAAGTCCGAATAATGAGGGTCCAAATACGAGAGGTTTTACTGTATTTAGTTACTTAAAGCAATTTTAGGGCTCGACAACATACAATTTTTTTATAGCCAAGGAAAGATCTGGGCGTGAAGGGGTTATTTTCTTCTTTCTTCTGCTGCTTTCATATTAGTTCTGTTTTCTTCTTTGATATTATAATTGCTTGTCGTGCTCTTATTCTCAACCTTTATGTATCAATATCTTGTGACTCCCTGTGGCGGTGCAGGTGCGAGCGGACTTCCTGGCGGGGGACATTCCCGAGCTGATCCGCCACCCTGAGGACGGCTTGGGCCTGGTAGTGACGGACATACTGCTCCACCTCATCAATAACCCCGGTGAGTGTGCCCTTCCTTCCTTCCTTCCTTCCTTCCTTCCTTCCTTCCTTCCTTCCTTCCTTCTTCCCTGCCTTCCTTCCTTCCTTCCTTCCTTCCTTCTCCTTCCTTCCTTCCTTCCTTCACCTCATCAACAACCCCGGTGAGTGTGTACGTCTGCCCTTCCTCCCTTCCTTCCTTCCTTCCTTCCTTCCTCCTTCCTTCCTTCTTTCGGATCTCATGAACATAAGAACATAAGAAAATAAGGAAGCTACAAGAGGCCGAGAGACCTACACGTGGTAGTTCCTGTAATTAATCTTTCCATTTCCTCCTGCGTGTGTGTGTGTGTGTGTGTGTGTGTGTGTGTGTGTGTGCAGGCAGGAGGGTCGGGGACATAGACCTGAAGAGCTTTATGCCGCGGGAGCTGAATGGCATGGCTAACCGACTCAACGTGAAGAGGAACGCGGAGAAGCTTGTAGAGTCCTGCCAGAACCGCGAGGCCAGCTTTGTGAGGGAGCGCTATCTCTTCAAGGTGAGGGCTGGGAGGCTGTGTGTGGCTGTGAGAGGTTGTGTGTGGGTGTGAGAGGTTTTGTAAGCCTGTAGATACCGTAGGTGTGGGAGGCTTGGGGTGTGAGGTTTTGTGAGGTGTGTGAGGTTTTGTGAGGCTTGTGTGTGGGTACCGAGGGTGTGTGTGGCTGTGAGAGGCTGTGTGTGGGTGTGAGAGGTTCTATGAGGATGTGAGAGGCTGTGTGTGGGTGTGAAAGGCTGTGTGTGGGTGTGTAAGACTGTGAAAGATTGTGGGAGGCTGTATGAAGCTGAAGTGTGTGTCAGACATGTGCATTAATCTCATTTTCTCATGGATGAAAACTTATACACTGTAAGACTTGTGTGGTGCTGTTTTAGGTTGAGGAGAGTCAATGCAGCTACGGCAGCGAGGAGTACGCCGTGCTGCACGACGAGGGTGGCGCCGTGCACACCGCCCGCCTGTGTGTGGACCCTCACCACAGCGAGCAGCCCGGCCTGCGCTACACCCACCACACACACAGGAAGGCCGTGAGTGTGTGTGTGGGATTATAACTAAGGCAGTTTTAGAGGAGCTATGTATGTCTGTGTGTCTGTGTGAGTGTGATATTATAACTAAGGCATTTTTAGAGGAGCTATATATGTCTGTGTGTCTGTGTCTGGAATTGTAACCGAAGTAGTGTAGCGGTTAGCACGCTCGGCTCACAACCGAGAAGTCCCGGGTTCAATCCCCTTGGAGCGAAGACAGACGGGCGGTCATTTTAAAACCCGAGCCCCTGTCCACCCAGCAGTGAATGGGTACCGGGGGTTTGCCGGGGGTTTGTGACCCGCCTCCCGGGGTGGTGGCTTCCCTCAACACTAAGCACTAAGGATGAATGATAAAATGTAGCTATGGAGACGGGGCCATACCAGTGTAGCTCAGGCCCTGGAAAATTCAATTAGATGAATATACGCACACAGCTTGCTATATTACAGCTTCCCGCATAGAAGCCTGGAATAACCTTGATGCAGAAGTGATTAATGCAAGAAGTATTCAGGACTTTAAAGGCAAGCTGGATAATAGTAGATTTGGAGATGGGACAGTACGAGCATAGCTATTTTCCTGTATGTTACAACTAGGTACAACTAGGTAAATACACACTCAACCCCCTCCCTCCCTGCCTCCCCCAGCTTTGGTCCCACCTGTGTGGCATCGAGGACCTGGTGTTTGTGACCACGCGCTGCCAGGACCTGACGGTGGAGGTGTCCCGCAAGACTGGCATCCCCTGCTACTTCAAGCTTAACAACACTGACCAGCTGGAGGCCTTCGTCGGCTGCCTCACGGGGTAGGTAGAGGGCTTATGAGTGGGTGTATCTATGTATGTATCTATGTGTATGTCTAGGCTTGTGTGTGTGTGTGTTTGTGTGTGCGCTACTTCAAGCTTAACAACACTGACCAGCTGGAGGCCTTCGTCGGCTGTCTTACTGGGTAGGTATAGCTCTTCAGGGGTTGTATGTATGTATGTATGTATGTATCTATCTATGACGTGTGTGTGTGTGTGTGTGTGTGTGTGTGCTACTTCAAGCTTAACAACACTGACCAGCTGGAGGCCTTCGTGGCTGTCTCACGGGGTAGGTCTAAGGCCGACATTTATCAGTTAACCCCTTGAGACCCAGACGTAATTTCATTGTAATTTGGGTACCATTAGATGATTTTTAGTGACTATAAGCAGTATTTTATAGCTATGACCTGTTTAGTATCCTTGTCCACTAACTAATTTGATATATTCAGTCACTTTTTAAAATTTTATGGCTCCACAACAGACAACTATTTTATACCTAGCAAAGGAAAGATCTGGGCGTGAAGGGGTTAAGGAGATGCATTAAAGGACATGGAGGAAAAGTCTAATGTCATGTCACTCATGTCTATATATATTTATTTTAATTTTTTTCCTGTGTACCTTCGGGTGAGAATGAAATTATTATTATTATTATTATTATTATTATTATTATTATTATTATTATTATTATTATTATTATATATCTGTGTGTGTTTGTTTTAGCCCTAATTATTATTGTTGTCGTTCTCTATGTGGCCAGGTATTATCGTTTGATGTGCACTGGACGTTTGACCTTTGCCGAGAGCTGTCCACGCCCTCCCTGTCCTTCCTGCGCTCCAACAAGTGTCATGGACCTATAGGGTGAGAGAGAGAGTGAGAGAGACAGAGAGAGAGTAGGAGGAATGTATGGGAAAGGAGAGAGAGTTTTGAGGGTGTGGAATAGGCATAGAGAGAGAGAGAGAGTGTGATGAGAGAGAAGAGAGAGAGAGAGTGAGAGAGACAGAGAGAGAGTAGGAGGAATGTATGGGAAAGGAGAGAGAGTTTTGAGGGTGTGGAATAGGCATGAGAGAGAGAGAGAGAGTGTGAGTGAGTGTGATGAGAGAGAGAGAGTGAGAGAACAGAGAGAGAGTAGGATGAATGTATGGGAGTAGTAGAGTTTTGAGGGTTGTGGAATAGGCATGAGAGAGAGAGAGAGAGAGAGAGAGAGAGAGACAGGGAGAGAGTAGGAGGAATGTATGGGAAAGGAGAGAGAGTTTTGAGGGTGTGGAATAGGCATGAAGAGAGAGAGAGAGAGAGAGAGAGTTTGCAGATCATATTTTTCTTGCATGATCGTGTTGTGATTTTTTTCCTTTTCTCTATTTCTTTCTCTTCCTATATTTGTTTCTCGTTGTTTATTTGTCTCTCTCTCTTTCTCAAATAAAGAGAGAGAGAGAGAGAGAAGTGGGAAGAAAAAAAGATTAATACAAAAATGAAATAAAAATGGCCTCAAAATTCAAAAGCATATGAGGAAAATAAAACAATAATTCAATGTTAATTAATTTATACAAAAATTAAAAAAAAAAAAAACCTCAAAATTCATGAGTATATTTGGATAATACTAAAATACGGACCTATTTTTTTTTTTTTTTTTTTTTTTTTTTTTTTTTTTTTTTTTTTTGACATTGGAGCCTGGAGATATTACATTAACTACTACTTTACTATTACTACTACTACTACTACTACTACTACTACTACCACAACTACTTCTACAACAAATACCACAACTATTACTACTACTACTACTACTGTAGCTACTACTACTATTATTATTATAATTTTTTTTTTTTTGACCTAGAGCTAGAGGTATTATGTTTTACTACAACTACTACTACTTCTACAACAACTACTACTACTACTTCTACAACAAATACCACCACTATTACTACTACTACTACTATTTTTTTTTTTACCTAGAGCTAGAGGTATTATGTTTGCTACTACTACTACTTCTACTACTACTACTACTACTACTACCACTACTACTACTACTACAACCCCTTCCCCCCTGTAGGAGTGCAGTAGCCACCCGCAAGCTGCAGGAGAAGGGCGGGGGAGAGGTGGGGGTGGGGGTGTTGCGGGAGAGTGCCAGCGAGTACGACACTTTCTTCCTGGATGTCGTGGTGGAGGCGAATGCACCACCGGCCTGCTACACCATCCTACGCCAGGCTGATCAGGTGCGTTACAGTGTGTGTGTGTGTGTGTGTTGTGTGTGTGTGTGTGTGTGTGTGTGTTGTGGTGTGTGTGTGTGTGTGTGTTTTGTTTACTAGTAGTAGAAAGCAGTGAATTTTTTTTTTTTTTTTTTTTTTTTATTATTATTTATTATTACGTTGGAGCTTAGTAGTGGTGTGTGTGTGTTGACCTAATTGTAGCATACCATAGCATAGCATGTATATTATTATGGGGAAAGCTGAGTGTGCGCATGTGTGTCTATCAATCATTTTATTTCTCCTTTTTATGGCTATTATTTTCTTATATTTTTATTACATATTCAAATTTTTTTTTTCTCTTTTTTTTTTTTACTAGATATTTCTTTTTATGGCTCACCCCTCCTTCCCCCCTCCTACAGTTCCACCTCCAGGACTCCCGGGACTTCCACAGCAGCCTGGCGGGGATGTTGCGCGACTACATGAGGCGCCCCGACCCCCCTGTGAGGGTGTCGCGCCTCCTGCCCTCCTCAGACTATGACAACACTGAACAGCTGCTCCTCTGCACCTCATCCAGCAGGGAGGTGTTGCGCCAAGACCTCTCAGGCCCTAGGGTGAGGCTGGGGTGATGATAGGGTGAGGGAGATGGGTAGGGGGATGTGTAGTGTGTATGTTCTTTAGGGTGAGAGGTAGTAGGGTGTATGTTGTTTGGGATGGGGTGATACTTAGGGTGCCAATAAAAATCAAAAATTTGAATTTTTCTTTCTACTTTGGTGTAATGGTGCATCTATGCAAGAAACCATCGTAAGCAAAGTTTGACCTCAATCGGTTGATATTTAGGGGTGGCGGATTACAACTTTGTTATTAACCCTTATGCACTGGCCTATTAAGGAGGGGATGTCATCTCTTGAAAGCAGACAAGCCAGACATCCCTTCCCCAGCAGGGCTGCTGGTCCCCCTCTTGGTGAGTATTAGCCCCTCGGTGGGGAGGGGGGTATCATGGAGAGCCACCCCACTCATTGTGGCCGGCTTGGCCGGGGAAGGGAAGCCTTCGAGGTCCCGGGCTGTTGATGGCGATGGGCCTCCACAACTTGGAGGAGGAACTGGCGCTGTTCCTCGTCTTTGGTCAGCTTGAGGTTGAAGGACTGGATGAGCGCCACTCCTCGCTCGGCTGTGTCGTTGACGACGCGAAGTCCCTCGATTCGGCGGCAGGCCTCGACGTACGATTCCTCTTCCTGCCACTTCCGAGGGTTGGCGGACAGGAAGTCGGTCTTGATATCAAGAGCTTCGAAGAGGCGGAGGGAATTTTTCGTGGCGAAGGAGGGCAGTGTTGCCGCAGGAACTTGTGATGATGGGAGGTTTATTCGCTTGGCGGGTTCCTCGGCTCCTTCATCGTAGAGAATGGCCTGTACATTGTGTACAATTGCTTGTTTGTCGGAGACAGGGAGACGTGAGTCGAACAGTGACAGGCCAATGAGATCTTCGCTCAAGTACCAGAAATGGCGGCTCAGAGTGGTGAAGCAGGCCTTCCGAATACTTTCGTCGTGGTACTGAAGGATGTCCTTAGCGAATCCAAGATCGTCGGCGGGAGCGTAGGATGGAACCGTCTATTTGAACCATCGCAGGACGTAGATCTCGGTTGCGAACGATGAGAACCGCTGGAGGGCTGACATTTCTCGAGGTGTGACGACTCCAGTCAGCTGCTCCCGAAACAAGATCATCTTCAGAGCGTAAATGATACGCGCCATCCAACGCGCTCGATGAAGCGCTCCGGGGCTACGGATCGAGGTCTTCAGAAGAGCGCCGCCGAGGAAAAGGATGCTCAGCTAAGCGAGTAACTTATAGTCGTCACGGGGCTGCTTTGTCTGAAGCAGACGTTTCAAACCTTGAATGAGATCGTCCCTCTTGGAGACCAGAGTCTCCGGCAGATCTTCGTTGGTGGGAGGGTTTATTGCCGACTGGTTGATGTAAGACTAGTAGTCCTTGAAGCGAGAGAAGATGGTGATCTCAGGACCAGAAGATGACCCCAAACACGTAGAAAAGGCCTTCTCAAGGACAAGTTCGTGGACGTGATGACGGCAAGCAAGTGAAACGAGGGGTCGGCCGATCTTCTGTTGCAAGATGGTGCATGCACCATTGATGGCTCCAGTGTTGGCACTGGTTGTGTCGAAGCACATCGCCACGAATCGTTCCTGGACCCCCCAGTCTTCTAGAGCCTCGAACACAGCTGTAGCGGCGGCATCACCAGTTCCGGAGTGCAGTTTCGGGACTCCTAGGAGCTTCTCCACTCCTTCTCCTGTGACGAGGATGGCGAGCCCTTTGGGCGCGAGTGCCATCGTCCTGAGGAAGGATCTTCCCGTCCCAATGAACGGTAAGAGGACTGAAAGTCTCTTTGATGTCCTTCGCCAAAGTGGACCTGTACTTCGCTCTTGCCTGTCGAATGGACTCGGGATTCAGCACAAGCTCTTGTGGATCGTGGCCCAAGCTACTTGCCGTAGCCGCCATAATTCGAAGGGCTTGGCGGCTACTGACCCCAGTTCTGTCAAGGGCTCCGACGAGATCAGGGATAGGACGGACTTCGTGCCCCGTGTCCTCAATCTCTTTGGTGGAGAAGCGACCCCGGCGTCGGAAGAAGGAGTCGATGTGTTGGCAGCGTTGGCTGGACTTGATGACTCAGACGATGACTACTCCAGCTTCACCATCTCTTCTCCTTTTGGCGTCTGTTGACGGCTACGTGAGAGAGAGCTTTCACGTCGGCAAACCGATTCTTTCAGCTTCTTGTCCAGACCAGCCATCGAACCCCCCCTCCCCTTCTCCCGCTGGGCAAGAAGGAATTCCTCGTCTTCAGTAATGGTCATCAGAGTGAGGGCGTCGGAGTGGGCGATGTCCAAAAGGTCTGGGAGACTTTCTTGGAAGGTCTTCTGTTTTTCGGCAGGCGTGACTCCAGAGTTATTCTTGCTTTTGCTCAGGATCTTCCACACGTCGAAAAGTCCAGTAATCTTCCTCCTCACGTTAGTTTCTGTGATGGTGGGGATCCTAGCTCGTGTCCAGAAGTCGAGGACCTCCTTTGCAGCCTCAGCTGCACTCTGCTGCACCGTCTTCTTCTCTTCCTTGTGTGCGTAGAAAAATCGTCGTAAAACGTCTCCACGGCTGGGAAGTTTTGCTCCTGTGATAGTAGGAACACTATGGCCAAGAAGCCAAACTTCAGTTTGCTTTCTCGTGGTCATGACCTGAGGGCGAATAGAGGAAATGTTCAAGATCGATCCGCCACCTCTAAATAACAACCGATTAGCCTGAAACTTTGCACACGACAGTTTCTAAGTACAAGGCAGAATACCACAAAAGTACGTGAAAAAA
Organism: Chionoecetes opilio; assembly: GCA_016584305.1. Classification (NCBI taxonomy): domain Eukaryota; kingdom Metazoa; phylum Arthropoda; class Malacostraca; order Decapoda; family Majidae; genus Chionoecetes; species Chionoecetes opilio. The sequence continues at coordinate 29,271 of JACEEZ010006168.1, read as the reverse complement.
TATTGACTTTGAAAAATGACCCTTATGCCCTATTGGCACCCTACTGACTAGTGATACTAGGAAAAGTTCTCATGGCTAGTCATCAGGGTAGAAAGAAGTACCTAACGGATTCAAGCTGGAAAAGCTTAGATTTAAAAAGGAAATTAGGAAAAACTGGTTCACGAATAGGGTGGTAAATGATTGGAATGGACTCGGTAGACAGGTAGTTAGTGCGGAGTCATTAGGGAATTTTAATTAGGAGGAGGCTAGATCATTTCATGGATGGGGATGAAAGGTAGATATAGGTAGTGTTAAGTAACAGGAACTACCACGTGTAGGTCTCACAGCCTCTTGTAGCTTCCTTATGTTCTTATGTTCTTCTTATGCTATGTTCTTCTTATGTTCTGATAATGTTCTTCTGTTTTTCTGACAGGTAATCAGCATGGCACATCTCACATCAGCGGAGGAAAACATCACCCGAGGTCGCTTCTCTGACCTCATCCGGGCACAGTGGACCGGGGACAAGAGCCGGGAGGTCGCGGTGAAGGTGAGACGTGACCTGTGACCTGTGTGTGTGTGACCTGACCTGCCTTACTCCCTTTCTGTGACCTAGTGTTATTTGAGGAATTGATATAAAAACTGCCTCTTATATTTTTTCTTCACATTAGTCCTAGTCTCTTCTTTGCTATTATATGTGTGTCCTTTATGAATGATCAAGAGCTCTTAGCACTTCTATATGGTTCTATCTGCCGTATGTTTCTTTTAATAACTGTTTTTCTAATCATAAATTCTGTTCATAAACTCATTATTAACATATCAAAAAATCAAAGTAATTTCCATCACTCTTCTCTTACCATCACCTCCTCCACCTCTTCTTCCTCTTCCTCTTCCCCTTCCTCTTCCTCTTCCCCATCTCCTTCCCCTTCTTCCCCTTCCCTTCCTCACCCCTCTCCCTCTTCGGCCGGAGAGGTGGGTGGGGAGGAGCCTTCAACTTTACTATTCTTTGACCTCTAACACGTAGAAGCTATAGTGGTAGAAGGTAGTCACACAGACAGCCTCGTTTGGCTCAGTAGGGCTGTTGCTGTCTGTTCTTCCTTTGTATTCCTTTGTATTCCTGTCTCACTATTTCACCCTCCCCTTCCTCCCCACAGATCCCCAAGCTACACAGTATATATATATATAGAGAGAGAGAGAGAGAGAAAGTGTGTGTGTGTGTGTGTGTGTATGATCTGTATTTCTCTCCCCACAGATCCCCAAACTATACAGTAGAGAGAGAGAGAGAGAGAGAAAGTGTGTGTGTGTGATCAGTATTCCCTGCCCACAGATCCCCAAGCTGCACACAATAGAGGACACCGAGCGCTACCTTGCCATAATGAACCAGCTTGTGGGTGTGACCTGTGACTGTGTGGTGACCTTTCACGGGGTCACACTCAGCCCCCTGGCCCTGGTCATGGAGTACATGCCCCTGGGACCCCTGGACAAGTACCTCAGGGACCACCAGGCTACGCTCAAGGCGGTGAGGCAACCAACAAATAGACTCCATCGCAACATCAATGATATGAATAACAACACTTTTATTGCCCTCCATCTCAACATGCCTCACGCCCTCCCTGTCTCACCCCTTCCCTGCCTCACCCCTTCCCTTCCCCTTCCATGCCTCACCCCTTCCCTGTCTCACTGTCTCACCCCTTCCCTTCCCTTCCCTGTCTCACCCCTTCCCTTCCCCTTCCATGCCTCACCCCTTCCCTTCCCCCTTTCCCCTGCCTCACCCCTTCCATGCCTCACCCCTATCCCTGTCTCACTGTCTCACGCCCTCCCTGCCTCACCCCTTCCCCTTCCATGCCTCACCCCTTCCCTCACCCCTTCCCCTTCCCTGTCTCACCCCTTCCATGCCTCACCCCTTCCCTTCTCCTTCCCCTGCCTCACTGTCTCACCCTTCTCCTTGTCCTTCCCTGCCTCACCCCTTCCCCTTCCCTGTCTCACCCCTTCCCTTCCCCCTTCCCTGCCTCACCCCTTCCCCTTCCCTGTTTTAAACCCCTTCCCTTCCCCTTCCCTGCCTCACCCCTTCCCTTCCCCTGCCTCACTGTCTCGCCCTTCTCCTTGTCCTTTGTATATTTATTTTATTCCATCTTTGTTACTCTTAAATGATAAAAATTGATAGACAGAGAAAAAATTGCCTCCCTATAAACAACAAAATTCTTCCCTTGCATTAACATCAACAAGAAACAAATCATTCTCCACTGACGCAATCCATTCCTTCCTTGACCCTTCCGCCTCCCCCAAACAGGTGGACTTAGTGGAGGCGGCGACCCACCTGGCCCGGGCGCTGTGGTACCTCAATGTGGAGGACATCCACCACAACAACATCCGCTGTCACAACATTCTGGTGGCGACACATTCTGACCACAGCTTTAAGGTAAGTCTTGGGCTGCCCTGTGTGTGGGTGGGTGTGTGTGTGTTTGTGTGGCTGTGTGTGTGAGTGTGTGTGTCTGTGTGTGTCTGTGTCTGTCTGTCTGTCTGTGGGTGGGTGTGGGTATCTGTGTGTGTGTGTGTCAGTCATTAGGGAGTTTTAATTGAAGGGAGGCTGGATAATTTCATGGATGGGTATGAAAAGTGGATGTAGGTAGTATTAAGGTAACAGGAACTACCACGTGTAGGTCTCACCACCTCTTGTAGCTTCCTTATGTTCTTATGTTCTTAACCCCTTCACGGCCAGATCTTTCCTTTACTATATGAAATTGTCTGTTGTTAGCCATAAAATTACGGAAAGTCACTGAATATACCAAATTTATTAGTGGTCAAGGATACTAAACAGGTCATAGCTATAAAATATTGCTGATATTCACTAAAAATTGTCTAATGGTGCCCAAATTACAATGAAAATTACGTTCTGGGTCTCAAGGGTTAAATACTAAAAGAGGTCATCAAGAGGTCATTACAGCACCATGTCACCCTTAGGTCAAGTTGAGTGACCCCGGGCTGGTGCGATATGACCACCGGGACCTTCACTGGATCCCCCGGGAGTACCACAGCCAGCCGCCCCTTGCCATCCAGGACCCCACCACCGATATCTGGGCCTTCAGTACCACCCTATGGCAGATATTCTCCCTGGGGGCCACTCCGCTATTAGGTAAGGAGGCTAATAGTAAGCTAGGTAGGTAAGTTAGGGGTTAGTTAGGTTAGGGGGCTAAGTAGGTAAGGATAACAATGTGTGAACTAGGCGGTTGCACAGGGCCCCTGAAGCCACCAAGGGGCCCCCAAGCTGCCATTATTTGCTTGTTTTTATATTCTAGTCTCTTTTCCCCTTAAAAAGTGCACCAGATTGATGTATTTTCATAATAAAGGCGTGCCCCCGGACCACCTTAGAGGCCCTTGGAATCGCCCCACCATAGTTTTACAAAATAGGGCCCCCAAAAAGGGCAAAAAGGCAATAGGACTATAGGGCAAAAAAGGCTAGAAAAGGCACTGCTGGTGAAGGTGGTGTGTTCTGCTCCCCCGTACCTATGTGCCTGTACATCCCTCTGCTTGTTGTTGACCCTCCCAGGCGCTGACATGGAGGAAGTGAGGAACCTATATGCAACGGGTCTGCTGCTGCCCCGCCCAGAGAGGTGTCCCGCTGATCTCTACCAGGTGTGTGGGTGTGGGTGTGGGTGTGTTTTGGGTGTGGGTGTGGGTGTCATTCTGTCTGGTTGTTTCTGTCTCTTTGTCTTTTTCTGTCTTTTTCTGTGTCTATCTATCTATCTATCTATGTGTGGGTGTGTGTATGTGTGTGGGTGTGTGTGTGTGTGTGTGTGTGTGTGTGTGTCTGTGTGTGTGTGTGTGTGTATTAACCTAGTTGTGATACATGGGAAAGGAATGATGCTAAATATCCTATGTTTACCTGTCTCTATCACTGAATCTAAGTCTTTCTTCCTATGTGTGTGTGTGTCTACAGGTCATGCATTTGTCTCTTATTGTCTTACTGTCTTGCATTCGTGGCCCAATGTTTACCTGTCTCTCCCTCTAAATCAAGCATCATTATTTATGTGTGTTGTCCGGTATCCATTATTTCTTTATTCATGTGTTACCAGGTATTTTGTGTGTGCCAGGTGTTGCTTTTTTCTTCCCTAATATAACCAATTCATGCCTGTCTCTATCCCGAAATCAAGTCTTTCTATGTGTGTGTCTACAGGTCATGCTGCGTTGCTGGTCGCCGGATCCCCAGGCCCGGCGACAACCCCAGGCCGTGATGAGAGATGTCAACCAGATACTCTACCAGGGTGAGTAAGCTCCTCCTCCTCCTGTCATGTCTCACGGGGTAGGTACAGGGCTCTTGAGGGGTGTATGTATGTGTGTATCCCCAGGCCGTGATGAGAGACGTCAACCAGATACTCTACCAGGGTGAGTCCTCCTCCTCTTCCTCCTCCTCCTCCTCTTGCTCCTCTTACTCCTCTTGCTCCTCTTGCTCCTCTTTCTCCTCTTACTCCTCCTCCTCCTCTTCCTCTTCCTCCTCCTCTTCCTCCTCCTCCTCTCTTCAGGTGGGTGTTGACAGGCTGAAATAATCTGTCTTTTGGTATATTTTGTATATTTTGTTATTATATCTCTCCAGCTACCCATTCATTACCCTCACTCAGTCTCTCTCCCACTCTCTCTATCACTCTCTCTCTATTTACCTACCCACTCCCTCCTTCAATACTCTCATTCTGTCTCTCTCTCCCTCTCTACCCATTCCTTACCCTTATTCTGTCTCTCTCTCTCCCTCTCTCCTCCTTCAATACTCTCCCTCTCCCTCTCTCTCTCTCCCTTCCTACCCATTCTACCCTTCTTCTATACTCTCCGTCTCTCTCTCCCTCTCTCCTCCTTCAATACTCTCCCTCTTTCTCTCTCCTCCTTCCTACCCATTCTACCATTCTTCTATACTCTCCCTCTCTCCTCCTTCAGTACTCTCCCTCTTTCTCTCTCTCCTCCTTCCTACCCATTCTACCCTACTTCTATACTCTCCTCTCTCTCTCTCCCTCTCTCCTCCTTCAATACTCTCCCTCTCCCTCTCTCTCTCCTCCTTCCTACCCATTCTACCCTTCTTCTATATTCTAACACCCCCTCTCTCTCTCTCTCCATACAGTCTTCAACTCAAGACAGCAGCACGCCTACCAAACCATATTCTCCGGGGGCATGGAGGACGCAGACAGCCGCCCCAAGAACCCGAGACACTCATACAGGTAAACCCTTGAGACCCAGAGTGTAATTTCCATTGTATTTTGGCTGCCATTAGACATTTTTTAGTGACTATAAGCAATATATAACTACAGGAGTCATAGGAGGGCATTGAAAGTCCCACAGGATTGCTATAGTATTCCTAGGTTTTTATAAGTACTTTGACAATCGCATGGGTGGCTCAAATAGGGATTAATAATAATATTACTAATACTGAAAATACTAATACTGATCGTTGTATTGAAGTAATGATTAATCTAGCAATGCCTAGCATATTTTTATGCCTTGTAGTAAGTTTTGTCTAATTTGTGGTTTTTAAGGAATATCTAGAAGAATCATGTCATTGTGAATTGGCTGAAATAGGGACTTCTAATCATTGTAACTGGAAACTGACTCCAGATTCGTGTTCAGCATGCCCGATAACTGCTAGGAACTAATTTTCAAGCAAATCTATTTTTCAAAAAAATAGTGCAAATTTTGCAAGGGGTGTATGCCTTGATTATTTTTTCGAAAACAAAAAACTATGGCAGATAAATGCAACATGTATAGAGAAGTAAATATGAAGTGGATCGCGGGCACTGTAACAAAGGAAAGATCTATTAACATAGTATTAATAACCACACTTTATTATCACCAACAGTTTAAATTTACAAATAGTTTTCAACTGTTTGTAAGATATCGTCGCTCCGTTACAGATGTTAAAGAACGGCAAACGGCTGAACCTGAAGCCGCCGTGCCACCCGACCATCTACGCCGACCTGATCCGCCCGTGCTGGGACCAAGAGCCTGACCTGCGACCCAACTTCTCGGCGCTCATCCAGCAGATCACGGAGCTTCAGGAGGAGGACCTGTGAGTGTGTGCGTGTGTGCGTGTGAGTGTTTTGTTATCCATTTGTTATTAAGAGAGAGATATATTGTTGCTAAGAGTTTATTTGTTATTGAGGTTATCTTCAACTTATAGAACACCAATAATACGCTGGCAATGTTGTATCAGTTACTCTGTTATTATCTCGCTATTTATTCCCAGCATTCCACAGATTTTTAAAGGTTTGGGAAACATATCTCTGAGGCCACATCACTCGAGAATTATTAAGAGTTGTGTGATTTTATTAATTGCCATTTTAATACGTGAAGGGTATGTAGTCTTTATCTAACGAGGCGAAAATTCCATTCTATCATAAGGTCTCATGCTAAAAATGATGCCTATGTTTACTCGATAATAGGGTTAACTATGATAAAAATACAGGTGAAATTAAGAAGAAGCGTAGTATTCCCTTCTCCCGGCATCAAATATCAGTCAGTAAGCAGCAAGGGGACAGGATTTTTGCCTCGTTAAAAAAAATAGACTATAACTACACTACATAGCTTTTACCTGTTATTTTGAATTTAATTATATAATATTAACTCAGCCATTATCCAGCTATTCATCCTTGCACACTAACCCCTTCACGCCCAGATCTTTCCTTGGCTCCAAAATAAATTGTCTGTTGTAGGGGTTGTCAACTCATTTGTTTATTAACGAGTCAAACTCACGTTAGTCACGACACGTTCGCCCAAGGTAGCAACAGAAGCGCCCAGGCAGATAAGGACAGTTGTCAGCTGGCCTCTGCCCGGGCACCTTGTATTTCTGGGTTCGGGAAATAAACTACCACAGTTCAGATCTGCCTCTCGTTCCACCTCTCGCTCCAGTAATTGTCAAGCCATAAAATTACACTAAAGTCACTGAATATACCAAATGAGTTAGTGGACAAATAGTCCAGTCAATCTAGCTGATTTTTTGGCAGAACCTCAAACAAATTGCTAACAAAGGTTTTTAACTTGGATATTGGGCATGAATAACCTCTCTTTCGGATAAAAAAAAGTTTACCAAAATTAACCTTGCCGAAAGGGGTCAACGGCCGCCATCTGTAAAATCCAACGGGGAAGATCTCCGACCCGCCGCACAACGGTTTTTTCCTCCTCTTATCCATAATAATTAAGCTAGGTCAATAATTTTTTTACACCAAATGCATGACTATGTACTGCCATTACCATACAATTTTCATCAAAATTGGTACGGTAGTTTTTGTGCAAAAAAATTAAAACCGATAAAGGGGTCAACGGCTGCCATCATTTGGCAAGCACTCTACCCAGCTTTATTTCCTTTAATCCTCATCTCTGTATTTCCTTTAATATTTTCTCCACTTTCTGTCCACTCTCTTTTTCTTATATTTCTGCTGTGAAATAGTCTTTCAGACTAAACAGCGTCAACTTCATTATTCACTCATTATTTTTGGCATGATTACTGAACATACACAGGGATGCCAGGCAAACTAATATGACACAACCAGCAATGACAGTGTTTGAATCTGCAGTTCATACATTTAATTTAAGAGGCCAACGATAGGTGGAATTCTTTTCTCTTTTGTCCAAATTGGACATTAGTGATTTAGCCAGGAAAAACAACATAACACCAATTCTAACATTCGATCAGCCACTTTGGTACAAAGCAATGATGATAGTCGAGTCACAGCCTAGTTCCAGTCCCCTGAAATCATTTGTCTTGCGACTTGGTGGGCTCCATACACAGATGAGCTTGCTGGGGTCAATTGGTCATTTGATGACAGGTTCTGGATTGCAAGAACTTTTTGAACTTGTGTATGCTGAAAACACAGTCAAGCACATGATAAGTGGCAAAGCAATTGCAAGAGCCATTCGTGCTCACTTCTTAGTTGATGCTGCTCTGAATGCTATTTTGTTAGCGAAAGCCTATGATTTGCCATTTTCACATGTCACTGAGGATGATCAACCCAACACTGATGCAGAAGAGTCATTTCCTCAAAATGAAGACCTGAAGGAAGCTCAGGGGCTATTGAAAGGTCTCCTTGATGGGACTGAGACATTGGATAATGTTCTGTCATCAGAGTCTGTGACCAGGATTGACAAGAGAATCAACCATGTGAAGGATGCGATGGCTGACCAGCGAACAGCAAAATTGTGGATTCAATACCTTGATATGGTGAAGATCCTGCAATTGTTTATCAAGGCAGAGCGCACCGGGAACTGGAATTGCACCTTGACGCTGTAAGGAAAATGCTGCCAATATTCGCTGCAGCAGGACACATCCTATATGCAAAGTCGGCCTACTTGTACTTGCAGAAAATGGAGGGGCTGCCGACAAGCCATCCTGAAGTGTACCAGAAATTTTCTGAAGGATTCCATGTGATTAGACGGAGTGATCGCTACTGGGCTGGCTTGTCGACGGATCTGGTTATTGAGCAGGTGCTAATGAGAAGCATGAAGACGTCTGGAGGTCTTACTCATGGCAGAGGAATGGACGAAATTCAACGATTAGTTTGGACGCTATCGCTGCCAGCGTGTGCTGAAATCAATTTTAAACAATGCAAGAACTAGCAGGCATTCTTTTATGGCACTAGTGACCAGCACCAGGAGGCTACTTCAGCAAGAAAAGAGCGAGATGTGAGGGATACATGGAAGCTCGTTGCGTTTCTCCAGACATATGACCCTTTCACGGAAGATCCGTCCATTCACAGCATTTCAAGTGGAGTAACTGGAGACAAAAAGGTGAATGTGGAAAAGCAAACTCCATAGGAGAGACAATCATAGCTTCAATGGTTGGAAAAATGTCCACGAGTACACTTTTAAAAGAAAGGATCAGGCAATTACACTTGGGTCAAAAGTTTCGCTCAGCAAAGATGAAGCAGTTGAGACTGATCCACAACTCCTATTCCAGAGACTGTGTGTGCTATCTACCAATGAACCCTCAACTCAGCAGCAGCAAGAACATTTCCAGTATGAGCTTTGTGGTTACCCACCTGCACTTTTTAATTCTTTCGGACTGCCGCGAGAGGCAAAGAAACCGGCTTTGGCAGACGCAAAATGGGAACTGACTTCCCCTGTACAATCAGGTCCACAGTCTTCAGATCCACAGTATCTCTTAGATGGTGGAGCACTACTTCAACGCCTCCCATGGCAAAAGGTCACACATTTGATGAGATCTGTGCCCGATACCACAGATATGTCACAACTAGATATGGAAAAGCATGCATTGTCTTTGATGGATATGAAAGTGGTCCATCCATTAAAGACGCGACTCACCGACGCCGAGCAGGGGGCTCTGTTGGTGTTAAGGTGTTACTGACCCCTAAATGGTGTTCAAATTAAAAAAGGATGTTTTCCTAGCTAATCAAGAAAACAAACAATTGTTCATCACTTGCTGGAAAGAGTTTGGAGGAAGCAGGTTGTAAAGTAGTCCATGCATCTGGAGACGCTGACGTATTGATTGTGAAGACTGCTCTAGACTGGCACAGACAGGAGAAACCATTTGATAGCAGATGACACTGACCTATTGGTCCTTCTATGTTATCATGCCAATAGAGATGACGGTTACAATATCTACTTCACGCCACAACCAAAGGCTAGTGCAAAAGTGTGAAAGTCTGGAACATCAAAGAGATGAGGAAATCTTTAGGAGATGTGGTTTGTTCCAACATTCTTTTCATCCATGCACTACTGGGTTGTGATTGTACATCCAGTGTTCATGGAATTGGGAAGGCAGCGTCCCTTCGAAAGGTGATGAACAATAGAAACTTCCTCAAACTGGCAGAAGTGTTTGGCAAGGATAGCAGTTCAGAAGAGGTTATTGAAGCTGGGGAGAAGGCTTTAGTGTGCCTGTACAATGGTAATGATGGGGAAAACATCAATCATCTCCGACTGAGGCGCTTTAAGGAAAAGTTTGTAAAAAGCTCAAAGTATGTTGAGGCCAAATCATTGCCACCAACAAGAGCAGCTACGAAATTCCACAGCCTTCGAGTTTACTTCCAAATTCAGGAATGGAAAGGTAGAAACCAGCTAAAACCTGACGAGTGGGGATGGAAACTTTCAGATGGTAAATTACAACCAATCATGACTGACTTGCCAGCTGGTCCTGTAAATTTGTTGGCTATAATTAGGTGTAACTGTACTTCAGGGTGTAGTACAGCAAGATGCAGTTGCAGGAAACATGGCATTCACTGTTCAAACTTGTGTGGTGATTGCAAAGGCCTCCACTGCACCAACTCACCACAGCCAGATCTTGATGATGATGAAATTACCTGTGACTAGTTCTTGACAAGAAATGTTCTTTGGTCCGTTCATGAACTTGTTCTGTGGTGGTTATGCAAGAGCCTTGCCCCAGCATTCGACCAACTGACCATTCCATTATTGTAAGTTGTACTTATTTTGGACCTATTTTTTTATGAAATGTCAGGAATTAATGTGAAAATTGTTGCCTTGAAAAAGGCTACTTAGTCTGTTTTTGTACCCTTTTATATTCATATTTGTATAAGAAATAAAAAAAAGCATGAAAACAATGGCAGGGGCTAGTCATTTTCTGGTGTTAGTTTATTGTTAAGCATATAGCTACCTATCATTACAATTTAAAACACCAAGAAAATGTCAAGCTGGCTTGGGGTGGGCCCTGTGTGGGTTTTCATGCAAAAAAAAAAATTTATTTCTAATTTATCGGTTTTAATTTTTTTGCACAAAAACTACTGTACCAAATTTGATGAAAATTGTATGGTAATGGCAGTACACAGTCATGCATTTGGTGTAAAAAAATTATTGACCTAGCTTAATTATTATGGATAAGAGGAGGAAAAAACCGTTTGTGGCGGCGGGTCGGAGATCTTCCCCGTTGGATTTTACAGATGGCGGCCGTTGACCCCTTTCGGCAAGGTTAATTTTGGTAAACTTTTTTTTATCCGAAAGAGAGGTTATTCATGCCCAATATCTAAGTTAAAAACCTTTGTTAGCAATTTGTTTGAGGTTCAGCCACATTTTGACTAGACTAAAGGCTACTAAACTGGTCATAGCTATAAAATATTGCTTATAGTCACTAAAAATGGTCTAATGGTACCCAAATTACAATGGAAATTACGTTCTGGGCCTCAAGGGTTAAAAGACATCAGTGTTAATCAGTATCAGGCAAGGAAAATATATCAAACTCACTGTTGATTTATACTGTTTATATAAATATGTTTTCAAGAGTACATTTTTACAGCACAATATTTATTAGGGTCATAAGTCTTGTGATATATGTGTGTGTGTGTGTGTGTGTGTGTGTGTGTGTGTGTGTTACATGGGGGGAGGGGGGGGACTGTGGTGCGTGTCTGTGGGTATATAAACATACTGTGGGGTGACATACTGTGGGTTCTGTGGGCTGAGAGAGAGAGAGAGAGAGAGAGAGAGAGAGAGAGAGAGAGAGAGAGAGAGAGAGAGAGAGAGAGAGAGAGAGAGAGAGAGAGAGAGAGAGAGAGAGAGAGATGGTCTGTTTCTCTCAATTTCTCTATCTTTCTTTCTCTTTCTCACTCACTCACTCATCTTTCTCACTCATATATGGTGTGTGTCTGTGGGTAAATAAACATACTGTACAAATCTAAACTAAATTGCTAGAAGTTAAAAGTAATCTATAAAGAACACGGTTGTCTCCTATGGATTGAAAATAATCTCTAGAATGCAAATCTAAACATACTATACGACACACTCTGGGTTTCATGTCTCTTGTTGCAGTGAACGCAACTACTGAGGTGTGTGAAACTAGAAGGAGATGTTCTATGCCGAATTAGACACTATTAGACCAGTGTCCTCCTCGGGAAACACTCATTGTCTTGGGCGACTTCCATGCTACTACTGGCACGGTGAGAGATGGCTAGGAGTTGTGTGTTGGCATACGCAACCCCTTTGATATATATATACTATTATTATATATGTTTCTCTCTCTCTCTCTCTCTCTCAAATGCCATCCTATTTACATCCAGAGAGAGAGAGAGAGAGAGACTTATTATATAGTTTTATTCATACATTTGGTTTTGTTTATTTATCAATATTATAGTTTCGCCACTACAGTTGATGTGCAAAGTTTAAAGCCAGACTGATGGGCAAAAGTCTGGTGTTATATTTCATGTTATTCATGGATCAACATTTTCCTCCACTACTACTTGCATTACTTCACTGACATGTTTATATTAGCACTTAGATATTTCATGTTATTTATTTATCAATATTTTTCCCTATTACAGTTTGTGCCTGGCATGAAGGAGTGATGGCGGTGAAGAAATCGTGGTGCCTTTGGGGTCAAAATACAAGACTCCCCACGTGCAAGATGTCCTCCGAGTGTCATGACGATGACGTGTTGTCATTTACGAGAAGTATTTTTTGCCGTAACAACTCCCTCACTGTAATTATGCTGCTGATTCTATTGTAGAGACATTTTTTTACTAGTAATGCTTAGATGATCAGTTTTCAAATAGCTAGTCCGTCCGGAGATTAGGTAAAAGGAAATCACGAAAAGAACTTATACTCGCTTGCCATGTTTATTATTACACATATATTACTTGTTATTAACAGTACCTATAGAGTTATAACAGTATTTTTATGTATAAATGTATATTTTATGGTTTGACATGTAAATAAACTTGTCCCTACACAGTATTTTGTTTATCTTGATAATTATTCCTAGCAGTCAATCTCCGGAGAGGCTCGGAGCTATTTTTGACTAACAAAAGTTAGTTAGATTTTTATACCATTATTTTTGTCTTAACATTCACTACTACACTATCATTTTCTTAAAGCCATTATGAATCACCACTCGAGAAGTTAACAAATGTTCCTTGATCTCTAAAAACATGTAGCTAATAAAATAAAATATTGAAGTTCATAAGTTTTTTTTTTAAATGAATGTTCAGAAAATATTGAAGTAAATAATATCTTGACTGGCTATTTGAAAACTGATCATCTACCGTAGATAACACTATAGTCGCCAGTCACTCGCCACTGCACTAATGTCGCCAGGTACAATATATTACAAATTCTAGCATCACTACAGACTGTTATGTGCCACTGAAGACATGTAGTGTGATGTACATAATATAAACTGCATGCCTCTTCAGTGGCACATACATCTCAGTAGTGATGCTATAATTCGTAATATATTGTACCTGGCGACATTAGTGCAGTGGCGAGTGACTGGCGACTATATAGTGTTATCTGTAGTAAAAAATGTCTACACTAGAATGAGCAGCACAATTACAGTTAGGAAGTTCTTACGGCAAAAAATACAGTTCTCCTCCTCTCACCTGTCGTCTGGCTTGTGAACGACACTGTAACACCTCGGAGGTCATCAGAGGTCATCTTGCACGTGGGGAGTCTTGTATTTTGACCCCAAAGGCACCACGATTTCTTCACCACCATCACTCCTTCATACCACGCACAAACTGTAATTGGAAAAATATTGATAAATAAATAACATGAAATATCTAATTGCTAATATAAATATGCCAGTGAAGTAATGCAAGTAGTAGTGGGGAAAATGTTGATCAATGAATAACATGAAATAGTATAACACCAGACTTTTGCCCATCAGTCTTTTAAACTTTGCATATAAACTAGTGGCGAAAAAATAATATTGATAAATTAACAAAACCAAATGTATGAATAAAACTATAATAAGTCTCTCTCTCTCTCTCTCTCTCTCTCTCTCTCTCTCTCTCTCCTCTCTCCTCTCTCTCTCTCCTCGTCTCTCCTCTCTCTCCTCTCTCTCTCTCCTCTCTCTCTCTCTCCTCTCTCTCTCTCTCTCTCTCCTCTCTCTCTCTCTCTCTCTCTCTCTCTTCTCTCTCTCTCTTCTCTTCTCTCTCTTCTCTTCTCTTCTCTTCTCTTCTCTTCTCTTCTCTTCTCTTCTCTTCTCTTCTCTTCTCTTCTCTTCTCTTCTCTTCTCTTCTCTTCTCTTCTCTTCTCTTCTCTTCTCTTCTCTTCTCTTCTCTTCTCTTCTCTTCTCTCGAATGGCATCCTATTTAAGAATGAGAGAACTGTTGATGTTCCTGGTAGCGAAGCCATGGGGACCAACACACAACTCATAGCCTCTCTCACCGTGCCAGTATTAGTAGTCGCCCAAGACAATGAGTGTCTCGAGGAAGAATCTAATACAGAGTGAGTTTGGCGTGAATTGCTCGTATGTTGATAAACAAAATAGTTATGAGGTGTGGAGTGTGGCGAGTGTATACTGTGTGGGGACACCTTGTAGGCCTGTGTGTGTGTGTGTGTGTGTTAACTATGGGTGTGTGTGTGTGTGTGTTAACTATGGGTGTGTGTGTGTTGTGTGTTGTGTGTGTGTTTAACTATGGGTGTGTGTGTGTGTGTGTGTGTGTGTGTGTTAACTATGGGTGTGTGTGTGTGTGTGGTGTGTGTGTGTGTTAACTATGGGTGTTGTGTGTGTGTGTTTAACTATGGTGTGTGTGTGTGTGTGTGTGTTAACTATGGGTGTGGTGTGTGTGTGTGTGTTAACTATGGGTGGGGTGGTTGTGGGTGTGGTGTCGTGTGTTTGTGTGTGTGTGTGTTAACTGGATGTGTGTGGTGTTGGTGTGTGTGTGTGTTAACTATGGGTGTGTGTGTGTGTGTGTGTGTGTGTGGTTATCTATGTGTGTGTGTGTTAACTATGGGTGTTGGTGTGTGTTAACTATGGGTGTGTGTGTGTGTGTTATCTGTGGTGTGTGGTGTTATCTATGGGTGTGTGTGTGTTTAACTATGGGTGTGTGGGTTGTGTGTTAACTATGGGTGTGTGTGTGTGTGTGTGTTATCTGAATGTGTGTGTGTGTATTAACTATGGGTGTGTGTGTGTGTTGTAACTATGGGTGTGTGTGTGTGTGTGTTGTTAAGTCTGAATGTGTGTTGTGTGTATCTAATGGTGTGTGTTGTGTTAACATGTGGTGTGTGTGTTAACTATGGTGTGTGTGTGTGTTAACTATGGGTGTGTGTGTGTGTGTGTTATCTGAATGTGTGTGTGTGTATTAACTATGTGATGTGTGTGTGTGTGTGTTTAACTATGGTGTGTGTGTGTGTGTGTTATCTGAATGTGTGTGTGTGTATTTACTATGGGTGTGTGGATGTACGTATTGTGTGTGTTATCTATTAGTGTGTGTGTGTGTGTTAACTATGGTGTGTGAATGTACGTGTGTGTGTGTGTGTTATCTATGGGTGTGTGTGTTAACTATGGGTGTGAATGTATGGGTGTGTGTGTTAACTATGGGTGTGAATGTATGGGTGTGTGTGTTAACTATGGGTGTGTGTGAGTCTAGTAAGTCTGGACACCTCCTTCACCGAGATATCTAAATAATACATCACAAAGCTTATAATATTATATACCAATTATAATTATATACCAAATACCACTTCTGTCTTTTTCCTCCTATATGATGCTGGCCAAGACACTAATAAAAGACATAAAGTGTACTATAGTGCACTTGATGATTGACCTTCCTAGCCACTGTGGAGCACTATAAGAACCCGGGAAGTACTAGAGTCTTTCCATTTTATTAAGTCACTTGCTGAAATTATACACCAACCATCCTCTCAATTATTAGAAGAGTGGTAGTTTTATCCCCCCCCCCTTGTGTGGGAGGTATTGTTCGCTCACCACAGGGGGAGAGTAGGAATGTATATATGTAGTTATAATGGTAATGGGTAGAAATTAAAGCGACTAAAGTGACTCGATACATTGGAAAAACTAGTAAAGTCTTGTCTGTTGTTTATGAATACCTACAGACTAACCAACTATTCCCAGTACAATGACAATGATGATGATGATGATGGGGAGAGACATAGTACGTGATTCTATAAGGGAGGGAAATGTATGGTGAGGAAAGAATACGTTAATAGCAGCCCTTTAGTAAACTACATTGGGTATAAAGGTAAAGATGGGAGCATAGGTTAAGCTGCACGTGGCCTCGGGGCTCATCTCCGTGGCATTAGCCCTTAGAGCCTGTGGTGGGTGAGGACCCGTTACCCCGGGTCACAGGGCTAGTGTGACTCCCGGGTTACCACAGTTACCTTCCCCAGGTTACCTCAGGCACCCATTTATCAACCCCGAAAGGAAGGAAGAACAGCTGGGTAGGCTGGTCACTGACTTGCCCTGACCCGGGTTCGAACCAGGGCCTGCAGATTCGTAGCCAGGCACGCTAGCCACTGCACCACGGAGGCGACAGTATGTGGTGGGTACTCACAAAAAAGTATGACTTATAAACACACACTCACAAAAAGTATGACGCATAGACACTCACATAAAAGGGAGATAGACGACAGCACCCGGCCGTCAATTAGTCTTGTGCGGCGCTGAGGGTTGTGAGTAGTTTGTTGATCTGCGGGTTGGACCAGTCGCAGGTGAGGTCGTCCAGATGGTTGTCAAAGTCACAGACGTCGTGTTGTACTCTCCGCTGCAGTAGTTGTGAGACGACATCCAGCGTCCCGTCCTCCACGTGAACACTGGGAACGAGGCGACGGATTGGTTGTTAGCACGGAGACCCAAGTAAGGGTTGGTGTGACTGTGTTATTTCTTTATGTGTGAGTTTTGAATGAAATGTTAATGCAACTTTGAGCTTATAAAGGGCACCATGACTACACCACCACCACCACTAGTACACCACCACTACTACTATTACACCACCACTACCACTACTACTACACCACCACCACCACCACTACTACACCACCACCACCACTAGTACACCACCACTACTACTACTACACCACCACTACCACCACCACCACTACTACTACACCACCACCACCACCACCACTACTACTACACCACCACCACCACCACTACACCACCACCACCACCACCACCACCACCACTACTACACCACCACCACCACTAGTACACCACCACTACTACTACTACACCACCACTACCACCACTACCACCACTACTACACCACCACTACCACCACTACTACACCACTACTACTACTACACCACCACTACCACCACTACTACACCACCACCACCACCACTACTACTACACCACTACTACTACTACACCACCACTACCACCACTACCACTACTACTACACCACCACCACCACCACCACCACCACTACTACACCACTACTACTACTACACCACCACTACCACCACTACTACACCACCACCACCACCACTACTACACCACTACTACTACTACACCACCACTACCACCACTACTACACCACCACCACCACCACCACTACTACACCACTACTACTACTACACCACCACCACTACTACACCACTACTACTACTACACCACCACTACCACCACTACTACACCACCACACCAAACCACACTACACCACTACTACACACACCACCACTACCACCACTACTACACCACCACCACCACCACTACTACACACCACTACTACTACTACACCACCACTACCACCACCTACTACACCACCACCACCACCACTACTACACCACTACTACTACTACACCACCACTATCACCACCCCCACCACTACTACACCACCACTACTACTACTACACCACCACTACCACCACCACCACCACTACTACACCACCACCACCACCACTACTACACCTACTACTACTACACCACCACCACCACCACCACTACTACACCACCACTACTACTACTACACCACCACTACCACCACCACCACCACTACTACACCACCACCACTACTACACCACTACTACTACTACACCACCACTACCACCACCACCACCACTACTACACCACCACTACTACTACTACACCACCACTACTACTACTACACCACCACTACCACCACCACCACCACTACTACACCACCACCACCACCACTACTACACCACCACCACCACTACTACACCACCACCACCACCACCACTACTGCACCACCACCACCACCACCACTACTACACCACCACCACCACTACACCACCACCACCACCACCACCACCACCACCACCACCACCACTTCTCCAGCCCACTACCAAAGCTGGGCACTAAATACATTGAATGTATTTAAATACTAAATACTAAATAAATTAATTGTAATTAAATACATTTGTAAATACATTTTAAATACACACAAATTTTATAAATCCTAGAAATGCCCGAAAAAAAAATGGATTTTAGGATTTCATTAGATTTTGGGTTTCCTTAGAAATTTCCTTCTCAGGCCAAAATTTTCTTAAAATAAGGAAATTTCCTTTATAAAGTGGAAACCCTGGTTCATTGTAACACCAGGGTTGCCAGATAGTTGGGCGGGTTTATGGCCAAATTTACTGATAAAAAAGTATTTACATTTTTATTTTATGAGCATTTAAATACAATGTATTCAAATACTCAAAAAAGTATTTAAATACTGTATTTAAATTTGTGAAAACCAATGTATTTATAATACAGTTCTAAATACACAAATGTATTTAAATACTGCCCAGCTGTGCCCACCACCCACCTGGACTTGTCTTTGCTCTTCCACTTGCCCTCTGAGGTCAGCTGTGACACCACCACCGGCGCTGACAGCAGCTCCAGACACAGGCGACTGTTGTCAATCATAATCAAACAGGCATCGTTATTATTCTCCGCAATCTTCTCCGCCACTTTCAGCGCCACAAAATCCGGCCTGAAGAAAGAGAGAAAGAGACAAGACATTAGGCGTGACCAAATATTATCCTCCTTCTCTTAACCCTTCACGCCCAGAGCTTCACTTTGCTATATGAAATCATCTGTTGTTAGCCATAAAACTACAAAAAAGTAACTAAATAAACCAAATTAGTTAGTGGACAAGGATACTAAACAGGTCATAGCTATTACATATTGCTTATATTCACTAAAAATCGTCTTATGGCAACCAAATTACAATGAAAATTACGTTCTGGGCCTCAAGGGTTTAATCACCTCTTAGTAGTACAGTAGTTAATAGCACAGCACAATGAGCTCTTATTAGTACAGTAGTTAATAGCACAGTCTAATGAGCTCTTATTAGTACAGTAGTTAATAGCACAGTCTAATGAGCTCTTATTAGTACAGTAGTTAATAGCACAGTCTAATGAGCTCTTATTAGTACAGTAGTTAATAGCACAGTCTAATGAGCTCTTATTAGTACAGTAGTTAATAGCACAGTCTAATGCTCTTATTTGTCAGTAGTTAATAGCACAGTCTAATGAGCTCTTATTATACAGTAGTTAATAGCACAGTCTAATGAGCTCTTAGTAGTAAAAGTAGTTAATAGCACAGCACAATGAGCTCTTATTATAAAAGTAGTTAAAAGCACAGTTTTAATGAGCTCTTATTATACAGTAGTTAAAAGCACAGTCTAATGAGCTCTTATTAGTAAGTAGTTAATAGCACAGTCCCAATGAGCTCTTTTTAGTACAGTATTAAAAGCACAGTCTAATGAGCTCTTATTAGTACAGTAGTTAATAGCACAGTCTAATGAGCTCTTATTAGTACAGTAGTTAATAGCACAGTCTATGAGCTCTTATTAGTACAGTAGTTAATGCAAAAGTCTAATGAGCTCTTATTAGTACAGTAGTTAATAGCACAGTCTAATGAGCTCTTATTAGTACAGTAGTTAATAGCACAGTCTAATGAGCTCTTATTAGTACAGTAGTTAATAGCACAGTCTAATGAGCTCTTATTAGTACAGTAGTTAATAGCACAGTCTAATGAGCTCTTATTAGTACAGTATTTTAATAGCACAGTCTAATGAGCTCTTATTAGTACAGTAGTTAATAGCACAGTCTAATGAGCTCTTATTAGTACAGTAGTTAATAGCACAGTCTAATGAGCTCTTATTAGTACAGTAGTTAATAGCACAGCATAATGAGCTCTTATTAGTACAGTAGTTAATAGCACAGTCTAATGAGCTCTTATTAGTACAGTAGTTAATAGCACAGTCTAATGAGCTCTTATTAGTACAGTAGTTAATAGCACAGCATAATGAGCTCTTATTAGTACAGTAGTTAATAGCACAGTCTAATGAGCTCTTTATTAGTACAGTAGTTAATAGCACAGCATAATGAGCTCTTATTAGTACAGTAGTTAATAGCACCAGTCTAATGAGCTCTTATTAGTACAGTAGTTAATACACAGTCTAATGAGCTCTTATTAGTACAGTAGTTAATAGCACAGTCTAATGAGCTCTTATTAGTACAGTAGTTAATAGCACAGCATAATGAGCTCTTATTAGTACAGTAGTTAATAGCACAGTCTAATGAGCTCTTATTAGTACAGTAGTTAATAGCACAGTCTAATGAGCTCTTATTAGTACAGTAGTTAATAGCACAGCATAATGAGGGATACTTACACGTTATCTTTAATATTTTCATTGCCTTGGTAGTAGCCAGCGATGACCAACCCTTCTGCTTTGTACCACTGCTCAATCTGCAGAGAGGAAGGCAGAGGATGAGGATGAGGAGGAGGAGGAGGAGGAGGAGGAGGAGGAAGAGGAGGAGGCATTAGGAGAAGGAAAGGAGGAAGAGAAGGAGGAAGGAGGCATTAGGAGAAGGAAGAGGAGGTATTAGGAGAAGGAGAAGGAGGAGGAGGCATTAGGAGGAGAAAGAGGAGGTATTAGGAGAAGGAGAAGGAGGAAGAGGCATTAGGAGGAGGAAGAGGAGGTATTAGGAGAAGGAAAGGAGGAAGAGAAGGAGGAGGAGGAGGGTGAGTAGTCTAAGTTTAAGTTCTAGTTTTTTCTATAATATATAAAGAAAATAGTAAAAACATCGCAATTTATATTTTATTCTAGTTTAATATAGTATTTTAATATCTAGTTTAATATTAGTTTTCTTTCTTTTCTAGTTGAATAGCGTCATTCCTAGTCGTTAACCCCTTCACGCCCAGATCTTTCCTTAGCTATATAAAAAATTGTCTGTTGTCGAGCCATAAAATTACGAAAAGTCACTGAATATACCAAATTAGCTAATGGACAAGGATACTAAACAGGTCATAGCTATCAAACATTGCTTATATTCACTAAAAATCATCTTATGGTACCCAAATTACAAAGGAAATTACGTTCTGGGCCTCAAGGGGTTAAAACACAGCATATAAACAGTTACCTGAGTCAGCGCCACTTCTAACATCGGCGCTAGCGACAAATTGAGGTGGAAGAGTGGCACAGCATCCACTAAGGTCACGGTGGAAGGGGTGGTGCCATCTCCGCCTCCTCCACGCGCAGGGGCCAGCACTACTCCGCTGACAGGGGATTGTGGGTAGCGTGCCGCGTGGAGTAAGATTTTGGCCAACGCGGGGCAGGATAGTGTGATGTCTGTTGCCATTGTGGAGACTTTGCTCTGTGGGTGGAAGAGAGAGTTGTGAGGATGTGGAAAAAAGAGAGAGAGAGAGAGAGAGAGAGAGAGAGGAGAGAGAGAGAGAGAGAGAGAGAGAGAGAGAGAGAGAGAGAGAGAGAGAAGAGAGAGAGAGAGAGAGAGAGAAAATCTCATCACACAATGTTTTCTGCGAGGAAGGAAGGAAGGAAGAAGCTTATAGTGTGTCAGTTTACCGCCATGTCTGACTTTCCATCCCCAACCCTGAAAACCCTGCATTGCCACCACTCCCTCAACTTGTTAGGGACAGCAGATAGCTAAAGAACTATAGATATGTGTCACACACACCACCACCCCATACGACACACACACGACCACCCCAGCCATCACACCGCCCCATACGTCATACACACGACCACTCCAGCCATCACACCCACCCACCATTACTCTCCCCCATACACACACACGACCACCCCAGCCATCACACCGCCCCACACAGACACGACCACCCCAGCCATCACACCCACCCACCTTTCTCCCCCCCATACCACACAACCACCCCAGCCTCACACCCGCCCCATACGGCATACACACACACGACCACCCAGCCATCACACCCCTTCTTCTTTTTTCCCAGGTGGGGAGCTAAACCGCGGTTTTTCATCCGTTTTTTCAAAGCCTATTTTCCGGCTGGCTCCCTCAGGGTTTTGTAGGATTAGGCCCTAACTCTCTGCTCTTTTTACCCAAGCCTTTTCTAAAAATACTTTAACCCCTTCAATGATTCTTCTATTTGTGTCCTGTACCCTACTCAAACCTAAAAAAAATTTCCCATTATCCCATCTATGTTCCCCTCTGCCACTCTATCCCACTGATCCCCGCCTACCTCCCATGCCACTATTGCTATAAGCCGCTTCGTTTCCTCATCATACCTTGGACACATTATACAAGTGATCACCGTTTCATCTAGTCTACCCATACACATTTGACATATCTTGCTTCCTTCTTTTGCCCATCTATATGTTCTACTATTGACCTCCAAAGATTTTGCCCCTTGCTTTAAATATTAAACTACTCCCAACCTACCATCATAAAAGACCTCACACTTTGGTGTGGTCTTCCCCTTGTCCAATTCAGAGAACTCTTACCCTCCTCCTCTGTCCCCACATCCCCCCTCCCCTGCCTCTGAATTTTGGTCATTCACCTTTCGCTTTAACTCCCCCTCACTAGACTGGTGTATCCTATCTGTGAAACCCTGTAACCCACATTTCCTCTCCCACCGTCTGTTTGATCTTCCCATTTACTACTTGCCCTATCCACTCATAAATTTTTTCGAGCCCACCTTTTTTTCAGCCATTTTTCTAAGCCTGATTTTGTAATTAAGCACTGACTTTCCTATTCTCTCCGCAAAGGTACTCCACCCTGCCCCCTCCTCTGATCGCCTCCACTGCTACTACCTGTTTGCCTCTAGGGGCAAGTCTACCTACCCTGTTCTGTACACCTCTAACTTGTCCACCCCTCCTACCGTCCACCTCTACACTCTGCCCCATACATGAGGCTGGGTACTGCCATGCCTTTCCACAACCCTCTTACTACCTCATACCTGTTTGCCCTACATCTTGCTACACTACCAACCCTTTCCCACCCACTGATTTGCTTTTCCTATTTTATCCTGTTTTCGTCCTATCTGCTCCCTTCCCCATCTACCGTGATACCTAGGTATTTATATGACTCGGGGCGCCCTATCCTCAGGTTTTCCCATTTCCCAACTCCTACCCTCTCTGTTTGCCTCTCCATTTATAACCAGGACCTTTACTTTTCTCACTGTTAAATTTCATACCAAAATCCCCCCCATACGTGCGACTATATGTACATCTCCTGAAGTTCTCCACTGTCCTCACTCATGACAACTATGTCGTCAGCATATAGTAAACTGCTCAACTTTTCCTCCCCAACCCTTATCCCATAGCCCGAATTTCTCAACCTAATTGCTAATTCCTCTGTATATAAGCCAAAAAGTAACGGTGATAAACGCAGCCCTGCCTAAACCCCTCTTCGACTACCTACCCACTCTGTCCCCTTGTCCCCCAAACCTGTAAAACTGCCCGTGTGTCCTCATACATACTATTTATTATGCTGACTATTCTGTCACTAATCCCAATCCCAGACCCGTAGTCTACAAAGCAAACCCCTATTGACCCTATCATAAGCCTTTTCAATGTCAAGGAATGCAAGGTATGTCTTCCCACCCATTCTATTCATTTTCTCTATCACTGAACTGACTACGAACATGTTGTCCTCACCTCTCCTATCCTTGCGAAAACCATTCTGTTCCTCCCCCATTACTCTATTTCTCTCACAACATTCACTAATCCTACCATTTAGTAACCCACTGAATATCTTTCCCACCGTATCCATTACTGCTATTGGTCGGTAATTTTTCAAGAGCTTTCTACTTTTGTGCCCTCCCTTGTGTAATAGAGTAACCCTACCCTCATTTAGGGTATTCATTACCCCCCCCCCATTACTCCCCCCCATACAAACACGACCACTCCAGCCATCACACCGCCCCCCCCCCCCCCCCCCACCCCCACACACAAACCCCCCCAGCCATCACACACACCTACCATTACTCCCCCCCATCACACAAACACACGACCACCCCAGCCATCACACCGCCCCATACGGCATACACCCACCCACCATTACTCCGCCCCATACACACACACACCTGCCCACCCCGGCCATCACACCCACCATTACCACGCCCCATAAACCTGTGTGGGGGGCAACGCCCCCTAGTAGCCTACCCAACAGTGGGGGGCACCGCATTCTCATGGGGGGGGGGTAGCTACGCCACTGATGTAGCAGGGTAGCAGAAAGCTTCTGGCCCTGCGACCCTCCCGGTGACGTCACAATTTCAGCCGTGACGTCATCACTCAGGCTCCGCCCACGGAAATATATTTCAAAAAACACTTTTTAATTACTGGATCAATCTAGAATCTGATAACAGTTTTAGAACCGGCATTTCATA
>JACEEZ010006167.1:8401-18435 GCA_016584305.1 Chionoecetes opilio | reverse complement strand
TTTTTCATATTTTAATTTTTTTTAGAAATAAAAAAAATTTAAAATTAATTTTTTGCCCTTTTTTGTTTGGGTTTTAAAAAGTGGAATTTTGTTTTTGTTAGAAATGCTATTTTTAAACAACTTGTTAGCTTATAATAGGAGTTTGAAAATCTATATTGTGATCAATTGTATATTTCACTGTTTTTTTATAGTCTCTTGTAAAAATTTTTTGTTTTATCAAAAAAGAAAGGGAAATTTTCCTTACGAATAATATTTATCCCTTAAAATGTTTTTTCAATGATTTTAGCTATTATCGTGATTTTATAGCTGTTTTTCTACAAATTGAAGTATACAATCCTTTTTTTAGAATAATTTTACATAAGTAGCTTATTACTTTAAGCAAAAAATAAAAGAGTAAGATGTTATTATTGTGATTAAAACGGTATATTGCAAGCGTTTTTCATAGTTTCTTGTAACTGTAACGTTATGTATATATACAAGTAGTTTTTCTCATCATATTGCTATTAAACCCAAAAAAAGTAGTTTTTTCAATGATTTTTGCAATTATCAGTGAAAATTTGTTTTTTTCTAAAATTTAAGTATTTTTCTTTATATTTGTAGCTATCCCTTTTTATATTTGCTACGATTATATTTTACAAATTAATACATTAATATCTATTTTTCTGAAATTAGGTACAATTTTAATTTTTAAAACAATGTTTTTTGCAAGTATTTAAGGGTATTTTCGAAGGCTAAAAATGTCGAAATTTTGCATTATTAACCTTTTGCAACATTATATTTTACAATATTATGATATAAAATATGTTTTTTTCATAAAATTTAGGTATTTATTTGATCTTATAAACTTTTTTTTCAAGTATTTTTATGATTTTCATGGGCTAAAAAATGTCGAAATTTGAAAATTATTCGCACTTTTTACACAACTATATTACAATATTATGAGCTTAAACTGTATTTTTCATGATATTAGTATTAATTTTTATCTTAAAACACGTTTTTTCAAGTGTTTTATGTATTTTTGAAGGTTAAAAATGTCGAAATTGACATTCTTCAGCCTTTTTTGATAGAAAACTCAAAATTTGGTATTATAGTTGTTTGGTTAGAAAATGCATTTTTTAAAATTTCAGTTACTTATATGAGATTTGAGAAATCTATATTGTGATACAATTTGTATATTCACGTGTTTTTCATATTCTTGTAAATTGTTGTTTTTATCATAAATAGGGGGAAATTTTCCTTTCGATTAAAGCTTTTATACCCTAAAATGTTTCTTTTCAATGATTTTTAGCTAGTTAATCGGTAATTATATATGTTATTTACAAATTGAAGTATGGAATCCCTTTTTTTTGAATAATTTGCACCTATAAGTACTTACATTACTAAGCTATAAATAGAAAGTAAGAGGTTATTTATGTATATAAAGGTATATTGCAAAAGGGTTTTTTCATATTTATTGTAAACTGTTTGCGTTTTTATATTACAATTAAGTTTTCTTATCGTATTGCTATAAACCCTAAATGTAGTGTTTTCAATGTTTTAAAGGGGTTTTTCTGAAAGACCTGTTTTTTTCAAAAAATTGGGTTATATTCCTTTATATCGGAAACTAATGCTTTTTGATTTTTGCTAAACTATATTTTTGCAAAATTAAATAGTAAAAATGTGTATTTTTTATGAAATTTAGGTATCAATTTAACCATATAAACACATTTTTCAAAATATTTTAATGTATTTTTTGAAGGGCTAAAAATGTTGAAAATTGACATTATTATGGGACTTTTACAAAAACTATATTTACAATATTATAGCTTTAAATATGTATTTGTCAAAGAAATTATTCATTTTATCTTAAAAACAACTTTATTTCAAGTGTTTAAGTATTTTTGATGGCTAAAAATGTCGAAATTTGTCATTATTCAGCACTTTACAAAACCATATTTTACAATATTATGAGGCTTAACAATATATTTTTCAATGCAATTTAGTATTAATTTTTTAATCATAAAACACGTTTATTTCAAGTGTTTAAAGTATTATTGAAAGGCAAAAAATGTCGAAAATTGACATTATTCAGCCCTTTTTTTGATAGAGAAATTCAAAATGTTTTTATAGTTGTTTTCGTTTGAAATGCTATATTAAATTACTGTTAGCTTATAATAAGGAGTTTGAGACTCTATATTGTGATTCAATTGTATATTACACGGTTTTTCATCTCTTTAAATTGTTGTGTTATATCATAAATAGAAGGAATTTACCTTACGATCTTTTTTAATACCTCAAAATGTGTTCTCTCAATGATTTTGCTAGTTACGGTGATATTGCTGTTTTTCTACAAATTGAGTATACAATCCTTTTTTTAGAATAAATTTTCACCTAAGTAGTTACATTACTTAAGCTATAAAATAGAAGAGTAGAGGTTATTTATTGTGATAAAAAATTTATATTGCAAGCGTTTTTCCCTGTTTCTTTGTAAATGTAGCGTTATTGTATATATACAAGTAGTTTTACTTATCATATTGCTATAAACCTATAAAATGTATTTTTTTTTTTGTTTTCAATGATTTTAGCTAGTTATCAGTGAAGACCTGTTTTTTTTTTACAAATTTAAGTATATTTCCCTTTTTAATCGGTAGCTAAATATCTTTTGATATTTGCTACAATAATTTTGCAAATTAATAGCTAAATATGTATTTTTATGAATTTAGGTATCAATTTTTTCTTAAAACAACGTTTTTTCATTATTTAATGTATTTTTGAAGGGGAAAAAATGTCGAAATTTGCATTATTATGCCTTTTACTATATTTTTCAAAAATTATGACTTTAAACATGTATTTTTTTGAAATTTAAGTATTCTTTTAATCTTAAAAAACAACGTTTTTTCAAGTGTTTTAATGTATTTTTTATAGGCAAAAAAAATCGAAAAATTTCTTATTTTAGCCCTTTTTTTGATAGAGAGATTCAAAAAGTGGGGATTTGTTGTTTTTTGTTAGAAAACTCTATTTTTAAAAACTTGTTAGTTATAATGGAGTTTGGGAACTCTATTGTGATACAATTGTATATTTATGTGTTTTTTATAGTCTTTTTAAATTGTTGTTATTCATAATTTGAAGGAATTTTCTTTCGATAAAGCTTTTACCCTCAAATGTGTTCTTTTAAAAAATTTTCTATTATCGGTAAAATATAGCTGTTTTTCAAAAAAATTGAAGTGTAAACCTTTTTTTTTGAAAATTTGCACATAATGTTTCATTACATTTAACTATAAAATAGATGATAAGAGGTTATTTTTTTTGATTTAACGGTATTTTGCATTTTTTTTCTAGTTTTTGTAAAATGTAGTGTTATTTTATTATACAGTTAGTTTTTTTCTTACATATTGCTATAACCCAAAAAAAAGTGGTTTTCAATGATTTTAGAATTAAAAGTGAAGTCCTGTTTTTTTCTACAAATTAAGTAATTTTCCTTTATATCGGGGAAACTAAATAGCTTTTGATATTTGCTACAACAAAATTTTGCAAAATTAAAAAGCTAAAAATTGTATTTTTCATGAAATTTAGGTATCTATTTTAACTTATAAACAATTTTTTCAGGTTTTTAAGTATTTTCCCCAAGGGCTTAAAAAAGTCAAAAATTGACATTTTTCAGCCCTTTTTTTGATAGAGAAACTCAAAATGTAGTATTATAGTTTTTTTCGGTAGAAAATGCTATTTTAAACTACTTGTTAGCTTATATTAGGAGTTTGAGACTCAATATTGTGATACAATTGTATATTTCACGTGTTTTTCATAGTCTCTTGTAAATTGTTGTGTTATATCATAAATAGAAGGAATTTACCTTACGATAATGCTTTATACCCTCAAAATCTGTTCTTTTCAATGATTTAGCTAGTTATCGGTGATATATAGCTGTTTTTCTATAAATTGAAGTATACAATCCTTTTTTTAGAATAATTTGCACCTATAAGTCGCTTACATTACATTAAGCTATAAAATAGAAGAGTAAGAAGTTATTTATAGTGATATAACGGTATATTGCAAGCGTTTTTCATAGTTTCTTGTAAACTGTACCGTTATTGTATATATACAAGTAGTTTTACTTATCATATTGCTATAAACCCATAAAATGTAGTGTTTTCAATAATTTTATCTAGTTATCAGTGAAGACCTGTTTTTTTCTACAAATTGAAGTATATTCCTTTATATCGGTAGCTATATAGCTTTTTGATATTTGCTACAACTATATTTTACAAAATTAATAGCAAAAAATATGTATTTTTTATGAAATTTAGGTATCTATTTGAATCTTATAAACAACCTTTTTTCAAGTATTTTAATGTATTTTTGATGGGCTAAAAAATGTCGAAATATGACATTATTATACACTTTTACACCACTCACTATATTTTACAATATTATGAGCTTAAAACATGTATTTTTCATGCAATTTACGTATTCATTTTAATCTTAAAAACAACGTTTTTTCAAGTGTTTTAATGTATTATTGAAGGGATAAAAAATGTCGAAATTTGACATTATTAAGCACTTTTACACAACTATATTTTACAATACTATGAGCTAAAAATATGTATTTTTCATAAAATTTAGGTATCAATTTTAATTTTAAAAACAACGTTATTTCAAAAATTTTAAATTATTTTTGAAGTGCTAAAAAATGTCGAGATTCGACATTATTCACACAACTATACTTTACAATATTACGAGCTTAAACATGTATTTTTCATGTATTTAGGTATTAATTTTAATCTTAAAAACAACGTTTTTACAAGTGTTTTAATGTATTTATGAAAGGCTAAAAAATGTCGAAATTGACATTATTCAGAATTTTTTGTGATAGAGAATTCAAAATACGGTAATATAGTTGTTTTCGTTTAGAAAATGCTATTTAAACTTCTGTAAGCTTATATAGGAGTTTGACACTCTATATTGTGATACAATTGTATATTGCACGTGCTTTTCATAGTTTCTTGTATATTGTAGTTTTATATAATAAATAGAAGGAATTTAACTTATGATAATGCTTTATTCCCTCAAAATGTGTTCTTTTCAATGATTTTAGCCTATTATCGGTGATATAGAGCTGTTTTCCTACAAATTGAAGTATACAATCCTATTTTTAGAATAATTTGCACCTCTAGGTAGCTTACATTACATTAAGCTAATACATAGAAGAGTAAGAGGTTATTTATTGTGATATAACGGTATATTGCAAGCGTTTTTCATAATTTCTTGTAAACTGTAGCGTTATTGTATATATACAAGTAGTTTTACTTATCATATTTCTATAAATCCATTATATGTAGTGTTTTCAATGATTTTAGCAAGTTAGCAGTGAAGAGATGTTTTTTTCTACAAATTGAAGTATATCGGTATACCTTTATATCGGTAGCTAAATAGATTTTTGATATTTGCTACAGCTATATTTTACAAAAATAATAGCTAACAATATATATTTTTTATGAAAGTTAGGTGTCAATTTTAATCTTATAAACAACGTTTTTTCAAGTATTTTAATGTATTTTTGAAAGGCTTAAAATTGTCAAAATTTGACATTATTAAGCACTTTTACACAACTTAAATTTATAATATTATGAGCTAAAAATATGTATTTGTCATAAAATTTAGGTTGCAATTTTAATCTTAAAAACATTTTTTCAAGTATTTTAATGTATTTTTCAATGGCTAGTAAATGTCGAAATTTGACAATGTTCAGCACTTTTACACAACTATATTATACAATATTTTGAGCTTAAAACATGTATTTTTCATGAAATTTAGGTATTAATTTTAATCTTAAAAACCACTTTTTTCAAGGTTTTTAATGTATTTTTGAAGGGCTAAATTTTTTTGAAAATTGACATTATTCCGCCCTTTTTTTGATAGAGAAATTCAAAATGTGGTATTATAGTAGTTTTCGTTAGAAAATGCTATTTTAAACTACTTGTTAGCTTAATAGTTAATAGGAGTTTGATACAATTGTATATTTCACGTGTTTTTCATAATCTCTTGTAAATTGTTGTGTTATATCATAAATAGAAGGAATTTACCTTACGATAATGCTTTATACCCTCAAAATGTGTTCTTTTCAATGATTTTAGCTAGTTATCGGTGATATATAGCTATTTTTTTTAGAAATTGAAGTATACAATTCGTTTCTTAGAATAATTTGCACCTATAAGTAGCTTACATTACATTAAGCTAATAAATAGAAGAGTAAGAGGTTATTTATTGTGATATAACTGTATATTGCAAGCATTTTTTTTCATAGTTTCTTGTAAACTGTAGCGTTATTGTATATATACAAGTAGTTTTACTTATCATATTGCTATAAACCCATAAAATGTAGTGTTTTCAATGATTTTAGCTATTTATTAGTGAAGACCTGTTTTTTTCTACAAATTGAAGTATATTCCTTTATATCGGTAGCTAGATAGCTTTTTGATATTTGCTATAACTATATTTTACAAAATTAATAGCTAAAAATATGTATTTTTTATGAAATTTAGGTATCAATTTTAATCTTATAAACAACGTTTTTCAAGTATTTTAATGTATTTTCAATGGCTAAAAATTGTCGAAATTTGAAATTATTATGCACTTTTACACAACTATATTTTACAATATTATGAGCTTTAAACATGTATTTTTCTTGAAATTTAAGTATTCATTTTAATCTTATAAACAACTTTTTTTCAAGTGTTTTAATGTATTTTTGAAAGGCTAAAAAATGTCGAAAATTGACTTTATTCAGCCCTTTTTTTGATAGAGATATTCAATGTGATATTATTGTTGTTTTTCGTTAGAAAATGTTATTTTAAACTACTATTAGCTTATAATAGGAGTTTGAGACTCTATATTGAGATACATTTGTATATTACACGTGTTTTTCATAGGTTCTTGTATATTGTAGTGTTATATAATAAATAGAAGGAATTTAACTTATGATAATGCTTTATATTCTCAAAATGTGTTATTTTAAATGATTTTAGCTAGTTATCGGTGATATATAGCTGTTTTCCTACAAATTGAAGTATACAATCCTTTTTTTAGAATCATTTGCACCTATAAATAGTTTCATTACATTAATAATAAATAAAAGAGTAAGAGGTTATTTTTTGTGATTAAAAGGTATATTGGGAAGCGTTTTTTTCATAATTTCTTGTAAAATGTAGCGTTATTGTTATATATACAAATATTTTTTCTTTTCTATTTCATAAATCCTGAATGTGGTTTTCAAAGATTTTAGCAAGTAATCAGTGAAGATTGTTCTTTCTACAAAATTTAAGTATATTTCTTTTTATCTGTAGCTAAAAAGCTTTTTTTATATTTGCTACACAATTTTTACAAAAATTTAAAAGCTAAAAATACGTATTTTTTAGAATTTAGGTATCAAATTTAAACTTAAAAAAAAGTTTTGCAATATTTTTAAAGTATTTTTTTCAAGCTAAAAAAAAGCCGAAATGTGACTTTTAAAAAGCACTTTTAACCCAAATAATTTTACAATATTTTTTGCCCCAAAACTGTTTTATCATAAATTTTTGGTATTCATTTTAAATTGAAAACAACGTTTTTTTTTAGTGTTTTAATTATTTGTGAAGGGGTAAAAAAAGTCGAAATATTCATTTTTTAAGCACTTTTTACAACTTTTTTACAAAACTATGACTAATTTAAAGTTTTTTTTATAAAATTTAGGTTCAATTTTAATCCCAAAAACAACGTTTTTTCAGTATTTTAAAGATTTTTGAAGGGTTTAAAAATGTCGAAATTGACATTATTTGCACTTTTTTCACAACTATACTTCACATATTATAGCTTTTAAAAATTTTTTTTTTTAAAATTTAGGTATTAAAATTTTTAAACTTAAAAAAAACGTTTTTTTTTAAGTGTTTTTAATGTATTTTTTAAAGCTAAATAATGTGAAATTTACATTATTGCCCTCTTTTGTAGAGAAATTCAAAAAAGGGTATCAAGTTGTTTTTGTTAGGAAATGCTATTTTAAAATACTTGTTTGTTAATAGAGTTTGAGACTCTTATTGTGATACAAATTTTATATTCATGTTTTTTCATAGTTCTTGAAATTGTTGTGTTTATTCTAAATAGAAGGGAAATTTTCCTTACGATAAGTTTATACCCTCAAATTTTTCTTTTTAAAGATTTTAGCTAGTTTCGGTGATATATACGTTTTTTACAAATTGAAGTAACACCCTTTTTTTTTATAATAATTTTTACCTAAAGTAGCTTACATTACATTAACTATAAAATAGAAAGGGGTAAAAGGTTATTATTTTGATATAACGGTTTTTTGCCAGCGTTTTTCATAGTTTTTTTTTAAAAAATTTTCGTTATTGTTAATATACATTTTTTTTACTTTTCATATTGTATAAACCCCTAAAAAAAAAACAATAAATTTCAAAGTTTTAGTAGTTTTTCAGTGAAGACCTGTTTTTTTTTCTACAAATTGAAGTATTTCCTTTTTAAACGGAGCTAAATACTTTTTTTATTTTGTACAGGGGTATTTTACAAAGTTAATAGCAAAAAAAATGTTTTTTTATGAAATTTTAGGATCAATTTAAATTTATAAACAACGTTTTTTTTAGTATTTTTAAATTTTATTGAAAAACCAAAAAAAGTTGAAATTTGACTTTTTATGCACTTTTTCACCACTATACTTACAATATTATGAGCTTAAAACAGTATTTTTCATGAAATTTAGGTATTCATTTAAACTTAAAAAAAAACCCTTTTTTAAAAGGTTTAGTGTATTTTTTGAAGGGCTAAAAAATGTCAAAATTTCATTTTTACACCTATTTTTATATTTTTTATAGGTTTTAAAAATATTATTTATCATAAAATTTTGGTATCAATTTTAATCTCATCTTTTTTTGAAAAAAGAAAATTCAAAAAGTGGTATTATAGTTTTTTTTGTTTGCAAATTTTATTTAAAAAATGAAAGCTTATAAAATGAGTTTGAACATATATTGTGATACAATTGTATATTACAAGTGTTTTTTATTTTCGTTAAATTGAGTTTTTTTTCATTAAAAAAAGGAATTTTTCCTCATGATAAAGCTTTTTCACCCTAAAAATTTTTCTTTTCAATTATTTTTGCTATTATCGGGAAAATATAGCTTTTTTCATGAAATTTAAGTGCAATTTTAAACTTAAAAATAATGTTTTTCAAGTTATTTAAAGAATTTTTTAAATGCTAAAAATTTTCGAAAAAATTTACCTTATTCAGCGCTTTTTTTATAGAGAATTCAAAAATTTTTTATTATTGTTTTTTTTGTAAGAAAATGCTATTTTTAAAATACTGTAGCTTATAAAAAGGGGTTTGAGGCTATATATGTGTACAATTTTGTTTTACAAGTGTTTTTTAGTTTCTTGTAAATTTTGGTGTTTATAATTATAATATACAAGTAGTTTTACTTACCCTAATGCATTACCCAAAATGTAGGTTTTCATTGATTTTAGCTAGTTTTCTGTGAAGAGTAGTTTGTTTCTACAAATTGAAGTATATTTCCCATATACCTGTATCTATACTTTTTTTTATATTTGCTACAAATAATTTTTTCAAAATTTAAAACAAAATATGAAATTATTTATGAAAATTTAAATATCAATTTTTAAACTTAAAAAAAAATACTTCCAAAATTTTAATGTATTTTTTAAATGCTAAAAAAAGTCGAAAAAACATTTTCACCATCTTTTTTGATAGGAAATTCAAAATGTGGTTTTATATTGTTTTTGTTAGCAAAAGCTATTTTAAACACTGAAAAACTTATCAAAGGTGTTTTGGGCTATATATTGTGATACAATTGTTAATACAATTTTTTTTTATAGTTTTTTTTGTAAAATTAGTAAATTCTTATAAAAGGAATTTTCCCCATGATAATGCTTTATACCCCATAAAATTTTCTTTTTAATGATTTTGAAGTTTCGGTGAAATAAGCTTTTTTTTAACAATTGAAGTTACAATCCCCTTTTTAGAATAATTTGCACCTAAAAAAAAATTTTAAATACTA
>JACEEZ010006166.1:0-14451 GCA_016584305.1 Chionoecetes opilio | reverse complement strand
ATGTAGTTTTTTTCATATTGCTTTAAACTGTAGCGTATTGTATATATAAAGTGTTTTCTTTAAATTTTTTGTATAACAATTATTTCCTTTTTTTAGGGAATAATTTCCCCCAATAAGAAACTTTTTTAAATTTACCTAAAATTTTAAATTTAAATTAGAAGAGTAAGAGGTTATTTATTGTGATATAACGGTATTTTGGGAAACCCGTTTTTCATAGTTTCTTGTAAACTGTAGCGTTATTGTATTTATACAAGTAGTTTAACTTATCATATTGCTATAAACCCTTAAAATGTAGTGTTTTCAATGTATTAGCTATTTTCGTGATATATACTGTTTTCCTACAAATGAAGTATAAAATCCTCTTTTTAGAATATTTGCACCTATAAGTAGTTTTACATTACATTAAGCTATTAAAATAGAAGAGTAAGAGGTTATTTATTGTGATATAACGGTATATTGCAAGCGTTTTTCATAGTTTCTTCAAAAACTGTAGCGTTATTATATATACAAGTAGTTTTACTTACTTATAGTATTATAAACCATAAATGTAGTGTTTTTCAAGGGATTTAGCTAGTTTATCAGTGATTATACTTTTTCCTACAATTGAAGTATAAAATCTCTTTTTAGAATAATATCCACCTAAAGTAGCTTACATTACTTAACTATTAATCAAGAGTAAGGGGTTTATTTATTGTGATTAACGGTATAATTGCAAGCGTTTTTTAAATAGTTTCTTGTAAACTGTAGCGTTATTGTATATATACAAGTAGTTTTACTTATCATATTGCTATAAACCATAAAATGTAGTGTTTTCAATGATATTAGCTATTTATCGTGATATATAGCTGTTTTCCTACAAATTGAAGTATAAAATCCTCTTTTAGAATAATTTGCAACCTATAAGTAGCTTACATTACATTAAGCTATTAAATAGAAGTAAGAGGTATTTATTATGATATAACGGTATATTGCTAGCGTTTTTCATAGTTTCTTGTAAACTATAGCGTTATTGTATATATACAAGTAGTTTTTACTTATCATATTGCTATAAACCCATAAAATGTAGTGTTTTCAATGAATAGCTATTTTTTCGTGATATAAAAGCTGTTTTCCTACAAATTGAAGTATAAAATCCTTTTTTTAAAGAATAATTTGCACCTATAGTAGCTTACATTACATTAAAACTAATAAATAGAAGAGTAAGAGGTTCATTTTGTGATATAAACGGTATATATTGCAAGCGTTTTTCATAGTTGCTTGTAAACTGTAGCGTATGTATATATACAAGTAGTTAACTTATCATTTGCTAATCAAGACCCTTAAAATGTAGTGTTCTTCAATGATATTAGTATTTATCGTTGATATATAGCTGTTTTCTACAAATGAAGTATATAAATCCTCTTTTTAGAATAATTTGCAACTATAAGTTAGCTTACATTACATTAAGCTATTAAATAGAAGAGTAAGAAGTTATTTATTGTGATATAACGGTTATATTGCAAAGCGTTTTTCATAGTTTTTCTAAACTGTAGCGTTATTGTATATATACAAGTAGTTTTAATTATAATATTGCTATAAACCCTAAAAGTAGTGTCTTCAAATGATTTTTAGCTAGTTATCAGTGATATATAGCTGTTTCCTACAAAATTGGAGGTATAAAAGGTACTACTTTTTAGAATAATTTGCACCTATAAGTAGCTTAATTACATTAAAGCTATTAATATAGAAAGAGTAAGCAAGTTATTTATTGTGATATAACGGTATATTGCAAGCTGTTTTCATAGCTTCTTCTAAAACTGTAGCGTTATTGTAATATAACAAGTAGTTTTACCTTATATAGTTGCTAAAACCCATAAAATGAAGTGTTTCAATGGATTTAGCTAGTTTATAAGTGGAAAGAAGTTGTTTTTTTCTACAAAATTGAGTATATTTCTTGATATCTGTAGTAAATCAGCTTTTTATATTTGCTACAAACTAATTTAGAAAATAATAGCTAGAAATATGTATTTTTACTGAAATTTAGATAACAATTTTAATCTTAAAAACAATGTTTTTTCAAGTATCTTAAGTCTTTTGAAGGGCCTTAAAATATGTCGAAATTGGACATTATTTCAGCACTTACCCAACTATATTTGACAATGTTATGAGCTAAAAATATAATTTTTCGTTTTGGGAAAAAAAAAAAAAAAAAAAAAATTTTAGGTCTCAATTTTATTAATCTAAAAAAACCAAAGTTTTTTCAAGTGTTTTAATGTATTTTTGAAGGCCAAAAAATGTCGAAATTTGACATTATTCAGCACTTCTACACACTCTATTTTTACAATATTATGAAGCTTCAAAATATGTATATAATGAAAATTATGTATCAATTTTATGTTTGTGCTTATAAACAACGTTTTTCAAGTGTTTTAATGCATTTTTGAAGGGCTAAAAAAATTCCTGAATTGACATTATCAAGCCATTTTTTTGATAGAGAAAGAAAATTCAAAATGTGGAATTATAGTTGTTTTCGTTAGAAATTGTATAATTTTAAACTCTGTAAGCTTATAATAGGAGTTGAGAGCTATAGTGTGGTACAATGTATATTCTACGTGCTTTTTCATAATTTCGTATTAATTGTAGTGTAGATCATTAATAGAAAGGAATTTACTTATGATAATTGCTTTATACCCCAAAATGTGTTCTTTTCAATGAGTTAGTAGTTATCGGTTGATCTATAGGTTTTCTAACAAATTGAAGTATAAAATCCTTTTTTTGAATAATTTGCACTATAAGTAGCTTACATTTTACCTTAAGCTTAATAAATAGAAGGAGTAAGAGGTTCATTATTATGATATAAAGTATATTGGCAAGCGTTTTTCCATACTTCTGTAAAACATGTAGCGTCTAGTGTATAGATTACAAGTAGTTTAAGTTATTCATATTGCTATAAACCCTTAAAATGTAGTGTTTCAATGATATAGCTAATTTATCGGTGATATATAGATGTTTTCCTACAACAGAAGTATAAATCCTCTTTTAGAATAATTCACTAGAAGTAGCTTACATTACATTAAGCTATTTAAATAGAAGAGTAAGAGGTTATTTATTGTGATATAAACGGTATATTTGCAAGCGTTTCATAGGTTCTTCTAAACTGTAGCGTGATTGT
This sequence comes from Chionoecetes opilio, assembly GCA_016584305.1. Lineage (NCBI taxonomy): Eukaryota > Metazoa > Arthropoda > Malacostraca > Decapoda > Majidae > Chionoecetes > Chionoecetes opilio. The sequence goes on along the minus strand of JACEEZ010006166.1, from coordinate 11,300 downwards.
AAGTATACAAGTAGTTTTAAATTATTATTTTGCCATAAAACCTATTAAAATGTAGTGTTTTCCAATGATTTTAGCTAGTTATCAGTGATATATAGCTGTTTTCCTACAAATTGAAGTATAAAATCGTCTTTTAGAATAATTTGCACCTATAAGTAGCCCACCATACATTAAGCTATTAAATAGAAGAGTAAGAGGTTATTTCTTGTCGATATAAACGGTTTATATTGCAAGCGTTTTTTTCATAGTTTCTTCTAAACTGTAGCGTATATTGCTATACTATTACAATTAGTTTTAAATTATTATATGCTATAAACCCATAAATGTAGTTTTTTCAATGATTTTAGCTAGTTATCAGTGAGATTAGCTGTTTTCCTAACAAATTGAAGTATAAAATCCTCTTTTTAGAATTAAATATGACCCTTATACCACCTTGTCTTACATACAGTAAGCTAAATAAAGTAGAAGATGTAAGAGGTTATTTATTGTGATATAACGGTATATTGCAGCCTTTTTCATGTCTCTTCTAAAACTGTAGGCGTTATTGTATATATACAAGTAGTTTAACTTATCATATTCTATAAACCCTTAAAATGTAGGTTTTCAATGATATTAGCCCATTTATCGGTTGATATATAGCTGTTTTCTACAAATGAAGTATAAATCCTCCTTTAGAAAATTGCACCTATAAGTAGCTTACACCACAATTAGTTAATAAATAGAAGGAGTAACGAGGTTATTTATTGTGATATAACGGTTATATTCGCAAGCGTTTTTCATTAGTTTCTTGTAAACTGTAGCGTTATTGTACCATATACAAAGTAGTTTTACTTATTATATGCTATAAACCTTAAAAGGTAGGTTCAATGATTTAAGCTGTTATCAGATGATAATAGCTGTTTTCCTACAAATTGATATAAAATCCTCTTTTTCGGAATAATTGCACTATAAGTGATACATTACATTAAGCTATGTTACTACATGAGTAAGAGGTTATATATGGATATTATTGTGATATTGCGGTTATATTGCAAGCCAGTTTTTACATAGTTTCTTGTAAACGGTAGCGTTAGTGTATCATATACAAGTAAATTTACTTACTATATTGCTGTAAAACTCATTAAAAGGTAGTGTTTCCAATGATTAGCTAGTTATCATTGAAAGAGTTGTTTTTTCTACAAATTGAAGTAATACTTTATATCTGTAGCTAAATAGCTTTTATATTGCTACAACTATATTACAAAATTAATAGCTAAAAATATGTATTTTTCATGGAAATTTAGCTATTCAATTTTAATCTTATAAAAACAAGTTTTTTCAGATTTTTAGTATTTTTGAAATGCTATAAATAAGCGAAATTTGACATTATTCAGCACTTTCTACACACATTATATTGTACAATTGTTATGAAGCTTAAAAATATGGATTTTTTCATGAAATTTAGGTAGCAATTTTAATCTAAAAACAACGTTTTTTCAAGTGTTTTAAATGTATTTTTGAAAAGCCTAACAAAATGTCGAAACTTTAACATTATTCAGCACTTTCTTCACACAACTATATTATACAATATCTATAAGCTTACACTATGTATCTTTTTTTTGTAATTTATGTATCAATTTTATTCTTAAAAAAAAACGTTTTTCAAGTATTTTTAAGGTATTTTTAAAGGGCTAAAAAAGTCAAAATGACATTATTCAGCACCTTTTGTGACCTGAGAAATGCAAATGTGGGAATTATAGGTTTTCGGTAGAAATTGCTATTTTTAAACTACTGTAAGCTTATATAGGAGTTTGAGACTCTATATGGGGGACAATGTTATATATATACGTGTTTTTCATAATTCTATTAATTGTAGTGTTATATCATTAATAGAAGGAATTTACGTATGATAATGCTTCATACCCAAAATGTGTTCCTTTTCAATGATTTAGCTAGGTATCGGTGATATATAGCTGTTTCCTACCAAATTGAATTATACAATCTTTTTTTCAAGATAATTTGCACCTATAAGTAGCTTACAACATTAAGCTAATAAATAGAAGAGTAAGAGGTATTATTATGATATAAAGGTATATTGCAAAGCGTTTTCATACTTTCTTGTAAACTGTAGCGTTATTGCTTATATATACAAGTAGTTTTTAAGTTATCATAGTGCTTAAACCCTAAATGTAGTGTTTTTCAATGATATTAGCTATTTATCGGTGATATATAGCCTGTTTTCCTACAATTGGAAGTATAAAATTCCTCCTTTTAGAATAATTGACACCTATAAGTAGCTTCCCTTACATTAAGCTATTAAATAGAAGAGTAAAGAGGTCTATTTATTGTGATATAAACGGTATATACGCGTGCAAGCGTTTTCATAGTTTCTCTCAACCTGTAGCGTTATTGTATAATACAATAGTTTTTACTTATTGTATTGCTATAAACCCATAAAATGGAGTGTTTTCAATTATTTTAGATAGTTCATCAGTGATATATAGCTGTTTTCCTTACAAATTGAAGATATAAAATCCTCTTTTTTAGAATAATTTGCCACGTATACGTAGCTTAACTAAAATTTAAGCTAGTAAATAGAGGAGTAAGAGAGTATTTATTGTGATATAACGTTATATTGCAAGCCGGTTTTTCATAGTTTCTTCTATACTGTAACGTTTTGTAAAATATAAAGGAGTTGTACTTAGCATAGTGCTTAACCCTTAAAATGTAGTTTTTTTCAAATGATATAGCTATTTATCGGTGATATAGAGCTGTTTCCTACAAAATTGAAGTATAAAATCTCTCCTTTTAGATAATTGCCACCTATAAGTCGCTTACACAAATTAAGCTATAAATAGGAAGAGTAAGAGGTTATTTATTGTGATGATAACGGTATATTGCAAAGCGTTTTTTCATAGTTTCTGTAAACTGTAGCGTATTGTACATATCACAAAAGAGTTTTACCTTATTATATTGTATAAACCCTTAAAATGTAGTGTTTCCCCCCCCCCCTCATGATTTAGCTAGTTATCAGTGATATATAGCTGTTTCCTAACAATATTGATAAATAAATCCTCTTTTTAGAAATAATTTGCACCTATAAGTAGCTTACATTACATTAAGCTATTAAATACAAGAGTAAGAGGTTTTTAGTGTGATATAAACGGTATATTGCAAGCGTTTTCATAGTTTTTTTTTTCTTTTGTTTTTTTTAAAAAAAAAAAAACAACAACAAAAAACTTTGCGGTTTAAAAAACAAAGCGTATTGTATCATATACAAGTAAATTTACTTACTATCTTGCTGTAAAACTCATAAAATGTAAGGTTTTCAAGATTTTTAGCTAGTTATCATTGAAGAGTTGTTTTTTTTTACAATTGAAGTATATTAATTTCATAATCTGTAGCATAAATAGCTTTTTATATTTGCTACAACTATATATTTACAAACTTAATAGCTAAAAATATTGTATTTATCATGAAATTGTAGATATCAATTTTAATCTTTAAAAAAACATTGTTTTTCAAGAATTTTTATGTATTTTTGAAAATGCTAAATAATGTCGAAATTGACATTATTCAGCACTTAACAACTAATATTACATTGTTATGAGCTAAAAAATAGGTATTTTTCATGAAATTTAGGTAGCAATTTTAATCTAATACAACGTTTTGCAAGTGATTTAAGTATTTGAAGGCCTAAAAAATGTCGAAATTAACATTATTCAGCACTTTTAAACAACTATATTATACATATTATACGCTCTAAAATATGTATTTTTCATGTAATTTATGTATCAATTTTATTCTAAAAACAAACGTTTTTGCAAGTATTTAATGTATTTTGAAGGCAAAAAAAAAATGTCGAAATTGACATTATTCAGCCCTTTTTTGATGAGAAATTCAAAATGTGGAATTATAGTGTTTTCGTTAGGAAAAATTGCTATTTTAAATGCACTGCAAGCTTAAAGAGGATTGAGACTCTATATTGTGGTACAATGGTATAATATACGTGTTTTTCATAATTTCTATTAATTGTAGTGTTAATCATTAATAGAAGGAATTTAAGGTTATGATAATGCTTTATACCTTCAAAATGTGTCTTTTCAATGATTTGAGCTAGTTACGGGATAAATAGCTGTTTTCCTACAAATTGAAGTATACATCCTTTTTTTAGACTAATTTGCCACCTATAAGTAGCTTACATTACATTAAGCTATTAAATAGAGGAGTAAGAGGTTATTTATTGTGATATAACGGTAATTGCAAGCGTTTTTCATAGTTTCTTTAAACTGTAGCGTTATTGTATATATACAAGTAGTTTACTATATATGCTATTAACCATTAAATGTAGTGTTCAATGGATTTTAGCTAGGTTATATCAGTGATATATAGCTGTTGTACTTACAAATGAAGGTATTATAAAATCCTCTTTTAGAATAATTTGCACCTATAAGTAGCTTACATACAGGACGCTATTAAATAGAAGAAATAAGATGTTATTTATGGTGATATAAACGGTCTATTGCTAGGTTTTCATATTTCTTGTAAACTGTAAGCGTATTGTATATTATACAAGTAGTTTTACTTATCATATTGCTATAAACCAATAAAATGTAGTGTTTTCAACTGATATTAGCTTATTATCGGTGATATATAGCTGTTTTCCTACAAATTGAAGTATACAATCCTTTTTAGAATAATTGCACCTATAAGTAGCTTACATTACATTAAACTAATAAAGAGAAGAGTAAGAGGTTATTTATTCGTGATATAACGGTATATTGAAAGCGTTTTTCATAGTTCTTGTAAAACTGTATCGTTATTGTATATATACAAGTAGTTAAACTTATCATTATTGCTATAAACCCTTAAATGTAGTGTTCAATGTTATTAGCCTATGTATCGGTGATATATAGCTGTTTGCCTACAAATTGAAGTATAAAATCCCTTAGAATTAATTTGCACCTATAAGTAGCTACATACATTAAGCTATTAAATAGAAGAGTAAGAGGTTATGTATTGTGATGTAAACGGTATATGGGCAAGCGTTTTTCATAGTTTCTTCTAAACTGTAGCGTTCTTGTATATAACAAGTAGTTTACTGATTTATTGCTATTTAAACCCATAAAAATGTAGTGTTTCAAGATTTTAGCTAGTTATCAGTGATATATCAGCTGTTGTTCCTACCAATTGAAGTATAAAATCGGTCTTTTTAGAATAATTTGCACCTATAAGTAGTACATTACATTTAAGCTATTAATAGAAGAGTAAGAGGTATTTATTGTGATATAACGGTATATTGCAAGCGGTTTTTCATAGTTTCTTCTAAAACTGTAACGTTCTTTAAATATACAAGTTAGTTCACTTATCATATTGCTATAAATCCTTAAAATTGTAGTCTTTGTCAATGGATTTTAGCTAGTTATCATGAAGAGTGTTTTGTTTCTACAAATTGAAGTATATTTCTTTATATCTGTAGCCTAAATAGCTTTTATATTTGCTACAACTATATTTTACAAATATAGCGAAAAACAACTATGTATTATCTATATGAAAATTTAGATATCCAATTTAATCTTAAAAACATTGTTTTTTTGTCAAAAAAATTTATGTATTTTTGAAATGCTAAATAATGTCGAAATTTGACATTATTCAGACTTTCAAACTATATTTTACATGTTATAGAGCTAAAAAATATGTATTTTTCATGAAATTTAGGTAGCAATTTTTAATCGTTAAAAACAACGTTTTTTCAAGGGTTTTAATGTATTTTGAAATGCCTAAAAATGTCGAAATTTAACATTATTTCAGCACTTTACACAACTATATTATACAATATTAAAGCCTTAAATAGTATTTTTCAGTAATGTATGTATCAATTATTCTTAAAAACAACGTTTTTTCAAGTATTTTAAGTATTTTTGAAAGCGGCTAAAAAAATTTTGAAAATTGAATTATTCAGCCCTTTTTCTTGAATAAGAATCCAAAATGTGGGAATTATAAGTTGTTGTCGTTAAAAATACGCTATTTTAGAACTACTGTAAGCTTATATAGGAGTTTGAGACTCTATATGTGTGGTACAATTGTATATTATACGTGTTTTTTATTAATTCTTATTAATTGTAGTGTTATATATTATAGAAGGAATTTACGTTATGATAATGCTGTATACCCTCAAAATGGTTCTTTTTCAATGATTTTTAGCTAGTTATCGGTGATATATAGCTGTTTTCCTACAAATTGAAGTATACAATCCTTTGTTTATGAAGAATTTGCACCTTAAGTAGCTTACATTACATTATAGCTAAAAATAGAGAGTAGAGGTTATTATTTGTATGATTATAAAGGTATATTGCAAGCGTTTTTTCATACTTCTTGTAAACGGTAGCGTTATTGTATATATACAAAGTAGTTATTATCATATTGCTATAAACCCTTAAAATGTAGTGTTTTCAAGATATTACCTATTATCGGTGATTATATAGCTGTTTTCCTACAATTGAAAGTATGAAATCCTCTTTTAGAATAATTGCACCTTAAGTAGCTTACATTACATTAAGCTATTAAATAGAAGAGTAAGAGGTTATTATTGTGATATAACACGGTTATATTGCAAGCGTTTTTTCATAGTTTTTCTAAACTGTAGCGTTTATTGTATATATACAAGTAGTTTTATTATTATATGCCTATAAACCCTACAACCGTAGTGTTTTCAATGATTTTAGCTAGTGATCAGTGATATATAGCGTTTTCATACAAAATTGAAGTATAAAATCCTCTTTTTAGGAATTAATTGCACATATAAGTAGCTTTGACCTTACATTAAAGCTATTAAATAGAGAAGAATAAGAGGTTAGTATTATTGTTATATAACGGTATATTGCTAGCGTTTTCATTAGTTTTTGTAAACTGTTCTTATAGCGTTATTGTATATAGACAAGTAGTTTTACTTATCATATGCCTATAAACCCATAAAATGTAGTTTTCAATGATATAGCTATTTATCGGTTGATAAATAGCTGTTTTCCATACAAATTGAAAGTAGTACAATCCTTTTTGCTAGAATAATTGCACCTATAAGTCGCTTAAAGACATTAAACTAATAAATAGAAGGAAGAGGTTATTATTGTTATATAAGGTATATTGCAAGCGTTTTTCAAGTTCTTGTAAACCCTGTAGCGTCTATTGTATTTATACAAAGTAGTTTAACTTATCATATGCTATAAACCCTGAAAATGTTAGTGGTTTTCAATGATATTAGCTATTTATGGTATTATTAGCTGTTTTCATACAAAATTGAAGTATAAATCCTCTTTTTAGAATAATTTGCACCTATAAGTAGCTTACATTACATTAAGCTATTAAATAGAAGAGTAGAGGTTATTTATTGTGATATAACGGTATATTGCAAGCGGTTTTATAGTTTCTTCTAAACTGTAGCGTTATTGTATATATACAAGTAGTTTTACTGATATATTGCTATAAACCCAAAAATGTAGTGTTTTGCAAGATTTAGCTAGTTATCAGTTATATATAGGCTGTTTTAACAATTGAAGTATAAAATCTCTTTTTAGGAAAATATCCACCTATAAGTAGCTTACATTACATTAAGCTATTACATACAAGAGTAAGAGGTATTTGTGATAAACGGTATTATTGCAAGCGTTTTTCATAGTTTCTTGTAAACTGTATAGGCGATTATGGTATATATACAAGTAAGTTTTACTTATCATATGGCTATAAACCCATAAAAATGTAGTGTTTTCAATGATATAGCTATTATCTGGTGATATATCAGCTGTTTCCTCCCTCCCTCCTCTCCCCCCTCTTCCATTGAAGATAAATCCTCTTTTTGAATAAAATTTGCACATATAAGTAGCTTACATTACATTAAGCTATTAAATAGAAGAGTAAGAGGTTATTATATGAATATAACGGTTATATTGCTAGCGTTTTTCATATTGTCTTGGTAAAACTATAGCGTCATGTATATATACAAGTAGTTTTACTTATCATATGCTATAAAACCCATGAATGTAAGTGGTTTTCAATGCTATTCAGCTATTTATCGGTGATATATATAGCTGGTTTCCTACAAAATTGAAGTATAAAAATCCTCTTTTAGAATAATTGGCACCTATCAAGTAGCTTCATTACATGATTAAACTAATAAATTAGAAGAGTAAGAGTTATTTATTGTGATATAACGGTATTATGCAAGCGTTTTCATTAGTCTTGTAAACGTAGCGTTATGTATTATATACAAGTATGTTTAACTTATCTATTGCTATAAACCTTAAAATGTAGTGTTTGTCAATGATATTAGCTAATTTATCGTGATATATTAGCTGGTTTCCTACAAATTGAATGTATAAAATCCTCTTTTTAGACTAATTTGCACCTATAGTATGCTTACATTACATTAAGCCTATTAAATAGAAGAGTGTAAGAAGTTATTTATTGTGATATAACGGTATATTGCAAAAAAAAAAGAAACAAAAAAGGGGGGGCCGTTTTTATTTTCTAGTTTCTCTAAAACTGTAGCGTCTTGTATATATTACAAGTAGTTTTACTGTATTATATTGAATATAAACCCATAAAATGTAGTGTTTCAAGATTTTTAGCTAGTTATCAGTGATATAAATAGCTGTTTTCCTACAAATGTGAAGTATAAAAATCATCTTTTTAGAATAATTGGCACCATAAGTAGCTTACATTACATTAAGTATAAATAGAAGATAAGAAGTATTTATTGCGATATAACGGTATATTGCAAGCGTTTTCATAGTTTTTCTAAACTGTTAGCTTATTGCTATAATACAAGTAGTTTTACTTATCATATTGCTATAAACCCAATAAAATGTAGTGTTTTAATGATTTTAGCCTATTATCAGTGAAGAGTTGTTTTTTCTACAAATGTGGAAGTTATATTTCTTTATATCTGTAGTAAATAGCTTTTTATATTTGATACAACTATATTTTACAAAATTAATAGCTAGAATGAAATATGTATTTTTCATTGAAATTTAGATATCAATTTTCAAATCTTAAAAACAATGTTGTTTCAAGTATGTTAATGTATTTTTGAAGGGCTAAATAATGTCGAAATGACATTATTCAGCACTTTTACCAAACTATATTTTACAATGTTTATGAGCTAAAAATATAATTTTTCTTGAAATTTAGGTCTCAAATTTAATCTTCTAAAAAACAAACGTTTTTTTCAAGTGTTTTTAATGTATTTTTGAAGGCCAAAAAGAAGTCGAAAATTTGACATTATCAGCACTTTTCCACACCTATATTTTACAAATTATGAGCTAAAAATATGTATTTATAATGAAAATTTATGTATCAAATTTATCATTATAAACAACGTTTTTCCAAGTGTTTTAATGCATTTTGAAGGGCTTAAAAAATGTCGAAAAATTGACATTAGTCAGCCCTTTTTTGATAGAGAAATTCAAAATGTGGAATTATAGTTGTTTTGTTAGAAATTTGCTATTTAAAAACTACTGTAAGCGTATAATAGGGAGTTGAGACTATATTGTGTACAATTGTATATTATACGTGTGTGTCATAATTTCTTATTAATTGTAGTGTATTCATTAATATAGAAGGGAATTACGTTATGATAATGCTTTATACCCCAAAATGTGTTCTTTTCAATGATGTAGCCTAGTATCGGTGGATATTGTGCTGTTTTCCTACAATGAAGTATACAATCCTTTTTTTAGAAATATTGGCACCTAGAAGTAGCTTACATTCACCATTAAGCTAATAAAATAGAAGAGTAGAGGTTATTTATTATGATATAAAGTATATGCAAGCGGTTTTTTAGACTTTCTTGTAACTGTAGCGTTATTGTAATATACAAGTAGTTTAAGTTTCTATGCTAAAACCTTAAAATTGTAGTGTTTTCAATGTATTAGCTAGTTAGCGGTGATATATAGCTGTGTTCTACAAATTGAAGTATAAAATCCTCTTTTTAGAATATTTGACTAATAAGTACTTACATTACATTAAGCTATTAAATAGAAGAGTAAGAGGTTATTTATTGTGATAAAAACGGTATATTGCAAGCGTTTTTCATAGTTTCTTCTAACTGTAGCGTTATTGTATATATACAAGTAGTTTTACTTATTGTATTGCTATAAACCCATAAAATGTAGGTGTTTTAAATTATTTTAGATAGTTATCAGTGTATAATAGCTGTTTTCCTACAAATTTGAAGTATAAAATCCTCTTTTAGAATAATTTGCACGTAAAGTAGCTTCCCTTTACATTAAGCTATTAAATAGAGGAGTAAGAGGTTATTTATTGTGATATAACGGTATTTTGCAAGCGTTTTTCATAGTTTCTTCTATACTGTAACGTTTTTGTAAATATACAAGTAGTTTTACTTATCATATTGCTATAAACCCTTAAAATGTAGTTTTTTCAATGATATTAGCTATTTATCGGTGATATATAGCTGTTTTCCTACAAATTGAAGTAAAAAAATCCTCCTTTTAGAATAATTTGCACCTATAATAGCTTACCAAACTTTAAGCTAATAAATAGAAGAGTAAGAGGTTATTTATTGTGATATAACGGTTATATTGCAAGCGTTTTTCATAGTTTCTTGTAAACTGTAGCGTTATTGTACATATACCAGTAGTTTACTTATTATATTGCTATAAACCCTTAAATGTAGTTTTTTTCAATGATTTTAGCTAGTTACAGTGATATAATAGCTGTTTTCCTACAAATTGATAAAAAAAATCCTCTTTTAGAATAATTTGCACCTATAAGTAGCTTACATTACATTAAGCTATTAAATACAAGAGTAAGAGGTTATTTATTGTGATATAACGGTATATTGCAAGCGTTTTTCATAGTTTTCTTGTAACTGTAGCGTTTTTTGTATATATACAAGTAAATTTACTTACTATATTGCTGTAAACTCATAAAATGTAGTGTTTTCAATGTTTTTACTAGTTTCATGAAGAGTTTTTTTTTTCTACAAATTGAAGTATATTTCTTTATATCTGTAGCTAAATAGCTTTTTATATTTGCTACCCCTATATTTTACAGAATTAATAGCTAAAAATATGTATTTATCATAAAATTTAGATATCAATTTTAATCTTATAAACATTGTTTTTTTCAAGAATTTTTATGTATTTTTGAAATGCTAAATAATGTCGAAATTTGACATTATTCAGCACTTTTACACAACTATATTTTACATTGTTATGAGCTAAAAATAGGGTATTTTTCATGAAATTTAAGGTTTAGCAATTTTAATCTTAAAAACAACGTTTTTTAAAGGGGTTTTTTTTTTA
>JACEEZ010006165.1:410000-422949 GCA_016584305.1 Chionoecetes opilio | reverse complement strand
TTCCCAAAACACCTTTTTGGGCAACCGCAAACCCAAGAGTCCAGCCTGTTGAGGGTTTTCCGCTAGACCGCCAATGCCGTTAAACAAAACATGTTTTTTTTTACGTTGGCCCTTAAATGTCCAATAAACGCGTCACAACGAAAAAAACATAAAATCCATGCATGGCAACTCGAGAACTAAAATTTACAGAACAATTCGGAGGGCTTTTTAGAACATCACATTTGACGTAGAACAAAACATGTATTCCAACTGTAGGCCGTAACATTCAAATAAAAAGCTGCAGAACGCAAAACACGGTCTAGCCAAGGAAGCTAGAGTACAAGGAAATCCGACTCCACAGTAAAGTTTGAAACCCGTACGGTGCTGCCATCTATGTCGCACACAGGGTGTCTCTCTAGCTTCCTTGGTGGCGATGGTGGTGGTACTTGCTCCCCGCAACCCAAAACCCTTGCCTTGCCTTAGAAAAATATTCATATTTCTTGGCTTTACTCATCTCTTACACAAGATAGGCCTATTTTGTTTGCATCAGTGAATCAGGCAGTGATTGTTCAACAACAACACGCCATTCATAACTCAATAGGGTAAAAAATAAAGTCATGACTGGCTATCACAAGAGTAGGCGGACTTTTAGGTTTTCAGTGCATTGAAATGTTGTACTCCTACCCGATATCACCAAACTACCAGATGATATTATGAAAGCTGAGCCTACCATCGTGTTCATAATACATTGCTGCACTATCATGAGCATAAAAAAATTACACTAAGACTACACTAATATTAAGATAATTGAAGGAAAGTAAAAGAGTGTATAAACATTTTTTCTTGCTTATTTTGCTTCAACTCGCTGTAACTCCATAAGTTTTGGTCGCATTCAATTTTCAAGAACTGTTTCAAAATCCTTATACTTTTTCGCTTCCTGTGGTATGTAGCACGTACCAATAAGGAAAAGAGTAGGTGGTCAAAATGGCTAAGAAAGTTAAACTACTACTGCAAACTGGCACAGTGACGGGTGAGCATTGCTCCCTATACAGGAGAGACTGTTCTCGGGAGAGCTATCAGGAGGCTCCACCCGTCACGGCACCAGTTGCAACAGTTTAACTTTCTTAGCCATTTTGACCACCTATTCTTTTCCTTATGGTACGTGCTACATACCACAGGAAGCGGAAAAGTATAAGGATTTTGAAACAGTTCTTAAAAATTGAATGCGACCGAAACTTATGGAGTTACAGCGAGTTGAAGCAAAATAAGCAAGAAAAAATGTTTATACACTCTTTTACTTTCCTTCAATTATCTTAATTTATCGTTTAGTCTTAGTGTAATTTTTTTATGCTCATGATATGCAGCAATGTATTATGAACACGATGGTAGGCTCAGCTTTCATAAATACTATCTGGTAGCTTGGTAATATCGGGTAGGAGTATAACATTTCAATGCACTGAAAACCTAAAGTCCGCCCTACTCTTGTGATAGTCAGTCATGACTTTATTTTTTACCTATTGAGTTATGAATGGCGTGTTGTGTTGAATAATCACTGCCTGATTCACTGATGCAAACAAAATAGGCCTATCTTGTGTAAGAGATGAGTAAAGCCAAGAAATTGAATATTTTTCTAAGGCAAGGAAAGGGGTTTGGGTTGCGGGGAGGCAAGTACCACCACCATCGCCACCAAGGAAGCTAGAGAGACACCCTGGTTCGACATAGATGCCAGCACCGTACGGGTTTAAAAACTTTACTGGGGGAGTCGGATTTCCTTGTACTCTAGCTTCCTTGGTCTAAGCCCAGCTCACGTTCCTCTATTATATACTAGCCGCAAAGCCGCCCCGGGCGGATTTTTTGGCTAGCAAACTGCGGAGGGCTATTGGTGGGCCTTCGGCCCCCCACCTGTTTTTGGTGGGCCTTTTGGCCCACCAAACATGGGACTCTCCCGATAGCCCCTTTTTAACTTTCCTGAAATCATGGATGTAGAAAGGGATGTATTCCCCCCACCCATTCACTCACCATTACCCCTCACCCCCCACCCCTTCACTCACCCATTACCCATCACCCCCACCCATTCACTCACCCATTACCCATCACCCCCACCCATTCACTCACCCATTACCCCTCACCACACACCCACTTTTCTCACCCATTTCCCATCACCACACACCCATTCACCACCCCATTACCCATCACCCCCCACCCATTCACTACCCATTACCATCACCCCCCACCCATTCACTCACCCATACCCATCACCACCAACCCATTCACTCACCCATTACCCATCACCCCCCACCCATTACCCATCACCCCCCACCCCTTCACTCACCCCTTACCCATCGCCCTCCACCCCTTCACTCACCCATTACCCATCACCCCCCACCCATTCACTCACCCATTACCTCACCCACACCCATTCACTCACCCAAATTTCCCATCACCCCCACCCATTGACTCACCCATTACCCATCACCCCCCAACCCATTCACTCACCCATTACCCATCACCACACACCCATCAAATCACCCATTACCCATCACCCCCCACCCATTCACTCACCCATTACCCATCACCACACACCCATTCACTCACCCATTACCCATCACCCCGACCATTCACTCACCCCCACCCATTCACTCACCCATTACCCATCACCACACACCCATTCACTCACCCCTTACCCCTCACCCCCACCCATTCACTCACCCCCCACCCCTTCACTCACCCATTTCCCATCACCACACAAACCCCTTCACTCACCCATTACCCCTCACCCCCACCATTCACTCACCATTACCCATCACCACACACCCATTCACTCACCCCTTACCCATCACCCCCCACCCATTCACTCACCCATTACCCATCACCCACACCCATTCACTCACCCATTACCATCACCCCCCACCTATTCCCCCACCTATCACCCATCACCCCCCGCCCATCACCCCACCATTCACTCACCCATCACCCCACACCCATTACCCATCACCCCCCCATTCACTCACCCATTACCATCACCCTACATCAAGGCTTCCTCAATTCTCGCAACCCACTTTTGTTTTCACAATTCTCGCTAATAAGCGCTAAAAAAAAAAAAAAAAAAAATGATCGGATCATCTCATAAAAGGGCTTATGACCTTCCCCCGGTCAAACTGATTCCAAAAATGTGCCATATGAGGTGTTTGCGCCCCGGGGGCCGGAAAACCTATACCACACACCACACACACACACAGACAGCAGACAGACACACTTTCGCTTATATTATTATAGATTAATTTTTTAACTATTTAGCCTGATGTGCCATGTGTCTTTTGGCGAAACGTGCGCATAAACAACCCCAAAAATGACGAGTGTTTTTGGGTCACCCTGAAATAGCAAGATGTATCTACCTAAGAATACCAACTAAGAATATTCCCAGCAGGCCCAGGGAGGGCAGAGTATCCCCAGATGGGTCACGTGAGCTACACTCCACCATGCCTAGGTAGCAGTGATATCCTGCGTATTATTATTTATCCTCAAAATTAGATTCCCTAAAAATGTCCCTTTGTTGAGTCCTAAAACGTAGGTATGGTAATGCTTCTCTATCCCAATACCGTAAACTAGAGAAGACTGATTACAAAGAAAAAAAGATTTAGACTAGATATAGAATTTTTGCAAAACCTGTAAAAACTTAGGAATAATCCCTAATTTCCCTCCAATTTAAATTATATAAACCCATGCAAAAACAATACATCAAACATATAAGTATTCAATTAAAAATTACTAAACTTAGAATTAAAAGAGAAAAACAGGCTACTTAAAAATCACACAGAGGACTTTAATCAAACTAAATCTGATCTGAAAAAAACCTTGTCATGGCTTGATTTTAATTGTCTTTTTAATAGATTAGTACGTAGTAATGACTCTAAATTCAAAACACCTAAGGCTTGTCATAGGAAAAACTGTGCTCTCTAGGCATTCCTCTGGAACACTCTGTCAATAAGGATTAAAAGGGTAATTAATCTTTCTAACCGTTCGTTAACTCCTGCCTGAAAAAGTTTTACTTTCACTCGGACTACCTTTTGCCTTACCAAAATTTAATATTAACTACGTCAATCAACTTTACATTTGAGAAGCTTATTAATACACTTAAAATAAAGCAAAAAAAAAAACTTATTACGGAGGGGGGATAACATATTTCAAGGCATCTCTACTATTGCCCATTCATCATATCGCGAATTTAATGAATTCAAACATTCATTCCCAAAACTCCCACAAATTCAGTTTGATGCCCTAAATGACCTCAAATCTGATGATACTATCGTAATCACTAGACCCGATAAAGGACGCGGTACAGTAATTTTAGAAAAAAAACTGAGTATATTAAACAAAGCTGGAATCCACCCTTTTGTGATAAAACTAAATTTAAAGTCCTCGCTGACAACACATTTTCTTTAAATCACTAAAATGGAGGATAGACTTATCCGTCACCTTAGAACATTACTTAATTAAAAGTCATACTAAAGATTTTTTCCATTATATATTTCCTAGTGGCTCTTCTCCTGGCGTCCTCTATGGATTACCAAAAACACATAAAATAGGTAACCCCTTACGTCCTATTCTTAGTACTATAAGCACCTTTAACTATAACCTAGCTAAATACCTCGTCCCGATAATTGACCCATTAACTAGTAATGAACACACAATTAAGAACACTTTTGAATGTGCACATGAATTAAAAACAATTAACGTAAACAACGCGGTAATGGTAGTTTTGACATCCGGTCACTATTTACAAATATTCCATTAGATGAGACTATTGAAATAATCACTGATAATTATTTCATAAAGCTACCATTTTTCTTAATTTCACCAAAAAAAAATTCTCTGAATATTAACTTTAGCTATAAAAGACTCTCCATTTATATTTAACAAAAAACTTTATGTCCAAGCTGATGGTGTTTCCATGGGGTCGTGCCTAGGTCCTTCATTTGCTAATGCCTTTCTATGTCACCATGAAGACATGTGGTTGTCTAACTGTCCTAAGCATTTTAAACCTTTTTATTATAAACGATACGTAGACGACACTTTTTTTCTCTTTAAAAATACCGAGCACATTCCCTTTTTTTTGAATACCTTAACTCTCAGCACCCAAACATTAAGTTCACATATGAAGTTGAAAACCAATTTTCACTACCATTTTTGGATATCCTAGTTACTCGTAAAAAAAAATATCTTACCACCTCAGTCTATAGAAAACCTACTTTCACTGGCTCGGGAAAATCAATATGTTTCATTCATCCTAACCTTTTTAAAATCAATATATTAAGACCTTACTACACAGATGCTATAGTTTCCCTCTAATTGGATTGCCTTTGATAATGAAATCAAAACTCTTACTAATTTTTTCCAAAATAATGGCTACCCCTCAAATAATTGAAGCAACCATCTCCAAGTTCCTAAATGAAAAGTTCAACCCAAGTCGAACGAACCCGAACCCATATTAGACACACACTATGTTAAACTTCCATGTTACGGCCGTCTCAGTTACACCATTCGAAAAAAAACTCAATGATCTACTTAAGTTACATCTTCCTAACTCAAAATATAAATTTTTTTTTACTAATTCATTTACCTTAAGAACACATTTCAAATATAAAGACTATACCTAAAGCCCTTATTTCTAACATAATTTACGAATTTAAATGTTCTAGCTGTAAAAGCTAGATACGTCGGCGAGACAAAAAGGAATCTAACCCTTAGGCTTTCTGAGCATAAAGGTGTTTCGCACTTTCTGGTGACCCATTTCTTCACCTTCGCAATCTGGCAATCCGCCCCACACTCACATGATTTAGATCACCCTTTTTCATGAATGACTTTAGTATCCTATCCAAGGCACACTACCCTAGTGACACAAAATTATTAGAATCCATACACAATCAAGCGTTTTTCCCTGATCTTAATAATCAAGTCACTTCACACCAACTACATATATCAAATGATTATCACACTGTTTCGATTGTCCGGGCTCTCGTTTCGATCGCCACACACGAACCGAAATGTTACCCGCAAACTATTGTTCATCAGTCCTCTGCCAACTCAGGGCAGCATACACACCAAGGTCCCTTAAGTACAAATTTTTATTTTATTTATTATTTAGTATTTTTAGATAATATAGGATTACCTTATTTTTTAAAAAAACAATTCTTTTAGATGTTCGCTTTTAGCATTATAGTAATTAATTTTTAACTATTTTAGCCCGATGATGCCAAGTGTCTTTTGGCGAGACGTTGGCATAAACAACCCCAAGAATGACGAGTGTCTTTTGTCACCCTGAAATATCAAAGATATATATATATTTTTATAATATATATATATGTATATATATATATATATGTATATTTTAATTTTGTTTTTATATATAGATATATATATATGTATATATATATATATATATATATATATATATATATATATATATTTTATATATATATATATTATATATATACTAGCCGCAAAGCCGCCCTATGGCGCACTTTTTGGCTAGCTCCTGCAGAGGGCTATTGGTGGGCCGAAGGCCCACCACCTCTCCAGACTCTCCAGATAGCCCCTTCTAACTTTCCTGAAATCATGGATGTAGAAATGTATGTATTAACGCCAACCCATTCACTCACCCATTACCCATCACCCCCACCCATCACTCATCCATTACCCATCACCCCCCACCCATTCACTCACCCATTTACCCATCACACACACCCATTCCTCACCATTACCCTCACCCCCCACTATTCTCCACCATCACATCACCCCCACCATTCACTCACCCATCACCCACACCCATTACCCATCACCCCACCCATTCACTCACCCATTACCCATCGAAACATCAAGGTTTCCTCAATTCTCGCAACCCACTTTTTTTTCACAATTCTCGCTAATAGGCTACTAAAATTAAAAATTAAATAAAAGTGATCGGATCATCTCATAAGTGGGCTTACAATGTGCCCCTGGTCGACCCGGTTCCAAAAATGTGCCATATGATGGGATTGGGGCACTGGGGGCGGCACCTATCGCGGACACACACATACACAGACACACAGACACACATTTTCGCATATATATATACATATATATATATATATATATTTATATATATATATATATATATATATATATATAGATAGATAGATAGATAGATAGATATATGAGAGAAAATCTTAGAGAGAGAGAGAGAGAGAGATTCAGATTCAGATTCAGATTCAGATATTTATTCTCCATTTGACAATGGTTATTCTTTACATGTTAACATATAAAAACAATATCATAAGAATATAATATATTATATAGGCTTAACTCTATGTAGGATATTCGTCCATAGGGGATTCGTCATTAAAAAATAAGGGAAAGATAAAATTTTAAAACTAATAAAAGAATTCCATAATAAAAAACAATAAATTAAAATATTATTTGTTAAAACACAACTCAGTAGGTGCTATGTGTCAAATTGCTCACTCAAAAGATGATTAAAAAACAGTTTTTTAAATGCGGATAAGGTGTTAGCATTCCTAACGTTTGTGGGGAGAGTGTTCCATAATTTTGGTCCTGCCACAAGCACAGACCTTTCTCCCATGTTGGTATTAGTTTTAGGGACATACAATTGTTGTTGTTGTCTGGTAGGAAGAGAACGTATATCTCTTACTGTTGGCAAGGACATTAGGTGTTCAGGGATATATCCGTTGATGATGTTGTAGGTCATTATACCAAGTTCATATTTGTACTTATTATATAATTTTAGCCACCCGAGCTGCCTCAAAAATGGTGTGGCGTGGTCACGCTTTGCTCCGCCGCCCAACGCTACTTTAGCAGCAAAGTTTTGCAGCTTTTATACTTGATATAAGTGAGTTGTATAAGTGGCACCCCATATTTTGATGCCGTAGTTAATGATGCTCAAGACAAGAGAGTGAATGGATCTTAGTCGTGCGTTTTTGTTCAAATTTTCTTTGATTCGGTTCACATAAATCAACGTACCAAGAGTTGTCCTTCTAATTTCATTTATGTGGCTATCAAAATTCAAATAATTATCGAAATGGATACCAAGATTTTTTAATGATTTACTTGGAACAATCACGCATCCGTCAACTCTTAAGCAGGTGTTGGGTGGTATTTCGGAGATATACTTTCTGCTTCCCACAAACATACACTGGGTCTTTTTAGTGTTCAACATCAAACCATTTGCATGGAAGTAGTTTTTAGTTAGGGCCAGTTTGTTTTCGCCCTGAGGATGAGCTCATCAGTTGTCAATGGTACCGGTATGTATGAGCTGGGTGTCGTCAGCATATTGGAGTACATGACAGTCAGAGATATAGTGTGAAAAATCATTAACAAATATTAGAAATAAAATTGGTCCGAGTACTGACCCTTGTGGCATACCATATGGAATTTCAAAGATTTCTGATAGTGCTTTTCCCATGTACACGTGTGTTCTGTTATGCAGATAACTTTCAAACCAGAAGTTGTCAATATTCATCTTCGATAGCTACTCATTAGGGATACATGATTAACACTATCGAAAGCCTTTGACAAATCACAAAGAATAATAAGTGAAATTTCCTATTATCAATGTTATCGTATAGTACATTAGAGAGTTTTGTAAGAGCCGTTCGGTTGATAATCGAGCTCTGAAACCATGTTGGGTATTACTCAACAGATGGTTCTCTTCTAGATAGTTAGTAAGCTGATTGCTATAACCTTCTCTAGTATTTTTGAAAGAATGGGTAACAGAGATATAGGTCATGATTTTGTGGTTGGTTAGCATCGCCAGACTTTAAAATTGGGAAAACAATGGCTTCCTTCCACGTTTAGGAAAGTTCCAGTCACTATGGATGTATTTAGTATGCATGTTATGTAAGAGACTACCACCGGGAGAGAGTCTTTCAAAAACCGTAATTGGATGCCATCACAACCACAGGAGTTGCTGTTTTTCATAGATTTAATTATTAGTATAATTGTGTCATTGTCAATGGGTTGTGATCTAAAAGTATTACTTGGCAGGTTAGTGATCTGTTTGTTTTGCAGCACTTACGGGGTGATCTTTGATACATTTTGCTGGGATTTTATGAATGTTTCTTTCCCCACGTGGCAAAAAATTTATTAAAACTATCTGCAAGGGACTTCGCTTCATCCCTCCTCTGCTATTGAATCACATGACTTTTTCTCAGAATTTGGGATTAAACTGTCTCAATAGTTTCCAAATAGCTGAACTATTACCTTTATTGTCTTCAAATTCTTTATCGTAGTGCTTTGTCTTTGTATGATTGAGTAACCTTTTTACTTGTTTCTTTAAATTTTTATGATTTTCTTGTAACTGAGTGTTATTTTCTATCCATTTTCAGGTTCCTCTGACGTTATTTTTCTCCCTTATAAGTTCTCTCAACTCCTCACTCATCCAAGGTGCAGAGGGTCTCTTGACCTCCTTGGTGAGCAAAGGTGCACATGCATTTAGACATTTGTTAATACTTTCCGTAAAAATGTTTACTTGTACGTCAATGTTATCCGTCACGTATATTTGATTTGGTTATAGCTGTCTTGTAATAAGAGATTACAGAGAACATCTGGGAATAATTTCTCAATTCTCGAATGGTTTTAACAGTGGGCAAAACTCTAGGTTTCTTCAAGTTGATGGTTAAGGTAATGAGTTCATGGTCCCCACAAGACAAGGAATGACATCAGATTGTATCACAGATTCTGGCTTGTTGGTAACAATTGTGTCTAACAGCGTGGCTGAGGTTGATGTGATTCTGGTTGGTTGTGAGACCAGAGATGTGAGTTTAGCATTAGAAATTATTTCTTAAACTTACTCTTACTTGATAAAAGATCATCATTAAAATCCCTAAAAGATAAAACTACTTATTTCCTAAAATCATAAAATCTAAAACAGCAGCAATATAATCGAAAGTTGTCGAGAGAGATTTAGGATGACGGTACAGGCAACCGATGACAACAGTAGGTAATTTTTTGCTCTGTACACCTAGCCATATGTCTTCAACTCCTGCCGGCCTTTCAATATTGACCTCTAAACGAGTAATGTAAAAACATTTTTCACATAGACACAAACACCACCACCTCTTCCTACATCACATCTATATAATACATATTCAGGGATCGAAATAGTTCGTCCAAAATCTCAGGAAGTAGCCAAGTTTCACTAATACATAATATGTCGTATCTCTTTCATTAATTAATAAATTTATCTCATCCTTATGTGCTAGAAAACTTTGAGCATTATGTGGTCAATCTTAACCTGGACCTTTTCACACATTAGTGACTACGTCGGCACTGTCTTCTTCGCCTGCTTCCTATGGGTTGTTATATTTACAATAGCGTTGCTTGTGTCCCAGCCCATGACACGAAGCACACCTCAACCGATGATCGAATCTACAATTCCTTTGATGATGGTTGTGCTCGCCACAATTGTAGCATCCCTGTGGAGAATTAGAACTGGATGATGTGTATGAGTATGAACGTTGTATCGGTGGGGCATGGCTGGGTCTAGGGTCCTGCCAATACCCTTCGTACCTGTATCCATCATCATAGTACGAGTTCGGAGATGAGTAAAGTCGTGATTTTTCTTGCCATCCCACATTGTTTCCTGTCCTCTTCGTGAACTGTAGAAGGGTTTCTTTGAAGAAAGGTTTCTGTGGGACGCGGTATGTCTCTCCGAGCTGGTACTGTGGGAGAGTACGTGAGGTTCTCCAGCTGTACATTTGATGGCATGTACCGCGGGGGAGCCCCCTGCACTGCTTCGTGAGTCGGGTGGTGAACGGGTTCTTGTGACTGCGTTGCATGGTTACGCCAACGAGTTGTGTTTGTATCAACGCGATATGAGGAGGCTTGGTTGCGAAGTATGTTTGCATAAGTAGTCGAAGGGGTCCTTTTCTTTGGATGGGGTGAAATACGTCTAACTGAAAAGGTGATGTATTGAAGATTGTATGTTTTGACCAACTATACTGAAGTTTTCCACTTGATAGTTGATCTCTCTTATACTACTTTATTGAATAAACTACCTGAGTTTTTCTTATTTTTCAGCCAGTTTTTACTTAAGGTAAAACCGTTACATGCTTATCAATGGTACTCAGAAGCTTGATTATTCCTAATCTATTAATACATGAATTTGGTTATCTTCATCAAAACACAAATCATCGGTTTCCCACTACCTAGAGTCAGCACAGGAAGCTGTTTTCACGACACAAACACCGTTCGTTTTCCCCATTCCGCCAAATTATCATTATAATCAGTTATCTGGTTTCAACTTCCTGCGACATTAACACTGGGGCTATTGACACACATATATTTCCACATCACTGTTTTTATCTTCAGATTACTAATCAATGAACCAGATTATAAAAAATTGCATCAGGATTTTTTCCATCGAGAACATCATATAAACCGCAATAAATCACGCAGTGAGAAGGAGACCAAGTTAACTTTTCAGTCACCTAGCTTGATAACAAATCCATGTTTGCCTGATTAACTGTCTGTACTGAACAATTGTCGCCAAGATCAGAGCGGCGAACATGTTGCAGATTTGTGTCTCCTAAAAGCAAACACTTTGACGGTGATGAGTTGGTGAACGTCCCATCGTCGTGTTTGGCGTCACGTCGTTCACGCGTCTCTAAGTGGCATATTCGTTGCTGGAGCGTCTCTATTACTGAGTAAGCCGTTTTTATTTCCGTATTAAGAAGTTCAATCAATAAAAGAGAGAGAGAAAGAGAGAGAGAGAGAGAGAGAGAGAGAGAGAGAGAGAGAGAGAGAGAGAGAGAGAGAGAGAGAAAAAAGAAAAAAAAGAAAGACGTGATGCACTGTGCAGTATGACGGTTGAGTCACGTGGTGTTCCCATATGCGAGGTATAAAACTCACAGCCTATTACTTCACACTGGCTGATACACGAGATATAAGCGATTTATGTCGACTTTCATTATATTTTTATGACAAGCCTACTATAGATTCGACATTTTATATTATATAGCAATCTGAACAATCATTTCAGGCTGAAAATTGACGATAAAAAGTTCAAACTTTTTGTGGAGGAATAGATAATGTTGAAGCCCTAACGTGCAGCGCGGACGGCGGAAGGCTCCCGTAGGGTAGGCAAGCAGTACCCAGTACCCAATTAGTCAGGTTCGCCGTGTACCTGAAATGTGATCCCTTGGGAATTGCGTGCCAAAAGCGATTTTATTGTTTAAATGGCATCAATGGCATGGTATTCTGTCTTAATAGACAGAAAAATTTGGGTGGCAATTTTACTTAGGGGAATTTGGGTTTTTGTGGGGGCTTAAAGGGGGGTACCGTCATTTCGCAGTTTATCGCCCGAAATGAAAGCGCTAATATTGATATCACATTTGTATCTCTTAAAATATTTATAGGAAAATTATGAAAAAATCAGGTGTCTTCCTCATATCATCATTCATTTATGTACCAAATATTTAGTTGAAATCTGGAATAATTATTGATGTATCAACAAATATGTTATTTGTACATGCAGAGTCGGTGAACCAAGAAATCCGCCGTCTCTGAACAAGGCTACGATTTTGTCAGCACCTATAATAAACTGATTCTAATTAAGTGGATGCGAAACAAATAACTCACAAAGCTAATGAATTACAGTAAATTAATAATATTCTATGCAGTCATTTGTTCGTTGAACAAATTGCTTCTTCCGTTTCAATATGGGACAGAATTGAGAAGATGAAGCTGAAGACACATAGCACTTGTGTGAAGAAGGCAAGCTATGGAGTTGGAAACAAAGTTGTGAAGCTTCGTTAAGATCGCCAGTTACTAGCTCGCTTCCTAGTAATTCAACAGTCTCGACCAGAACTAGTAGACAAATTGGAAACACAATCGGAAACTTTAAAATGGCGGTCACACCTCGTTCCCTCTTTGCAACAGATGGGACACTGCTGATCCCGAGTGACAAGAGCTCGTT
>JACEEZ010006165.1:400000-405000 GCA_016584305.1 Chionoecetes opilio | reverse complement strand
ATATCCTAAAAAAAAGAAAAAAAAAAAGGGTAAATCTCCAGATGAAAAATACTCCTTTTGGGGGAAACGAAACTTTTTTTTCTGGTGACTTTTGATATGTTTTGAATTAATCTGTAACCAGTTATGTCGCAAATAATTTTTCTTTTATTTGGAACAAAAATGACAAAAAACTAATTGAACTTAACCGAACCTATACCTAACCTAACTATATTATATATAAAAAAAAATATTTGCGACAGAAACGGTTAGCAGATTAATTATAAACATAAAAACTCACCAGAAATAAAAAGTTTAGTTATTCACGATAATATCACATACTGGCTATGATGTGTGTGTGGAGGATGAAAAGGGAGAAGGAAGAGGAGGGAGAAGAAATAATAGAAGGAAAGAGAGAGAGAGAGAGAGAGAGAGAGAGAGAGAGAGAGAGAGAGAGAGAGAGAGAGAGAGAGAGAGAGAGAGAGAGAGAGAGAGAGAGAGAGAGAGAGAGAGAGATGAGAGAGAGAGAGAGAGAGAGAGAGAGAGAGAGAGAGAGAGAGAAGAGAGAGAGAGAGAGAGAAAAAAAAAAGAGAGAGAGGCCCGTACCGAGAGTTGAAGGCGGTAGAGGGACGAACAGCGAGGTAGCGACGAGCGGCATACCTTCAATTCGTTACCGAGAGTCGACAGTGGAGGTTGGTTGAGATCTCACGCCTGCGACAATATAGTGGCAACAGTGCTGCTTCAAACTGCGTAGCCAGCAGTACGACTAAAATAGTGTATATTGCGAATTTGCCCTTATACTCATCAAAAACATCAACAGAAACGTTGCGATTGGCTATGAAGTTGATGAAATATATATTTAATGAAGTTAATTAACAGTAGAGGCGTGTATACGTAAGTTTCTCTACCGCTCATGTGAACATATGCGGTAAGAGAACCGTCCTGGTGGGTTCTGGCAGCGACCTTCATGATGGCGACGGCTCAAGCCGCTACCCACCCCTCTATCCTGAACCTCCTTCATTATTGTCACTAAAATCACTTATTGCCGCATATGTAATACCTAATAATCTTATACTTATACTTAAATACATATTGGCAAGATTTTTTTTAACATATCTCTTAATCCCTCCAGATTAGGAATGTAATAAAAATTCATCGAAGGTTGAGTGTAGACACGGGTATACCCATGTCTTCAACCTTGACCGCCAACCTTCCTCGCTGCTCTTCCTTCCAAAAAAAAACCCCTCTTATGGTAAGCGAAGGTCTGCCGTTCGTCGTTCGTCGCTCTACCGTCATGACTCTCGGTACGGGCCAGAGACTCCCTCGGGGCGTTATACGTATTTCCCGCCAAATACAGACTTGTGTCGCGCGCGCTGATTGATTGAAGCGGAGGTGGTGGCACTAAGAAGGGTTGGCCTTACACGAGGCTAAGATGACGTTCGAAATTGCTTCCTTACCAGTCTTCTTAGCCCGGTATAACTAAGTCGGTCCTAGGACGCTAAGAGGGTGTAGTTTAGAGCCCCTTCGAAAATGCCCACCCTGCTCCCAGAGGGCAATGGATGGAAACTAAATGACGACAAAAACCTTATACCAGTACAATGTCTCGAAAAGCCAGCACCACGTGCAGTACTTGAACTAGTTAGGTGTGGATGCAAAGGTGCGTGCAAAGAATAAGTGAACGGTTCATGCCATAAAAAACGCCTGCCATGCACAGCATT
Source organism: Chionoecetes opilio (assembly GCA_016584305.1). Lineage (NCBI taxonomy): Eukaryota > Metazoa > Arthropoda > Malacostraca > Decapoda > Majidae > Chionoecetes > Chionoecetes opilio. The sequence goes on along the minus strand of JACEEZ010006165.1, from coordinate 403,306 downwards.
ATGCAAATGCACCGCCTGTGGAAACGTGAAAGACTACAGTATTTGTGACGAAGATAACATGTAGCCAATCAGTTAGCCAATGTATTAAGATCAGCAAATGACCCCATAAGATTCATTTAAGATTTTACATTCATTTAGTCTACTGTTAGTATTCATCTAGATGTTAAGTGGAGTAATTACTGATGGTAAAAGGTGGTATGAATGTGTGCTGATTACAGAAAAGTATATTTTTATTTCCTTTATTTGTATCAGTGCTATGAAGTATGTCATGAATATTACATGTTTTATCATACATTTGTCGGTTTTTCTTATATATATATATAAACATACACAATCATATCGTGAAAATATCATAGTATATGCCTAAATAATGTAGCAAAAGAAAAACAATTCCTGACACTAATTGGTGCTGGGGTTTGCTAAATCTTCTAGTCACGGATGACTTATTTCTGCATTGGATACTTATCTGGGAAGAACATACTTCATAAAATAGTGCTACGTTACTATCACGATTAGGTCTAGCATTCATTTATTGTACATATATTTAGTTAGAATTGTTTTATAGTAGGAGACAATCAAAGGTGCTGAAATGGACAAAATCTTAAAACCCAGTTCAGAGGGCGGCGGATATCGTGTTCACAAACTTTTGCATGTACAAATAACATTTTTTGTGATACATCAATAATTATTCCAGATTTCAAATAAATATTTGGTACATAAATGAATGATGATATGAGGAAGGGCACCTGATTTTTTTTCATAATTTTCCTATTAATATTTAAGAGAAAAAATAGTTATAACAATATTAGCGCTTTCATTTCGGGCGATTAAATGCGAAAAAGACAGTACCCCGTTTATGCCCCCCACAAAAACCCAAATTCCCAAAAGTAGAATTGCCACCCAAGTTTTTCTGTTTATTAACACCCTATAGATGGCATTTAAACAATAAAATCGCATTTTGGGACGCAATTCCCACGGCATGACACGGTGAACCTGACTAAATAGGCTGCTGCGGGCCGCGGCCCTTTAAGAGACGACACGCCACTCATGCGCTGCCTTCATCCTGCTGTACTGAGGTAAGTTATGGTATTCTATTAGTGATCTTTTTTTCATTTTGGCTGTCTCTATACTCTTTTCTCTCCCCATGATAAAAGGGGAAAATCATGGCTGCTGTTATTTGCCCATGGGGACATTTTTTGGTGTGATAACACGGTGTGTCTTGGCAAAGTTTCACCCAACTTTTCTGTTGAATTTTTCCAAGGTGAAGGCGAGGGATTTTTTCCAGGTAAAAAGGCAGACTCTGAAAAATATTGCTCGGCCTTCAGGGGTAAATTTCAGATTTTCGGAGCCCCCTTTTGTACGTCTTTCCCGCGTCTGTGTATGTGCCCCCTCCCAACTACACAACTTTAAAGGAGTCTTTGATTTAACCCTATATTGCCTACATTTTTTTTATATGGGGGTTTTTTTTTCTTTTCGCTGTCTTAAAAGAACATTATTAAACTTCACTTGTTTGATTTTTCAGACTATGTTTACAGTGAAAATTATAGCTATACATGAGAATATCACCTCGGGTGGGGTGACCGACTTTTAGGTAGGTTGAATTAATTTTTTCTTTGCATCTAAATTTTTTTATGAAATTGATTGTCCTGCACGCCAAGGGGGAAAGGGAAAATGTGTGAGGGGACTGGGGGATGACTTGTCATATGTTTTTGAGCCGTCCCTTTTATACTATTTTTTTATTTTTAAATTTTGGGGGCTTCGGAATGCCCGTTTAACTGGTGGAGGGAAAAATGTAGGGTGATTGATTCTGTATATATTTTCCCGTTTTTAAAATATATAATAATATATTAATATTATATAATTTTAATATATATATATATATATTTTATATATATATTTTATAATATATATATAAAATAAAATATATATATTAAAAATATATATTATTTTAAAAATTATATATAAAAAAATTATATATTATAAATAATATTTAAAATATATATTATATATATAAAATTATATATATATATTTATATATATAAAAAATATATTATATATATATATATAAAATTTTATTATATATAATATATATATATATTTTAATTTATATTTTTTATTTAAAAATAAATTTATATTATAAAAATATTAAATTTTTTAAAAAAAACAAAAAAAAATATTAAATAATTAATTAAAAAAAAAATTTTATATAAAAAACAATTTTTCCCCAGGGGGTTTAAAAAGAAATCCACTTCAAAATTTTTCTTTTCAACAAGAACAAGTTGTGGGGGTTGTAAACTGGGGGTAGGTTAAAAAAAAATTGTTATGGAAAAAAAGNCGACTTTACTGTTATCTACGGTAATTTCTACACCTGATTTCGGAAAGTTTAAAAGGGGCTATCTGGAGAGTCTGTGTCATTTTGTGTCTTCATCTGTGTCATAGTATGGCTATAAATGAACAAATTACAAAAATATCTACAAAGTGGCTACCAACAATAGAGTCGCCATCTAGTGTTTATTTACTGAGTGTCGTACCGCTGTCGTCGTCGCCCGAAAAAAAAATGCGTAGCGAAATTTGAAACCGTCTATACTTGCAGATACAAAGCATAAAACAATGCTGAAACAGGGTAGATTATACAGTCATGATATAAACTACTGTATATCATCTTCAGTGGCACATGAAAATCAGTAGTGATGCTATAATTCGTAATATATGGCGCCTGGCGATCACTGCAGGTGGCGACTTTACTGTTATCTACGGTAGCATTTAGTCGACAGAAAAAAATCTCTTGAGTTCAGAGTTCAGCTATTGACTTCTTTTTTCTTTAAGTGTATATATATAGAGAGAGAGGATAGTGTCTATATACTTGTTATTAAGCAAGTAAATGTTGTGTTTTGGCTACTTTTTTTTTCTCACCACATGAAGGTGGGAAATCCGGATGGTTGAACAGGGGGAAGGGGGAAACAACAGAACAAAGGTTAGGAACCACTGATCTAACATAAATAAAAGACAGAATTCCCATGGAAATAGGACAATTTAATGAAAAAAGGACTGTCAAATCTCACCACTCATTACAACCACACCCATACCTCACCACTTATTACTCACACATCCATACCTCACCACTCATTATTCACACACCCATACCTCACCACTCATTATTCACACACCCATACCTCACCACTCATCATTACTCACACATCCATACCTCACCACTCATTACTAGGGCCCGGATAGTTATGCACTAAAAACCATGAAATATGCATGCAAATATGCACTAAAAATTGGACAAATATGCACTAAAAACAG
>JACEEZ010006165.1:382500-392500 GCA_016584305.1 Chionoecetes opilio | reverse complement strand
AGGCGAAGGGAGGATCTCTTAGAGCTTGTCTTCAAGGAAACGTTCAGGGTAGAGCACCTTGTTAATCTTGGTCGGTAGCAAATTCCAAAACTCACGGTCCTGTGGAGAAATATAATTGTCATAATGAATAATTGTATTTATATTTCTAGATAATTTATTCAATCAATCATTGGGGGCATACGCCGGGGGGCGCGTCGCCTCGCCCACCATATGACGCCACTCCCGGGGGTCACAATGCGCGAGTCCCCATGCAGGCTCCTTTTCCATACCAAGCAACTCTCGACAGGAAACATCTTTCCCCAGCCACGAGCCTTGTGGTCGCCCCCTTGGCCTCCTCCACGCTGCATTGTCTCTTACAGATACAACCCGATGGGAAGGTTTCGGGGTAGCGTGCCACATGCCAATATAGCCAAAGTTGACGCTGACGGACTATGCAGGTAATAGGCCTCGATTCAGTCTCACAGTGTAATCGGTGATATGATACGTAATCATCCCAGTGATACCCCTTGATTCTGCAAAGACACTTATTACCAAAGGCATCGTTTCGCCTCTTCAAGTCGCTATTTAGTGTCCATGTCTCACAACCATGCAGTAAGACAGGGATCACAAGAGACTTGAAGATCCAGATCTTTGTCCTCCTGCACAGGTACTGACAGCTCCAAATACTCGTGCTAAGCGAGTCCATAACACCGTGGGGTATGCCAATCCGCCGTAAGACTTCTTGACGTGACCCGCCATCATTATGGAGTGCGCTACCAAGGTATGCAAAACTTTCCAAGATCTCAATGTCGCATGAACAGACTGTACTATTTCATCTAGTAAGCCTCCATACACCTGGACCTTGGCCTTGAGCCAGGAGGCATATTAACAACATGCTCGCCTTTTCGGCAGGCCGCTCTAGGGTCTCTGTAATAAGAGGGTACCGCCATTCATAGGCTCTATGTTAAACGCTACTGGGCGCCATCTTAGTGCCAATGCCTCTTCGTTCACCCAAGACCCGCGGAAGTTCTCAAGGCATGACCCCGCAGTATATCATGTTATACATGTATAAAGGGTATACTGTTATCTTCGAAAATGTTTCTTCTATAAGATTATCACATAAAACACAGTAAAACACATTAAATAAAGGTCATTATGAGACTCTGAAGAAATATGCATGAACTTAACATTCACTTAAACTCGTCGTCATGTAAAACTTTGTGGGACAACTTATAGCATGGACTATATCAATAGAAGCAGAATTTTGTTAGCTTTCCATTGATATATTTATTTTTCTGATAAATGTAGTAGTACCATGCAGAAATTAGCGTTAACTAAATAAATCGCCGCGGCGGCCGCTCTCTCTCTCTCTCTCTCTCTCTCTCTCTCTCTCTCTCTCTCTCTCTCTCTCTCTCTCTCTCTCTCTCTCTCTCTCTTTTCCTTTACCCTCTCTCGCTCCCTCTTTTCCTTTCCCTCCTCTCTCCGTGAAAGAGAGAGAGAGAGAGAGAGAGAGAGAGAGACGGAGAGAGAGGAGAGAGAGAGAGAGGAGAGAGAGGAGAGGAGAAGAGGAGAGGGGAGGAGAGAGATATGAGAGAAGAAATTACCGAAATATTTTTTCTAATATATATATATATATATTATATATATATAATATATATATATATATATATTATATATATATATATATATATATATATATATATATATATATATATATATATATATATATATATGAGAGAAGAGAGAGAGATGAGAGAGAGAGATGAGGAGAGACGACGAGAGAGAGAGAGAGAGAGAGAGAGGAGAGGAGAGAGAGAGAGAGAGAGAGAGAGAGAGAATTAGAAAAAGTTTTTTGGTTACTCTCTCTCTCTCTCTCTCTCTCTCTCCTCTCTCTCTTTCTCTCTCTCTCTCTCTCTCTCTCTCTCTCTCTCTCTCTCTCTCTCTCTCTTATCTATCTCTTTTCCTTTACCATCTCTCTCTCCCTCTCTTTTCCTTTCCCTCTTCTCTCTCCGTGAAAGAGAGAGAGAGAGTGAGAGAGAGAGATATGAGAGAGAGAGAGTTACCAAAATACTTTTTCTACTTTATATGCTACTAAGTATAGTAGCATGTAAAGTAGAAAAAGTATGTTGGTAACTCTCTCTCATAAAAGGAAAAGAGAGAGAGAGAGAGAGAGAGAGGAGAGAGAGAGAGAGAGAGAGAGAGAGAGAGAGAGGAGAGAAGAGAGAGAGAGAGAGAGAGAGAGAATTAGAAAAAGTTTTTTGGCTACTCTCTCTCTCGCTCTCATATCTCTCTCTCTCTCATATCTCTCACTCATATCTCTTTCATTCATCTCTCTCTCTTTCACGGAGAGAGAGAGAGAGAGAGAGAGAGAGAGAGAGAGAGAGAGAGAGAGAGAGAGAGAGAGAGAGAGCGGCCGCCGCGGCAATTTATTTAGTTAACGTAAATTTCTGCATGGTACTACTGCATTTATCAGAAAACGAAATATATCTGTAGCAGCACTCGCGAATATACTTCAGTGTGCCTCATCACGCCAGTTTTCCGTTTTCCCGTTTCTCCCGCTCTCTCGTTTTTAGAGGTGTTACTTTCATAAACATAACATCTTACACACACATACATATTTTAATATAACTACCTGTTGTATTTACACACAATCTTACTACACAATCTTTCGACCTTTTATTCCTTATTATTACATGTTCTTTTCATATAATTATATTAACTATTCATGTAAACACTCCATATGCAAATATATCCTGTATTTTCAGTAAATCTATTTTGTGTATACTGTTCAAGTGCTTGTATTGTATATCCACCCGGGAGCTGCGGCAGCACGCGCTGATGGCCATGGCCCAGGTCGCCGAGCGGGACAGCCGTGTATATTTCACTGACGGCTCGGTCGACCCGGATAGTGGCAGAACAGGTGCCGCGTTCGTCACCACGGGTGGGACAGAGCTGTCTTGGCGGACGTCTAACAACTGCTCCACACTCTAGACTGAGCTGGTGGCCATCCAGCACGCCCTCGAACATGCCGTGCACCGCCGGGAGGCAACTGTGGTAATTCACACCGACTCCTGGACGGGGCTGCAGGCCCTCCAACAGCCGCATCCCAAGGACAACGTGAGACTCATCACCACCATCCTAGGCAGCCTACAGAGCCTTGTCGCGCAGGGAAGGCGTGTCAGGCTCAACTGGATCCCCAGCCACGTAGGGGTCCGAGGTAACGAGGCGGCGGACGCGGCCGCCAAGCGAGCCGCCAGCGGCCCCAGCGTCACCATGCACGTGCCTCCCAGCCTACAGCAGCTCAAGGCGCAGGCGAGACGGGCCGCAGCACACTGCGCTCACCAGACACACCGAGAGCTGGAGGCCAGGAAGAGGCAGGCGGCCTGGTACGCTGCAGCCACCGACTACCACCCACTGGACGACACCCAGCAACAACCCAGGGCAGATGGCGCACTACTGCAGCGTGTGCGTCTGGGCTACTGCACCAGAGAGGAGCTACAGGAGGACTTCGAGGGGCAAGTGTGCGACCACTGCGAGATGTACACCCGTCGCCCACTGGTGCACTACCTCCTGTCCTGCCCCGCCACCGCCCCCCTGAGGCCCGGCCCGGCCCCCGCCGCCCAGCCTGCAGGTGGGGGCTGCTGAGTGGGCGTGAAGGCAGGGCCGCCCTCATGGTCCGCCACACCCCGAGAGACGTGATGTTGGGGGTGCTGCGAGCAGCGCCCCCTCCCCGCTGACACATCACCTACCCACACCCTGTCGCGCCCGGCAGGGTGACCAGTGACGCAGGTGACTCACCGTCACCACGTCTCCACGCGACCCTCCCGTAGCCTGACGGGATACCCTCCTCACTGGCGGGCTGATGCCCGCTTTGTACTTCTTTGCTCCTGCATATGCATTTCTGTACATCCTTGTATTGTGTGTGTGTGTCCTGTATGCTTAGTTGTACAATAAACCTTTACAAATCAAAAGTATTGTATTTTGGTCCGCCACACCCCGAGAGACGTGATGTTGGGGGTGCTGCGAGCAGCGCCCCCTCCCCGCTGACACATCACGTACCCACATCCTGTCGCGCCCGGCAGGGTGACCAGTGACGCAGGTGACTCACCGTCACCACGTCTCCACGCGACCCTCCCGTAGCCTGACGGGATACCCTCCTCACTGGCGGGCTGATGCCCGCTTTGTACTTCTTTGCTCCTGCATATGCATTTCTGTACATGCTTGTATTGTGTGTGTGTGTCCTGTATGCTTAGTTGTATAATAAACCTTTACAAATCAAAAAAAAGTATTGTATTTACCCTCCCGTTACTCAGAAAACCCCCCTACCCCTGTGTCTGTGTTTCCCCCCACCCGCTATTCTGAAAACTCACCCTTGTGCCTCAGTGCTCCCACACCCATTTATTCTGAAAACTCCACCCCTGAGACTTCCCCCCCTCCCGTTATTCTGAAACCCCCCCTACCCCTGTGTCTGTGTTTCCCCCCACCCGCTATTCTGAAAACTCGCCCTTGTGCCTCAGTGCTCCCGCACCCATTTATTCTGAAAACTCCCCCACCCCTGAGACTGCGTTCCCCCTCCCGTTATTCTGAAAATCCCCCTACCCCTGTGTCTGTGTTTCCCCCCACCCGCTACTCTGGAAACTCACCCTTGGCCTTCAGTCGCGAGTGAGTCACCGGCGAGGTCAGGCGGGGTCGCTCCGTGAGCCCCGCTGTGCACGCCGCGTGACCTTCCCGACCTATGTCCTCGCCGCATCGAGTGACCGCGCCTGTGTCGACACCCGGACTTGAGACTGAGACTAGTGCGAGTGTGAACACGCCAGGGAAATGATCACACGCAGTACTGCAAATGCTTCCCCGCCAGGGGTGGGGAAGCGGGCTTCGGTGCGCCCCTCCTCGTCGTCCCCTCCCAAACACTCGACACCAATAATGAGGCTCACAAAAGAGGCCGACCGTAGTCCCGAGCGCGAGCGCGAGCTTGCTAGTGAAGGCCCACCAAACACAGGTGGTGGGCCGAAGGCCCACCAATAGCCCTAATGGGTAAGTGAATGGGTGGGGGGTGATGGGTAATGGGTGAGTGAATGGGTTGGGGGTGATGTAAATGGGTTGGCGTTAATACATACATTTCTACATCCATGATTTCAGGAAAGCTAGAAGGGGCTATCCGGAGAGTCTGTGTTTCAAAACACAGGTGGTGTTTTAAAACCCACCAAAAACAGGTAGTGGGCCGAAGGCCCACCAATAGCCCTCCGCAGGAGCTAGCCAAAAAGGCCGCCCGGAGGGCGGCTTTGCGGCTAGTAACAAATATTTACTGCGTCATTTTACACAATTATTACTGAGATCATTTTTACGTATATATGTAATTAAAAAAAAAAATTCTTCGGGATGCCAAATTCCTCAAAAATTTGGCCTCATTTGGATTTTGGACTTTTCAGACTAAACTATGGATCTAAACAGAAAAAAGACAAATAATTTTGGTCCGGTTTGACGAGATCTACGCAATGGCACAGTCCGTTTAGTCCTAACATGTCACATTCTCGAGCTATATAGTTTTTTAAAGTTTTTATAATAATTTGATTTGTGCCTTTATTTATGCATGAATTTCACTTCCACGTATACCACCGGATCGGCCTTTAAAGCCGGCCACACACACACCGGCGCGGCCTGTCCGGCCGACGAAAATGGGCGTGGCTAGAGGCGGCCGGTGTGTGTGGGGGGGTGTTTTTCATCCGGCGGGGCCTGTCCCAGCGGCCGGATGAAAATCAGTCGGCGCTTGAAAATTCCGTCCGCCGCGGCCTGCCGCCTGCGTGTGTGTGGGTGCCTTCCGGCGCGGCCCGCCCCTCGCTCGGCCAGATAATGACTAATTGTACCAGTTATAATTGTATTTATGATAATATAGGTATTATATATGACGTATTATATATAGTATGACGTATTATATATAGGTATTATATATGGCTGCACATGCAGCCATCACCAACAAGTCATTTAAGGACAGCGGATTCATGTTGTCACCACGGCGGTCCGACGTGTACTGTATATTTTCATGAGGCGGCCGGTGTGTGTGTGGGTCTCGTCCGGCGAACGATGCCCCGCCACTTTTTGTCGGCCGGACAGGCCGCGCCGGTGTGTGTGTGGCCGGCTTAAGAGCTGCATCTTTTATGTTCTATACCATTTTGTCCTTACGTGTATGGTTACTGTGATATTAATGAAAATGTGATTTCCATAAATAAATCCTGGACCATAGCCTGCAGATTTTGGGCGAAAATAAATATCTCCCTATTTGGATGAATGTCGGTTTATAGGGGCTTCTTATGATGGCGATCACGAAACTGGGCTTTGTTTGCCGATATTTGATACTCAAAGCAATTAATTACCTCTGTAAGCTTATGATCCCCCTATAATTGCAACCAACAATTATTCATTCTCCACTAATATTCATCACTGGGAAAATTACATTGAATAATAAGTATTTATACCGTCATTATACACATTTATTACTGAGATCATTTTCACGTACCTTTGGAATTAAAAAAAAAAAATTCGTCTTCACGTACACAATAAGGCCTATAGATCTTATTTGCCATTTCCCTCCTTAAATAATAACCTTACAAGAAATATGTCTTAATTCAAATATGCTCATTTTTGCAACGTCCACCCAATGACAATGAAATTTACGTTATAAAATACCACGGTCTACATTTTAGCCTTTTTTTTTTGGTGATAAATATATTTATTATTTTACTCCGTGTCAGTTTGACAATAACTTTTATCGATAATTAAATCATACGATTCTGCTCAAAAAACACATTTCATTTACACACTTCATTCCTCAACGGATTTTTTTTCTCATTACACCATAGGCAAGCTTGGAAAATTCTTCTTCAGATTAGCCTTTTACAAGCTTCTTCTCAATTCATCTTTAACGGGTTGTGCATGTTTAAACGATATAACAATTCTATTCACATCCTTTTCCTCCGTTCCCTCGATGTGTTGAGTATTTCTCCTGGCTAATAATGCTCAAAACGCACATTAAAATTACACCGGTCATTTATCTACGGATCTTTTTTTTCATTACACCACAGGCAAGCCTAGAACATTCTTCATCTGACAAGCGTGTTAAAAGCTTCTTTTCAATTCAGCTATAACGTGTGGTGAATGTTTACTCGCTTGGCAATTTATTATTTTCATAAAAGCAGCTCAGATTATTATGAAATCAAAACACGCATAATTTGTTTATTTCTCAATGGATATTTTTCCTGATTGAACCACAGGGAAGCCTCTTGAACCCTGGTTTTTTATTCGTCTATAATGTGGGGTGCAATAACATACGGTTCTCGAGATAATAATGTTTTACCAGTTTTCTAAGTGGGCTAAAAGGCACTTCTCCAATGAAAAATTAAACTTCATGCTATCATTTCTCGATGAATTTTTTTTCCAATTACACCACAGGGAGGCCTGTTGAACTCATGATATTTATTCATCTATAACGTTTTGTGAAACAAAACACGGTTCTCTACATATTCATGTATTTCATGTTACGCAGCCTATTTCATTGTATCAGCGTAACGGTTCTTTGGTTGGGGTTAAAAGGCACCTGTTCAAGTTAAAAACACGCTTAATATCCTCATTTCTCAATGGATTTTTTCCTAAATTACACCACAGGGAACCCAGTTGCAATACGGACTTTTATTCTTCAATCACATTTTGCCGATATTTGATACTAAAAGCAATTCATTACCTCGGTAACCTTATTTTCCCCCTATAATTGCAACCAACAATTATTCATTATCCACTAGTATTCATCACTGGGAAAATTACATTGAATAATAAGTATTTATACCGTCATTATACACATTTATTACTGAGATCATTTTCACGTATCATTGGAAATATAAAAAATATTTTCGTCTTCACGTACACAATAAGGCCTATAGATCTTATTTGCCATTTCCCTCCTTCAATACTAAACTTACAAGAAATATGTCTTAATTCAAATATGCTCATTTTTGCAACGTCCACCCAATGACAATGAATTTTACGTTATAAAATGTCACGGTCTACATTTTTGCCCTTTTTTTTTGGTGAAAAATTTATTTAGTATTTTACTCCATGTCAGTTTGCCAATAACTTTCAATACTCAAGTAATGATATTGAGTATTGAGAACTCAAGAGTGGGCGAAGACAAGCGGCTGGAGGCGGGAGGCTGGAGCGGCCTGCCGAAAAGTCGAGCATGTTGTTAATATGCAGCCAGGAGACCTCAAGTCCCGACGGCTTTGCCTCCTCGTGCAGCGCCTTGAGAGCCATCACCAGTACCTCCAGCGACTCAGCAAAGATTACTGCATCATCGGGAAAAACAAGATCAGTGATCTTTGTGTTGCTGAGGGATGCTCCACAATTACTTTGATCTACAACTTTGCCCAATACCCAGTCCATATAAGTGTTGAAAAGTGATGGGCAAGGACGGGCCCTTGCCTCACTCCTAGGAAAGGTATTAACAGGAAAGAAGCTGGATACACATCCCCCACACTTCACAGCACTCTCAGTCTCAGAGTACTGGTCTGTACTCTGAGACTGAGTATTATCAAACCGATAGTTCTTGCAGGAATCCTGCGGAGTTGCAGAAGATCCCAGAGTGACTCACGATACACTGAGTCAAATGCCTTCTTGAGATCAATATAGGATGCAAGCATTCCGTGTCGAAACTCACATCGGCATTCCACCAGGACGCGAAGCGCTAGGATACGGTCCGTTGTTGACTTACCTGGCGTGAACCAGATTGCTGAGGTCTCTGGTGCTTCAGCAGATGGCTGCGGCGGATATGTGTCGGCAATAGATGGGCAAGCACCTTGTTTGGCACTCTGAGCAGTGTAATACCGCGGAAATTGTTGCAGTCCTGACGGTCCCCTCTACCTTTCCAGATAGGGACGACCAGCCCAGCGGATCATGGCCTCACCCCCAGCTTTGAGGAGCTCCGCACTGGTATTACAAACACTAGCTGTTTTTCCAGCCCTCAATTTTGCTACAGCCTCTCTGAATTCGTCAAGAGAGGGTGCGGTTTCGTTAATGGGAGGATCGGCATCCACTGCCCGTAATCCAGTTGTGTTAAGCTGCCCAATAGGAGGGTCCACTGTGAACAACGGTGGATACTTCATTGTGAATGGTAAATGTTACATATGTGAGAGAGGAAAAAAAAGAAGCTTTGGAACTTGGATTTTACTGCAGCATCATGAGAAGGTATTCTTCGTAGCCTTGTGACTTTGTCGTCAACATGCAGGATGCAGAGAACTGTGAAAGTATTTTTCACTTCAAGAAATCCATGGACAGATTCATGTTCAAAAGCCTACTATTATCCAGCTTCATACATTAAATATTGAAATACATTCACGAGAATGCTGGCATGTTCAGTAAGGACGCCAAACGAACTACGAAAAAAAATGATAGGTCATTTTCTAATACACCCAAAGTGAGAAGTCTGAGTGTGGTGCGTAGACAGCATATCAATGAAAACTCATCCTATGATTGCGATAGTTAGATAGCGCGGGTGTGATATTGAACCCTCGGTAAAAGGAAGAATCCTTTTGAGAAGCCACTTTTAATGTTCTACGTTTACATTTTTATGTATATTTTTTCATTTCATATCAGAATATAAAGATCAAACACTGGAAAATAGAACCAGAAAACGAGAACAAAACATAATGGAACGGGCAAGCAATGAACGCTCAACACATACATGTTGCTACAAGCGCTGAAGAAAGAGGCTTGGTAACTGACAGTTGCACGGAGTCAAGGGAAGATGGGAAGAGGAAAGCAGAAAGCTTCCATTAGTGAGCAGAAAGTAACGAACTACAAGCACAAAAAAGAAGCGGAAAACTACAAAAAACTCTCAATCTGCTGTTGGTTATCTGGTTAGAATGACGATAAAAATAATAATAATGGTGCGCGAGAGATCACGATGATGATGATATTGGTGGTAGTGGTCATTAGCCTGACTACAATTTTGGTTATCAGAGTCTATCCTTAGATT
>JACEEZ010006165.1:375000-377500 GCA_016584305.1 Chionoecetes opilio | reverse complement strand
TACGACTTTTTTTTTACTTTTCTTTTACGGCAGTGGTACGACACCATCGTTCCCACGTAAGTCGTTTCTACGGGATGTTATTTGTCCGTATATATGAAGAGATCCTTTAAAATGGCTTCCTTTTCAGTCTTTAAGTTTCTTACAGAATTTAAAGCTCATATTTTACTGATTTCAAGCGTTATTTCATGATTTAAGAGACATTTTATGGTAATGTAAGTGCTACGTTTAGCGGGACTTTATATCAGCCGGAACTGCTAGATCCATAGCTATGGAAAACATTTATGGAAGATTCTATGGGTGTTTTATGTTATGTCGAGAATTATGGAGGTCCGATAGCCTTATTAAAAGTATCAGCCCTGATACAATGTTAAGATTTTGTTCCTTATTTTCGGTAGGAAAATGAAGTGTGAGGCACAAGCTTCATGACGTACCCCGTGGAAGCAAAGTTAGTCCAGAGGGTCAATATGATGTCCTGCATGTGGAGGTCCTGCGTGCGTGTGAAGGGGACCATCGGTGGATATCCTTGCATGATGTACAGCATATCGTCCCCGTGACCTGATACTGGAAAACAAAGGCGATGGCTATGCATTTGATAGTCACTAGAATTAAAAAGTTAGGAACGGCATCATGATTTCTTTATTTTTTATTTTTTACATCACAAAAGACTGGCCAAGGGCACAGCAAAAGAGGTAACAAAAAGCCCGTTTAGTTGCCAGTCCCTATAAAGAAGACAATAAGAAAATAAAGAAAGGGGTGGGCCTATTTAGTTCGGGAGGCGTCTTGTCACTCTTCTCTTGAAAAGATTCAAGTCATAGGAAGGTGGAAAAATAGAAACAGGAAGAGAGTTCCAGAGTTTACAAGTGAAAGGGATGAAAGAGTGAAGATACTGATTAACTCTTGCATTAGGAAGATGGACAGAATAGGGATGTGAATGAGTAGAAAGTCTTGTGCAGCCAGGCCGCGGGAGAGAGGGAGGCATGCAGTTAGCAAGTGCAGAAGAGCAGTCAGCATGAAAATGACGGTAGAAGATAGCAAGAGCAAGCAACATTGCGGCGGTGATTTAAAGATTAAAGACAGTCAGTCAAAGGAGGGGAGTTGATGAGACGAAAAGCTTTTGACTCAACCCTGTTTAGGAGAGCTGTATGAGTGGATCCCCCACAAACATGTGAGACATACTCCATACATGGGCGGATAAAGTCCCTGCATAGAGCAAGCAGCTGGGAGGGAAAAGAAAAAAGGACGCAGACGCCGCAGGACACCTAACTTCTTATAAGCTGTTTTAGCAAGAGATGAGATGTGAGATTTCCAGTTCAGATTTTTAATAAGGATAGACCAAGAATGTTCATTGTAGAAGGAGATAGTTTTTTTTTTTTTTTTTTTTTTTTTACATCACAAAGAACTGGCCAAGGGCACAACAAAAATGGGTAACACAAAGTCCGCTTAGTTGCCAGTCCCTATAAAGAAGACAGTAAGAGAATAAAATAAAAAAGAGGGGTGAGCCAATTTAGTTCGGGAGGTGTCTTGTTACTCCTTTTTTGAAAAGATTTAAGTCATAGAAAAGGGAAAAGTAGAAACAGGAAGAGAGTTCCAGAGTTTACCAGTGAAATGGATGAAAGAACAAAGATACTGATTAACTCTTGCATTAGGAAGATGGACAGAATAGGGATGAGAATGAGTAGAAAGTCTTGTGCAGCGAGGTCGCGGGAGGGGGGGAGGCATGCAGTTAGCAAGTTCAGAAGAGCAGTGAGCATGAAAATAACGGTAGAAGAGAGCAAGAGAAGCAACATTGCGGCGGTGATTTAAAGATAGTCAGTCAGAGGAGAGGAGTTGATGAGACGAAAAGCTTTTGACTCAACCCTGTTTAGGAGAGCTGTATGAGTGGATCCTCCCCAAACATGTGAGACATACTCCATACATGGGCGGATAAGGCCCCTGTAGAGAGTAAGCAATTGGGAGGGAGAAAAAAAAGGACGCAGACGCCACAGCACACCTAACTTCTTAGAAGCTGTTTTAGCAAGAGATGAGATGTGAGATTTCCAGTTCGAATTTTTAGTAAAGGATAGTCCTAGAATGTTCATTGTAGAAGAAGGAGACAGTTGAGTGTCATTGAAGAAGAGGAGATAGTTATATGGTAGGTTTTGTCGAGTAGATAGGTGAAGAAATTGGGTTTTTGAGGCATTGAACAAAACAAGGTTTGTTTAGCGCCAATCAGAAATTATAGAAAGATCAGAAGTTAGGCGCTCGGTGGCATCTCCCGTGAATGATTAACTATTAAATATGGTGCTCATTAATTAAACACGATCCCTGAAGGGTTCCTCGCGGTCATACTCGTCAAAATTGGGTGTCAAGGCTGAGCCGGCTGTCATATTAGATCACACATATTCGAAATGTTGACAGTCTAACTTATAGCCTGAAATAGATGAGCTGTGTCAAGCTTAAAGATTCCCATAAACCTCTCATACAGGTACAAAATTAACCTTACACTAAGAACTTTTAGCAA
>JACEEZ010006165.1:367500-370000 GCA_016584305.1 Chionoecetes opilio | reverse complement strand
CAGTTTGACCAGGAGGAACACATACTTTGTGGACAATTCCTCTCGCATCGAAGAAACAAATCAACATCGTCATGACATTGCACTTCACTTGACGCGCTTTTTTGGGTCGTGGTGACGTTGGATGCTTCCATTGACTTGACTGCTGTTTCGTTTCCGGGTCGTAGCCGTAGCACCAGCTTTCGTCACCAGTGATGACCTTCGAAAAAAGGTATGGATCAACTTCCAACTGTTCTTTCAGTTCACGACACGCATTCATTCGTGACTGCTTTTGATCGTCCGTGAGCAAGCGAGGCACCAATTTCGCTGCAACTCTTTTCATCCCCAATTCCTCATTCAAAATTCGTTGGCAGGAGCTCCAGGACACACCAGTCAAATCAACAAGCTCGTCAATTGATCGGCGACGATCCTCCAAGATCAGTTCATGAATTTTCGTGATGTTTTCATCCGTTCGGGAGGTTGACGGTCGCCCTGAACGAGGTTGGTCTTCCAGCGACAATTTACCATTCTTAAAGCGTGCAAACCACTCGTAAACTTGTGTTTTGCTCATGGCAGCATCCTTGTAAGCTGTTTGAAACAACTGTTTCGGCTGCCGTTTTCCCCAGCAAAAAACAGAATTTCACGGCAGCACGCTGCTCCTTCCTTTCATCCATCGTAAAAATAGACGAAAAGGCGCGAAGCACTTCAAAACAAAGGCGAACCATGGGGCTGTACGTCTTCCCGCGACGACGCCAGTTAGCAGACTGATGCCTGAGGGTTGCCTCACGCGGTATCTAGCGGCGGAAACCTGAAGTACTACGGGTTTGTCCCACAGAAAACTATTCCGGTTACTTTTGGGTTCGCCCTCGTATAATAAAAAATAATGTTTCCTTCACTTGAATCACACTCAGTGTGAAGGGTGATGTTGCAGATTATCAACCAGCTTCTTGATTCGTGGTTTTGTTTCACTTAATGCACACCGTAGGTCATGCTTCACATCAAGTCTGTTGCGATATTTTGTCTTAATGTTGAGTAGTTGAGAGAATGCAGCCTCACAGGAATAAGTTGATGAAAATGGTAGGTGGCGAAAAGCTAAGTCACATAAGTTTAGGTATGAAGCTGCCACTGATGACCAAAATACTGTGAGAGATTCAGTTTCAAACTTCATATTGGCTCCTGAATCTTCCTAAGTGTCATCAGCTCAGTTTGACCATCATCATTGTCATCAGATATGCATGTCACTGTAGCAGTGAAGGGGAACCTTACTAGCCGAGAGGTTTGGCTTTGGATATCTGGGAAGTACCTTTTAAATTCCTCTTCCAAGGTCTCAAGATGTTGGGTAATCAAGTTCTGTGTAGCAGCATCACACTCCTCTGCAATTTCTGACACTGTTTCCAACATTGCCAAGTTTCCCAGTCCAACTTTGAGCCTCCAATTCTCCATCTTACGAATGATAGCTGTGATTTTGTCCACAAAATCGATTATCAAGCTTCCTTTCCCTTGTAGTTCAAGGTTGAGTGTGTTCAACTGTTTAAATATGTCAACAAGGTCGGCTAGCCGTATTTTGAAGCCATTTGCAGACCATGCTGACAGCAAATCCTGCTTGTTCTGTATCCTGAGAAAGAGGCTGATCTCTTCTTTGAGCTTAAATACACGCTGAACTACATTTACTTTGGATAGCCAGCGAACTGCTGTATGAAAAAGGAGGGTTTCATGAGCTGCATCCATATCTTGGCAGAGTTTCTTGAAAAGGCGTGTATTAAGAGCACTACCTTTTACAAAGTTAACTGTCTTTATAATGGTATTCAGAGTGTCCAGTAATTCTGAGGGTAGTGTTTTTTATGCAAGAGCTTGCCTGTGGATCATGCAGTGAAGAGGGATAGCATTTGGTGCTTTCTGTATAACTCTTGTAACGAAACCTGACTGAGAACCCAACATGGCTGGAGCCCCGTCTGTGCATATCCCACAGCTATTGCTCCAGTCATGCTTCAGCATACTTCAGCTTCAAAGAATTCTGTAAGTTTCTGCATTACATCTTCACCTTTGGTAGATTGCTCGAGAGGTTCACAAAACAAGAATTCTTCCTTCAGATCCTCATCATGAACATACCTTACAAAAGCCATGAGTTGTGAGCAGGACTGGACGTCAGTGGACTCGTCGAGTTGAATATTAAATAATCCAGCTCCTTTAATTTCCAGTATCACCTGCTCTTTAATGTCATCAGATATTTGAGAGATTCAGCGTTGCACTGTATTATTTGAGAGAGAAATAGCATTCAGCTTTTCAACACTTTCCTCACCCAAAACAAGCTTGACCATCGTTTTGGCACATGGCAAAATTAACTCATCCCCGAATGTGTGAGGCTATTTTTTCTTTGCTATTTCAAGGGATACACGAAATGATGCCTCCACTACTGCAGCATTTTCTTGATGAATGGAACCACTGGCATCAAGACGCTGTTTCTTCATGTTTAATTCTTGTCGACTAAAGAAAGAACGATCTTTGCGCCTGCATGTTGAAGATG
>JACEEZ010006165.1:357500-362500 GCA_016584305.1 Chionoecetes opilio | reverse complement strand
CATCATACTGAAAAACAGAGGCTTGCAAGGGGATCATGTGACCAGGTAAAGCATGCTATCGCACTGATAAAAAAAATTCAGAGGCAATAATATGTTCAACCCAAAAGTGCACAGAAAATCGCATCAGTGATTGGAGAGTGACAACAACGACCATGATAGCACTCAGTATGCCCCAGGAAGAGACCTTTCTAAGAGGAGGCACACACCACTACATTACCAGGATGTATGATCTGTTTGGCAGAGGATGACCGAAAGACGTGTGCTAGTTTATGATGCGAGGCCAGTGTTTTACATCTCGTCAGCGAGGTTGGTTAGTCATGCACTAACTCATAGCTCATCGGTGTGAATGACGCAACTGATGACGCAACTCTATCAATGGATTGCGGTTATACTACAAACATTGAGGAAAACAAATTTAATAAAAAAATATTTGGTATTGCATTATATTTTTCAAGGGTGTAAATGAAATTCTTTGTGTTCTCAAGATACTTTGACGTGAAATAAAGCCATGCTTATCCGTAAAAAAATTTACTATTAAAACATTATATTGTAAAATATGTGGTATATTTTGCAAAGCAGGGGAATGAATTGTGCAAGCAATATATCAAAATATAATTTCAGCAAATTTGCTCAAAAAAAGCAAAGCGGAAATATCGTATTTTACCCCTCAACACAGCTATCAAAATGAGGCAGTATAGGAAGCCTGTAGTGCGTGGCGGCAAGAGTATGTGTAACGCTTGTGTGTTTGGGGCCAAGGCCTTCCCTCACTTATATTATGGAAGACGGTGGTATAGTAGCTTGCGCACGGAAGTGGTGGGCAAAGGACCAGGATGAAATTCTCCTTAAACGTTGTTCTTTATGCGTGTCAATTGTTAAAATTTCCAGTGTTGGCAGTGCACAGTGTCATCCTTAGCAACTTGGCGCGAATGAAGCACCAACGGGTTACTAAATCTTGAAGTTACGATTGTGATGAGCTGCCCGAGCTAATATACCCTTAGCGGTCAAACAAGGGTAGGTATTGTAAAGGCGCTACACAAATTAGTGAGTAGATATGCAAATAATTTTATGAAACCTACCGTTGCAAAGGAAGGAGGAATTGAGGGAGAGCAAGGGTTGTTTTCCATTATCCGCAGATGCGGTTTAGAGCAACAACTCAACCAATTAGTGATTTTGTGGTAGCGATCCTTCCCGCTCCTGTATTACACTCTCTCTCCTTTTGTTACGTGATCATACATATTATGTTACTGAATTATTATTGTCACAGTTTCTCCTTTCTCTTTCATCATATTATGCTTTTCATCAGTTCACAGTTTTGTATTTTGTTTATTTACTGAATGCCATTATAGACTTCTAGCATGAACTTGTAATAAACTCTCTCCTTCCGAAATTTTGTGTCGTCAACTTTTGAAGCCTATCATAGCAGCAGCTTTTTGCTTCTCCATCAATTGTGCTATCGAGTACTGAATTTGGTGACACAAGGTTTTTTCTTTTACTTTTTGAGTATATAGAGTTTAGGTATAAGCGCTGTATATTCTGCGGCTGAATGCGGGCACTTCATTATATTTTTTATTTATAGCCGTATATATTTTTTTTATAATATGCGCAATGTTAGGATTATGAAAGATACGAAAAAAAAAAAATGTTGTAATATATTTCATCCATCCACGATCATTTTTGTAATGTTAGGAATAGTATTGATAATTATATCATTTATGAGACTTGAAAAGCAATAGCATATTTTTTTTTTTACATTAAAACGACATTCAATCAATATTAACTGATAAGTGAAGAAATTAGTAATATTTTTTTTTTTACTATACTTTTGAGTAATAGAAACAAGAATTTGAGGTTATTCTAAGCGATCAAAGTAGTCATATTTTTCTAAGTCGCGACGGTCGGTCGGGTCGGGTCGCACGCTAGATGTGAGAAAAAATCCCGGAGGACTCTCGAGCGCTTCGCATTCGCTCGTAATAACATCATAGGCCGCCGTCACACGGGCGTTCCCGTATGCGCATGCGCGGCGTTTTTTAACGTTCAATGGGACCTTTTACACGAGGCGTTGCACAATGCAGCGCAAACGTCCGAGGCTGCGCACGTTCTTCCTGACACGCGCGTCCTTGCATGGGAGCTTGCACGCTCGCAGGCGTATTAAGATGTATTCGGACATAGACTATTATTATTATTATTATTACTATATTATTATTATTATACTATAATGAGACTGTACGACAGATGATTGGATTATTGTACAAGATGATATGTATTTTTATTTATTATTTATTTTTATTAAAATTTTAATTTTTTTTTTGAATCCGACAACAATAACGCAACGACTATACATATTTTTTCATTAAAGACATTTCAATTTTTTTTTTTATTTTAATTTAACAATTAATATTATTTTTTTATTATTTTATTTAGACGATCTTATGTGCTAACCCAGTAAACCATCGATTAATATCATTACCTATTTTGGTATTAAATCTATTCATTATTTTCATTAATTAGGCGACATCCCTTTGAGCAAAAGAAGGATAGGGGTGAAACCGCGGCATCGCATTGAAAATGAATAATACCAGCCTCTCCCATTTTCGTCTCGGTTTCAAATCTCTCGACTCTCCGTTTTTCTCACTATCTTCAGCGTTCTATCTCCCCTTTGAGCACTGTCTTAGTTTCTTTCCCCATTGCCCGTCGTCTCTACTCCTCTCTCTCTCTCTCTCTCTCTCTCTCTCTCTCTCTCCTCTCTCTCTCCTCTCTCTCTCTCTCTCTCTCTCTCTCTCTCTCTCTCTCTCTCTCTCTCTCTCTCTCTCTCTCTCTCTCTCTCTTCTCTCTCTCTCCCCCCCCCCCCTGGGTCAGAAAAGTAACCAATTTGGCATTAGCTTTCCCACACCTGCCCCCCCCCCTCTCTCTCTCTCTCTCTCTCTCTCTCTCTCTCTCTCTCCTCTCTCTCTCTCTCTCTCTCTCTCTCTCTCTCTCTCTCTCTCTCTCTCTCTCTCTCTCTCTCTCTCTCTCTCTCTACAGCGCTTCCTCTCCACCACAATCACCACTTCCGTTTTTAACCAACCTGGCATAGCTGATTCTCACCCCCCGAAATCAATAATACCCCTCACCCCCCGAAAACCCCCCCTTTCCAAAAAGTCACCATACTGTCTTAATATACTCGTACTTCGTAGAAACGGTTAACAACCCTGCAGCGTTACACCACGCATCTCTCAACGCAGGGCATTCTCACTCTCTTCGTATGATGATAAATTGTTATTAAGATGATTATTGTTTAATCAATTGAGGCAAATTGTATAACAGTACCAGGTTCGATTCGAATCCCTGGGCAGGGGTCGCACCCCCGTGTCCCGAATGACAGGCACCCCATCGAGTTGAGATGTAGGTAAAGGCAGGTTGAGGTGCCTGTTGTTACCTTTTACATCTCCGTATGGAGAGATGGCTACGACGCCCTGCCCAGGGTTCAAATCCGACCTGGTACTGTTATGCAATTTTTCTTAATTGATTAAATTTGTTGTCAGTGTTGGCTGCGATAGATTAAAATCATGTGCTGCCCCCATCGAGTTGAGGTGGGGGTAAAGGCAGGTAGGTGTGCCTATCCTATCCTTTTACATCTCCGTATGGAGAGGTGGCTACGACGCCCTGTCCAGGGGTTTAAATCCGACCTGGTACTGATATACATAATTATTGTTGTCATTATTTATCATAATTGTTATCATCATTGCAATAATATGTCGTCTCTGTTGTGTAGTGGTTTTCGCGCCTAGCTAAAAATCTCCGGGGCCAGGGCAAGTCGGCAGCCAGCCCATTCCAGCTGTTCATCCTTCCTTTCCGAATTGGTCGATAAATGGGTATCTGAGAAAACTTGGGGAAGGTAACTGTGGTAACCCGGATGTCACACTAGCCCTGTGTCCCGGGGAAAAGTGTTCTGACCCACCACGGGCTCAAGGGCTTATGTGATGGAAATGAGCACCGAAGCCACGCCCAGCATAGCGTATGCCCCCATTTCTATTTCTGATAATAGTAGCTATAATCTATCAATCAATCAATCATTGGGGGCATACGCCGGGGGGCGCGTCGCCTCGCCCACCCTACGACGCCACTCCCGGGGGTCACCACGCGCGAGTCTCCCATGCAGGCTCCTTTCCCATACCAAGTCAGTTTCACGGTGCAATAGCTGATTTAACACGTAATCATCCCAGCAATACCCCATGATTCTGCTAAGACACTTATTACCAAAGGCATCGATTCGTCTCTTCAAGTCGGTATTTAGTGTCCATGTCTCACAACCATAGAGTAAGACAGGGATCACAAGCGACTTGAAGATGAGTTCTTAAATCTTTGTTCTCCTGCACAGGTACCGACAACGCCAAATACTCCTGTTGAGCGAGTCCATAACACCGTGGGCAATGCTAATCCTCCGTAAGACTTCTTGACATGACCCTCCGTCATTATGGAATGCGCTACCAAGGTATGTAAAACTTTCCAAGATCTCTATGTCCTCGCCGCACGCATGAACATACTGTACTGTTTCATCTCGTAAGCCTCCAAACACCTGGACCTTGGTCTTTTAAGCCAGGAGACCTCGAGTCCCAAAGGCTTTGCCTCCTCGTGCAGCGCCTCGAGAGCCATCACCAGGACCTCCAGCGACTCAGCAAAGATTACTGCATCATCGGCAAAAACAAGATCAGTGATCTTGGTGTTGCCGAGGGATGCTCCACAATTACTTTGATCTACAACTTTGCCCAATACCCAGTCCATACAAGTGTTGAAAAGTGATGGGGCAAGGACGCACCCTTGCCTCACTCCTGTATTAACAGGAAAGAAGCTGGATACACCTCCCGCACATTTCACAGCACTCTCAGTCCCAGAGTACAGACCAGTCATTATACCAATAGTCCTTGCAGGAATCCCGCGAAGTCGCAGAAGATCCCAGAGTGACTCACGATGCACTGAGTCAAACGCCTTCTTGAGATCAACATAGGCATGCAAGCATCCCC
>JACEEZ010006165.1:347500-352500 GCA_016584305.1 Chionoecetes opilio | reverse complement strand
GTGATGAACAAGGCACCTCGCCAACAAAGAAATGACATTGAAATTATTATAGATGTGATTTCTCCAGTATGTTGGCAGCTTAATGCTTGACCATTATGTTCTACACCATTATTTGTGTCCCTCACGCACCACATACGACAATATCGTCATCCGGGAAGTGTGTGCGTATGAATGTGTGGGAAATGGGTGGATGGGTGGGTGTGCAGGTTGGCTATGTGCGTGATTGTAGATCTATTAGGGAGTGAGTGAGGGCGGTATTGTGTCCTTCGCTCACCGGATGCGATCATCAACGAGGGATAACAATGAGCACCTCATTGTGAAATATGATATCCGCACCCTTTTTTATGAGCGATCTGTGTACGTAACATTTACAGCTGTGTGTACATGTGAGTGTGTACACGGTCGGACTCATTTGGTGGGTGAAGGAGAATGTCCTGAGAGGTGGGTGGCTTAGGTGTTGCTGCTGCGGATGGCTCTTGTGGGATCCTTTGCACGACGCCCCCACTGGCCCCGACTAGAGGGGAGGTGCAGGGTTTCGTTGGGCTTAGGGTGTGGGGCACTGGACTAGGCGTGGACCTGCTGACTGTCTGAGGACTTGGACTAAGTCTTTGAGCACCACAGGACTCACCACTAGAGGATGAGTCTGCCACCTTGAACTTGGGTGGCGCAGTGATGGTGGTTGGGGAGGGAAGGTCGCTGGAGGCGCTGGACTGGCATGGCAGCGCAGGGAGTGAGAACTGAGATGTGGTCATGTGAGGAGTGACGAACTGCGGCGTCGGGTTGGGCGTTGGCGTCGGGGAGTAGTAGGTGTGGGAGGACATCGCGGTGGTGGGGGTAAGGGCGCGAGTTAAGGCGTCGCGTAGCATGTCCCTCAGCTCATTGCGGAGACTGCTGACGATCTCCTTACGTAAGTAGTCCATCTCCTGCGGCGCCAGCAGACACCCCGTCAAGTTACCTATACGCAAGAATAACAGGCATCAATAGAACAGTTGTATCTGAATGATATATTATGGCTATTTATCTGACTGTCCTTTTGTTATGTGTCTATATGTATGGTTAGCCATCTATCTAAGGCTCTTCTTTTAACTTTACTTATTGATCTCTCTTTGTCTATATAATTTTTTTTTCTTCTGTATATCTAGTATATCTATCTATCTATCTATTTATTTATCTATCAATCTATCTATGAATCTCTTTATATATATATGCATATATATATATATATATATATATATATATATATATTATATATATATATATATATGCATATATATATATATATATACAAATATAATATATATATATAATATATATATATATATATATATATTATATATATATATATATATATTATATATATATATATATATACAAATATATATATATATATATATATATATATATATATATATATATATATATATATATATGCATATATATATATATATATATATATATATATATATATTATATATATATATATATATATATATATATATATATATTATATGCATATATATATAAAGAGATACATAGATAGATTGATAGATAAATAAATAGATAGATAGATAGATATACTAGATATACAGAAGAAAAAAAATTATATAGACAAAGAGAGATCAATAAGTAAAGTTAAAAGAAGAGCCTTAGATAGATGGCTAACCATACATATAGACACATAACAAAAGGACAGTCAGATAAATAGCCATAATATATCATGCAGATATATATATCATTCAGATATATATATATATATATAGTATATAGTATATATATACTGTATATATGTGTGTGTGTGTGTGTGTGTGTGTGTGTGTGTGTGTGTGTGTGTGTGTGTGTGTGTGTGTGTGTGTGTGTGTGTGTGTGTGTGTGTGTGTGTGTGTGTGTGTGGTTTTCTTTTATTCATTTATCTGTTCAACTACCTAACAATTTGTGTATCTATCTGTTCTCTATCTATGGCTTGTGCTACATTCTACGTCTGTTCATATATCTGTCCATTCAGTATTTCCTGTCATTCAGACGCACGCACGCACGCACGCACGCACGCACACATATACACAGATAGATAGTTTTATTGACCACAGCAGTACGTAATACACACAGACATACATATACATGTACAGTTTTACAACTGTAGTCCAAAAAGTAACATTGACTAAACGCTGGCAATTAGTAACTGACACTAAAGTGTTACTTTACACACACTCTTCACTCACACACACACACACACACACACACACACACACACCACATTCACGCGGCTGAGGGAAGCACCCTTGGACACCTGGCGGGCCTGCATCATACGCCGCCTTCTCGGATCATTGTTGTACTTATACTGATGAGTGAATGCAATGTTATTCTATTTCGAGGTGCAAACTACATGAAAATGCTGGTCTATGGAAGTTCTGCAAAAATATATAGGATATAGAGCAGCACGTCGTTCTTACGAGCTCCACATCCTATGCATCTTCGCAATGCCTGAGATGTATGATGACTATGAAAAAAGTTTCCCATGCGTGTGTAAAGCTCCGTTTTGCAATCCAAACTTTGGTAACAGAAAGGGAAAAAGAACTTACATATATGATTTAATTGGCATTTTCATTTGTTTAATTTTTCTCCTTCATTCTTTTAATCATATAAAAAAGTATATAAAAAAAACCGCATGTTAGTCAGGCTATTCATTCTACAACCCTTCAAATAAATACTAGTCTGTCTATGGGCACACGCAGGCTGACAAAATTGCGTGATGTGGAGAAAGAGATATATAAAAAAGATATTGTTAAACTACTACTAAAAATATTGTTAAATTGTTATGTTTCCAGACTATATGCGGCAACATTACTTGTTAATAAGAAATAAACCATGTCATATTGAGCATCAGCAAAGAAATATAAATGCGGGCAGTCGCTGTATTGCATGGCTGAGGCGATGCAGTGGAGGAGAGACACGCGGTTGCTTGTTAGAGTAAGTAAAAATGAGCAAAATACTATTCTTAGGGATGTTAAAAGGATGTTTATAGGACACAATTAGGCGAATGCGTGCGGTCAAATCAATTGCGAATCAATTAATGTTAAAATATTTATGAGAGAGAGAGAGAGAGAGAGAGAGAGAGAGAGAGAGAGAGAGAGAGAGAGAGAGAGAGAGAGAGAGAGAGAGGAAGAGAGAGAGAGAGAGAGAGAGAGGGGAGAGAGAGAGAGAGAGAGAGAGAGAGAGAAGAGAGA
Organism: Chionoecetes opilio; assembly: GCA_016584305.1. Classification (NCBI taxonomy): domain Eukaryota; kingdom Metazoa; phylum Arthropoda; class Malacostraca; order Decapoda; family Majidae; genus Chionoecetes; species Chionoecetes opilio. The sequence goes on along the minus strand of JACEEZ010006165.1, from coordinate 349,279 downwards.
GGAGATGAGAGAGAGAGAGAGAGAGAGAAAAGAGAGAGGAGAGAGAGAGAGAGAGAGAGAGAGAGGAGAGAGAGAGAGAGAGAGAGAGAGAGAGAGAGAGAGAGAGAGAGAGAGAGAGAGAGAGAGAGAGAGAGAGAGAGAGAGAGAGAGAGAGAGAGAGAGAGAGAGAGAGAGAGAGAGAGAGAGAGAGAGAGAGAGAGAGAGAGAGAGAGAGAGAGAGAGAGAGAGAGAGAGAGAGGTCACCGTATAGGAGTACACGTGCTGGGTGGAGGAGGAGGGGGATATACATACCAGCGGGAAGGAAGCTCATTGGCGGAAGAAGACAAAGTGAGAATTCAAATAGAAAGGAAAAATGAAAAAAAAGATTATAGGCAAACACATCGACTTGAGTTAATGTCGCATCTCACTCACGCCTAACAAATCCAATTATTTAACCACTAAAACCGCGCACATTAAGTGATCAGTATTTTTTTACGTACCGTAATTATTCTCATTATCATTATCAATATTATTTTCTGTCGTTATTATTTCTGCTGATATTAAAGTTTAAGCATCAACATCTTTTCTTTGATTGATATTAGGTCAAGAATGTCGCACTATAAGTCAAGTTAATTAGAAAGTGTCCAATAAAGCTTTCATTTCTCACCTGCCCTTTGGTAATCAACTTGAAGATGGCGGCTACCAAGACAACTTCAGCAGCTTATTTTGAAACATCCGCAAATTATTATGAAAAAATGGATGGCATGAAATCCTGGCGTAACATTGAGTGAAGGCGGCAGGCAAAATTCGCAATGCCGTGACTGTGCGACACGGAAGGTGGTGGGCGGCCTTGAATTCGGTGCAGACGGGGAGGATAAAGGAAGAGGAAGTCATGAAAATATGGTTTGCTTTCGGAAGAATGGAAGGCGGTTGATATTTTGTTCATCTGTGTTGGTTCTTTGTTCTTCTAGAACAGCTCTGCAGACATATTATTTTAATTGATATGAATTATTTTTGTATTATTGGGAAGATGTGATGAAGGAAACGGGCTGGAAATTGAGAACTTTATTCCCAACTAGATTTCTCTGAACAAGCCAGTTGTGCGAAACTAGTTAGGAATAAAGTTCTCAATTTTCATCCCGTTCTCCTTCAGCACATCTTCCCACACATGTCGATATGTCCACGTAATATTACTATTGCTATAAAAAGTTATTGTTATTTTAATTATTGTTATCATTATTATTATTGTATCTATTATTATAATAATAATTGTTATTATAGTTATTATCATTATTATCAGTTATTATTATCATACTTATTATTAGCCTCAAGGCAAGAAAAGTACCTGTACTTTTTATTTCTTTACCATTTTAATATTTGTCAAACTTTTACAAAATTGTTTAAATTTATTACTGTTCCTTACGAGCGTGAGTCCTCACTCACTCGGATTTTTCCGGGATAAGCGGTCGACCCGCCCCGACCGACCATCACGCTTTTCAGGAGCTTATATCTTTGGAATCCCGCTTCTGATTGACAAGCGGTCTTCGCTATCTGATAGCCCCATTCAATCCCTACAGTTTCAGTGTAAAAAGGCAAAGGTAAATGGAGTTTAGATGACAGCAGACAAATTTCCTTGCTATCGAGAGTCCGGGTGACGCCGCACGTGCGCACGTGCGGCGGGTTTCTACGGGCTCGCTCGTCCTTCGCTGATTAAGGCGTCTTACTAGTATTTCAAGTGCATAAATAATATTTAATTGAATTCATATCATTACTGTTAATATTACTGTTAATATTATTATT
>JACEEZ010006165.1:340000-342500 GCA_016584305.1 Chionoecetes opilio | reverse complement strand
CGCACCTCATCTACAGGCTATCCCTATAGTACTAGAAGGCAAAAGCTCTCTTCCTAGAATAGTTTGAAAACATTAACGGCGGAATGTAATGCGTGAGTCTATTTGACTGAATGACTCTTATATAGCTGTACTGAGGTAGCAGTAGGTTTGCCAAGTGGTCTGCGTCCGTCTGTATAGCGACGATGCCACAGTGCGACGCCTTAATGAGGAACATGAAGGTACAAGGTGAAGGTCATTCCTTAGGTACTGAAATATCGCAAATATTCTCCTACGTAGTCCTTTGGCCGATTTTTTAAACCTGGACATGGGCGAACCTAAGACTAACCATGGCTTTAGACAGACATTTCAGTGCTTTAAACATTTGTCCGGGGTATAATATCATTAGACTTGGATGTTGGAGAGGTTAGTGAGTGTCTAGCAATTCCAATCTGAGACTAAACCCCCTGGAAAAATGGTTAAAAAGCTTAAATGTCTGTCTAAAGCCATGGTTAATCTTAGGTTAGCCCAAGTCCATGTTTAGAAAATCGGCCACTTGTCTATGTCTGTATATCATGGACCATGGGGCTCACCACGCAAATAGTCTTTTTTAACGCTAAGGATTAATGGTTTTCATTTTAGGTTCTTAGTTTTGAGGCAAATAATGTTTTACCTTCACTACTGTGGTTTGAAGTGACCTTAAAGATGTACGGAAAAATCTTAATTTTTTCAACAGTAAATAATACTTTGATAAAATAAAAAAAAAAAAAAAAAAAATAAGTTTTTTGTCATTAAAATGAAATGGTGTAACAAAGTTCAGACCTTTCTCATTAATATGGTGATTCACAATTTTGACTTCATTATTTGCCTCATTAGCGCAGCGGGCTGGCAATAAACAAATTGAGTTATTTTTTGAAGGATTTTGCACTTTACAAGTTAATTATTCTATGCAGAACAATAAAGCTATACTGAAAAAAATAAATATAGAATATGAAGGCAATATTCTGTGTGGATAAAAAAAAAAAACCAGTTGAACGGCTGAATCTGGACAACAGAGCGGCACCAGAACTTACTGCTACGCTGCATATGTCTTTCTGCTTCACCAGGCAGGACGAAAGGAATGAAACGAAAACATCGGCCTAATAAAAATAAGTTTGGAAAAAGAAAAAAAAATAATATTTGGCAGTTCGCTTCGCTCGCTGCCGCATACCATAAGACCCGTGGAACCAAGTTTCCGCCAAAAAGTGAATAACTACTCCTAAATATTGTCGGACTGAGCTGAAATTTGACATGTTAGTAGTGCTGTCAAAATCAATGGGGGTCTGCGAAACAAAGTTTTTGCGTAGAACAAGCCCTTAATGAGTAATTAGCGTAATGAGTTAATTGGCTGGAACGTGGCTCGCTGCCACGTTCCAGCCGCAAGAACTGAGCCAAAAGCAAAGGGGCCAGAGGCTGGACGCCTATACTTGATATGTAAATAATTACGCACATAGACAAAAAGAGATAGGCAGTACATGTAAGGGAACCAATGAGAGGTATTAGATAAAGGAGGAGAAGGAGGAAGAGGAAGATTGATGTTACCGTGAATAAAAAGTGCAGAGTGCTTCGGCAGGTACTTGGGCTGACCTGCAAGGCACCTTTCTCCATGCTGAAGTTCTTTTTATCTGGCCGCGTCCTCCCTCTCCTGAAGCAGATGAATTGCATGCAGATCTTGACGCTGCGCATCACGTAGAATATTGACTTGGGGCTGATGATGAGGTTGAATGGCGCCGGTAAAGTCGAACCCGGATCGAAATAGCTCATCCACAGCTTCGACCGCGCAAACTTCCATTCCTGGTCAGCGTGGTCCTTCGGAAGTAGTTGTGGTTATGGTTGTGGTTGTTATGGTAGGGGGGAGGGATACTAGTGTGAATGTGATAGGTTATGGTATTGATAGTGATAGTGGTAGTGGTGTTTACGGTCATTCACTCACTCACTCACTCACTTTAGAAATATTATTGAGGTCCAATATATTATCTTTGATTTAGATAACACACACACACCTCGCTATGAGTGAGGTCCTAGTAGCAAAAAGGAAAACACAATAACCAGAGAGAGAGAGAGAGAGAGAGAGAGAGAGAGAGAGAGAGAGAGAGAGAGAGAGAGAGAGAGAGAGAGAGAGAGAGAGAGAGAGAGAGAGAGAGAGAGAGAGAGAGAGAGAGAGAGAGAGAGAGAGAGACCTGGCATGGATCAAAGTGATGGCTCCATATTAGTGTGTTGTGATAAAGGCATGTATCTCATTTTCCTTTACTTAATGATAATGATGATAATTATTATATAAACAATGATAATAGTGATAACAGTGATAGCGATATTGACAGAAAATGATAATGATCCTAATAATAATAGTAATAATATTTATGATATAAATAATGATAAAAGTAGCAATAATTACAATGATACTTGGTATAATAATAACAATAATAATAATAGTGATAATAATGATAATAACAATGATAATAATAACAGCAATAGTAAAGATAAC
>JACEEZ010006165.1:317500-332500 GCA_016584305.1 Chionoecetes opilio | reverse complement strand
GTTTCGTCCAACAAAGGAAGTAGGTGTTCATCTGGAAATTTCTGGCACATTCACCTTTTTTTGGCATTAAATCAATCATCTGGAAATTTACCCTCTTTTTTTTTTTTTTTTTTTTTTTTTTTTTAAGATATCCCTCTCCCCCAGCAAGCTTGGGGCTGCTGGTGGGCAGAGTTTTCTGGTGAAGAGACAAGATCCCAAGTGATTTACGAGAAAAGCAACGTACTAACCTCATCAAATAATATCCCAGCCAGGATAGAAACCATAAACTAGAAACCACATCTAGTCCACCCAGCCCACCCCAAACAGGGTTTTCACCATTAACCTCATCTCCTAATGATCTCATCTCACCGTTAACCTAATCTCACCATCTACCCAAGTAGCTTATTAATTAACCTAACCTCACCGGTTAACAGTGGCGGAAACAAGGGGTGTAAAAACGGGGGGGCACCATATTTTTCATTTAGCGTAAATATATATATAGTATATATATATACGTATATATATATATAAATATATATATATATATATAAATATAATATATATATATATATATATATATATATTATATATATATATATATATATATATATATATATATATATATATATATATATATATAATATATATATAGTATATGCTAGTGTATTATACAGCCTAATATACTATATATAGTCTAAAATATATAATATATAATCAATAATATAACCATTGTTGTTGTGGTGACGGAGAAAATTGCGGGCTAAGGCGACCCCAACCCTTGCTTAACCTACACTCGCTCCGCCGTCCTAGGCGGAGCGAAATTTGCTTTCGAAAATGTGCAACTAGCGCTAAGATGTTCTTAGTCCCCTAAGATCATCTTAGCAGTGTTCGTAAATGCGCCCCCTGGATCTTCAAGTCGCTTGTGATCCCTGTCTTACTCTATGGTTGTGAGACAGGGACACAAAATAGCGCTTTGAAGAGGCGAATCGATGCCTTTGGTAATAACTAATAAGTGTCTTCGCAGAATCATGGGGTATCGCTGGGGTGATTACGTGTCAAATCAGCGATTGCACCGTGAGACTGAATCGAGGCCTATTACCTGCATAGTCCGTCAGCGCCAACTTCGGCTATATGGGCATGTAGCACGCTACCCTGAAACTGATCCTTTCCATCGGGTTGTATATGTAAGAGACAATCCTGCGTGGAGGAGGCCAAGGAGGCACTCACAAGGCTCGTGGCTGGGGCAAGTTGATGTTTCCTGTCGAGAGTTGCTTGGTATGGGAAGGGAGCCTGCATGGGGACTCGTGCGTGGTGACCCTCGGGAGTGGCGTCGTAGGGTGGGCGAGGCGACGCGTCCCCCGGCGTATGCCCCCAATGATTGATTGATTGATCTATGGTCTGTAATTGAATTGCGATCAGACAGCGCAAAAGCGATTCCTTTAAGACGTACGGGGAGGTTGATAGATAATGACGCAAAACAAAGTGTCCTAGAAATGTAAGATAGATAGACTCAAGAAAGTGTCTAGATAAATGGATAAATAGATAGACTACAAAGACAAAAGTGTACTGAACCGGATGTCCCCCATCGTAAAGAGAAGTTAGGGAAGCTAAAATGATTGTTGCAGGAACTTGTATTTGAAGTATATATTATTGCCAGCTCTTTTTCATTCATATGCTTGATGGATTTATGATATTAATGGTTTCGTTTATTTATAAATGTATAAGATGAAGAATGGGGGAAGATAACTTGAGGGAAAAGGAAAGAGGGGGAGAAGAGGGGGAAGGGAGAGGAAAAATTGCCGCCAGATTGTATGTACGAACACAGGTCACTGGATTCTAAAAATAGAGGAAAAATATCAACTAGATCGTGTGTGTGTGTGTGTGTGTGTGTGTGTGTGTGTGTGTGTGTGTGTGTGTGTGTGTGTGTGTGTGTGTGTGTGTGTGTGTGTGTGTGTGTGTGTGTGTGTGTGTATGTGTGTGTGTGCATGTGCGACTTTTGTGCGTGTGTGTGTATTTATGCATGACCTGTTAGTTACGGGGGACTTATATAGGTGTTAGTAGTAGAGGTGATGGTGGTGGTGGTTGGGATGAAAAACTACAACTCATGGTGACTGTGGGTGTAATGTAGGTGGTGGTGGTGGTGGTGGTGGTGATTGTGGTGTCTAGGGTGATGGTGAAGGTGAAGAACCAAGCGGTTTGCGGTGGTAGTGGTGGTGATAGTGATGGTGATGCCTTTTCCAAAAAAATGACCTGTGTAACTAGAGAGAAATGACAAAAACTAAAGAAAGAAAAGGGAGTACATACATAAGAGGAGGAAGTTACAGTTAATGCATTATCACTCACGTCTGGAATCCTCCCCTGTACTCTCCTGTGCCGTCCCTTGCGTTGCTGTGGGAGGAAACGTAGGAGGTCACTACATGGGCGTCGCCTTTGACCTACACTGTGGGGGGAATAGCCTATAATGTAAGCTCCCTCCCTCACCCTTTTACAACTCTTATCATCTGCACACCACGACCCACAAATTTTCACCCATGCCTTCCAATTTCTCTCTCTCTCTCTCTCTCTCTCTCTCTCTCTCTCTCCTCTCTCTCTCTCTCTCTCTCTCTCTCTCTCTCTCTCTCTCTCTCTCTCTCTCTCTCTATTTTTTTTTTGCTTTCTCTTTCTCTTTCTTTCTCTCTCATTCTCTCTCTCTCTTTCTCTCTTTCTGTTCAGACTGTTTTCCTTTATTGTCTCCCTATTCTCTCGCTTTCTCTCTTGCGTTCTATATTTATCTTCTTCCAACCCTGTTTCCCTCCTAAAGAGAAGTTGTTTTACATATCTTGGTACATAAATTATCCACTTGTTGCTGACACACACATACACACACACATACACAAACACACACACACACACACACACACGAGAACGAAGAAATAAGAGCGACATTTCACTCAACTCCTCACGCTATACAACGTCGCCTCCTTCCGTGTTTGTTTTCATATAATTTATTCATCTTTGTAATTTTTCTCCTCCTCCTCCTCCTGTTTGTTTTTATGTCCGCCATGACTTTCCTTTCTTTACCCCTTTTGTTTCAAGCAGGTATTTATTTACTCACGTGTTGAAGGCGTCGGAGCCAGAGTGACAGGCGTAGTCTCCGTTGGTGGCGTTGCAAGAGGCACCCGGGGCGTCGTAGTACCAGTAGAGTTGGTTTAGGCCACAGGCGAAACTTGTCAAAACCAGGAAGAAGATGAACAGGAACTTCGCGATGTCTACCAGGAAAGAAGGGATGACGGAACAGTGGGAGATTGCCTAAGAAACTGTGTATTCTGATGAGTAGGTACAGGAGAGTATTTTTTGGTTAATTTGAAATACAGCGATGTCAGACAAGCCAGGACACCAAGGGAGATTGATAGAGAGAGGAGGATAGCTTGCATATATTGTAAGATGAGAGAAAATTACACCAAGCGAAGAGATTGCATATAGGAGATGAAAGAGAGGGTACAGATGAGTGTGTATGTAATATACAGAGTAATAAATTGCATCTATTCGCCTCTCTCTCTCTCTCTCTCTCTCTCTCTCTCTCTCTCTCTCTCTCTCTCTCTCTCTCTCTCTCTCTCTCTCTCTCTCTTACACACCCACACACACACACATCCATCCAATTAAGTAATAAAAGCTAATTCAACAGTAACTCGAGAACCTTATTTTTTTCCTTTTTTAGTGCATTATTGCTAGTTAAGTCTTATTCTTGCCTCGTCATCTTCCTCCTCCCCTCTCCCTCCCTATCTCACCCTTCCTCTTACTCACCTATTATCATGCAACCGAGGGAGATCTGCAGGGGACCCAGGTGAGGATTGGTCTGAAACAAGTAAATGATTCGGGCGAAGGAGAACACGTTGGCCACAGCGAACACTCCCTCAGCGATGAGCGTCGGGTCGTTAGGAGGCCACTGCGCTCGAGGCACCTCCCTGTGAATTATGCCGAAGGATGGGGTGTGAAAAGAAAGGAAGGAAGAGGGTGGCAAGGAAAGGAAGGAGTGAGTGGATAGGAAAGAAGGAAGGAGTGAGTAGGATAGTAAGGAAGGAGTGGGTAGGAAAGTAAGATAAGGTGTAGGAAGGAAAGGAGAGAGAGAGAGAGAGAGAGACAGAGACAGAGACAGAGACAGAGACAGAGACAGAGACAGAGACAGAGACAGAGACAGAGACAGAGACAGATTGTACCGTGAATAAAGGACGCTGCATTGTTGTATTATTGCTAGCACTCTCCCACATGCATACGTAACTACTACCCACACTCACACGCATGCGCCTAGTGAAGAAATTTGTTTGTGTCGTGGTGGAAATAATTAGTTTTCTCTGGTGTGGGTGATAGTAGTTGTGGTAGTGATGGAGATGGTAGTACGAATAGTGCTAGTAATTGTCCTAGTCGTAGAGGTATTGGTCATGATAACGATAAAATTATGCTAGTGATGTGGTGGTTGATGGTGGTTGTTTTGGTGCTATTTATAATATACGTAGTGGAATTAGTGGTAGTGTTGTAGTGGACTTCAAAGTTGATGAGATGTTTAACTTATATTTCAACTCGTCGAAATACACCATAATATTAATTTACAATATTCTAAAAACCCATTATCATCACAAATAACACCCAAACGCCACACTATCCTCACCTACAACGTATCAACTATGACTGACCTCACCCACAACACATTCCCTTGCGTTATGCATGTTCCTCTTCTCACATTATTACCATCTATGCTCTCTCATCACTACTCACACTTATACTCTCTCTCATTAACTTGGCCTTCGATTTACCTTTCCTCATAACACTACGATACTTACACTCATACCATTCCACCATTCCTCATTTACACGCTCACCTGGGTCCATATTTATTAGTGGTAAGCTGGACGAACGCCACGGCCCTGAGACTGAACGTGCATAGATAGAGTGAAAGCATGATGAAATCTAGCCAATTCCACCACTGTCTGATGTACGCCGTGAATCCTTCCTCCCATAGCTGCTTACACTCTGCCCACACCTGTTGTAGAGGAAATAAGATAAATGGCACAGAGGTTATGAATTTGTATATATATATATATATGTAATTTTTTTCTCATTGTTTAAAATTTTTCTCCATTTTATTCGTTGTAAGGATTATGTCAAGGTATTTATTGTGTCATAATTATGTATGTTTATATTTGTGCTTCTCACGCCTTTCAATACCTCTCATACTTAATTATTGTGGGTTTTCATTTTTCTTTCTGTCCTTCATTTTCCTTTCTCTACATATATCCAGTGGTTCTTAACCTGGGGTACCTGTGCCACCAGGGGTACGAAACCTTACACCTGGGGGTACGAGACATGCTGACCAATAATTCAATGTCATATTCATAAGGAGGCTGGAACTATATATTCATAATTAATAATCAATTTATCAGCATCATAATTGATGAAAAGCAACAAAAGAGTCACTGAAATGTAACATTGTGTACTATGTAGTATTGTAGTTAGTGAATATAAAAGGTTCCTTACTCTAATTTCTCTTTTTTCTGACCGGGGATACGAGACAAATTTCTGAGATCTCAAAGGGTACGAGCACTAAAAAAGATTAAGAACCACTGCTCTATACCTTCTCCCTTAGTTTCTCTTGCTTCTCCTTAAATTCACACCCTCTTATTCTCATTTACACATTTCTAATTTTCCCATCCCTTCCTTTATTTCCTCTTTCCTTTCCCTTCTAACCTTCGCTCTCCTCCCTTACCATGCCCGTGACCCAGAAAAAGATGAGCCACTCCACGAAAGTCGGTGCTGGTCCCCTCACGTTCCTGCGGTGCCTCTCGCTACCCTCGGTGCGCGTCGAGGCCAAGACCAACAACACGAGGAACAACCCGAAGGAGGCGCTGCAGGAAAATCAGTGTAAAAAAACACATTAGTTGAAATGGTCTTCGGATGAAAAAAATAAGGAAGATTTTCAAAGAAACTGCTAAGAATTTTAAGGAGATCCTATTCTTTCTTAGTTTTGTTTTTGTTTTAGTTTATCTTCTACCTTTGTATCTTATCCTCTTCAATGGTGCCCCCACGGTGTCTACCCAGACTGATACGTGAACCTTTCTTGTAAAATCAGAAGGATATTGATGGCAGCTTGTTATCGGTCACTTGCCCGTATTCGTAGTCACATACCATCATTGTACGTGGTCATTGTTCACTTTTTGTCTTGTCCTAATTAAATCAATAGGTCATGCCAGCTCTGTTGTGATTGCAATAGGAGTACTGTAGGATTGCTCTAGTACTTTCCATGGCAGCTACAAGATCAAGTGAATCATTTTGACTGAGTAGAAATGGAACAAAATCATAGCAATTACCACGAGCAATCATGGTATGTGACTACGAATATGAGCATCAGTCTCTTACCTGTCAATTCTTTCTTCTTACCTCCTTAAAAAAAAACCTCCCTCCCTCCCTCCCTCCCTCCCTCCCTCCCTCCCTCCCTCCCTCCCACTTTGACCCCTTCTCCCATGACGAACGATGTACGTACCTGTGATAGATAAACTTCATGAAGGGCGACCTGATGACTCTACCGAGGCGAGTACGAGGGAAGATGAGGTAGATGATGGCGATGATTGGCATGCAGACGATGATGGAGAAGCACAGCATGATCTTCACCACCGCATTCCTCCTCCGCCATATTGGAAGACCTTCATGCCACACGGACGTCAGTAATTGCTGGCAGTTGGGGTGAGCCACGAACTGGGTTGCATTCAGAGAGAGAGAGAGAGAGAGAGAGAGAGAGAGAGAGAGAGAGAGAGAGAGGAGAGAGAGAGAGAGAGAGAGAGAGAGAGAGAGAGAGAGAGAGAGAGAGATGGAAAAAAAGGGAATGAGTGTAGCAGTAGGCGGGGACGGTCGTTTATTTTGATAAGAGGGAATTTAAAGTGGACGTGTGTATGTGTGTGTGCACGTGTGTGTGTGTATTCATCTAGTTGCCTTTATCTTGCTGTATTTTACAGGGCCTGAGCTATACTCATATGGCTCCGTCTCCATAGCTATATTTTTAATTTGCTTCCTTTGTTAGTACTTAGTGTTGGCCGAAGCCACCACCCCGGGAGGCGGGATATAACCCCCGCCCATCTTTCTCCGCTCCGCCCGGGGATCGAGCCCGGAACTTCTCGGTTGGGAACCGAGCGTGCTACCACTACACTATGGATTACCCTACGTGTGTGTGTGCGTGTGTGTGTGTGTGTGTGTGTGTGTATGTGTATGTGTATGTGTATGTGTGTGTGTGTGTGTGTGTGTGTGTGTGTGTGTGTGTGTGTGTGTGTGTGTGTGTGTGTGTGTGAATATGATTGTAGTAAGTGAATGGGTCATTACCACACACCACATCCCACTCTACACATCACCTCATGCCACACTCCAGCACTTACCTGCTTCTGGTCGTACTTGAGGGCCAGCTTAAGCCTCGAAAGCTTGAGTTGTTGTTGATCGTCGTCGTCGTCGTTATCCGAGTCTTCCTCACTCCTTCTGTTTAGCACGGCGATTACCTGAAGAACAACACCTGTTATTTTCTTTAATAACCTTAATCATACTCCTCCCGTCCCTCGTATCCCTTTCGTCCCCGTGTATTTTTTCCATTTTTCAAAGTAATCGTCCAGACCATTTCATCATTCTTGATTTAATGCAGTAAAAATACAGCCATTATCGAGTATATCAACAATATGTTGTCACTTTTTGCATCCAGTCACCCGTTTTTAAATAATCCGCAATAAAAATCTGTAAATTTCCCGAGCTTCCAAAACGCTCCTGACGACAAGCAGACGACGCACCACGGCTCGGTGACGTCACCTGAGGTGGCCTCCCAACCCCACGGTAACACAAATACACGTGAAATTAAAATTAAATATAGTACTTGAAGAATTTTGGGTGTTTCTGATAAAAAAAAATTGCGATATGGCATACACCTACATCCTTTATGGGTGCAGCAGGAAAGCTGTGCCTTTCCAGAGAGCTTAGCACCCGTTCCCGACCTATACGGCCACGATAAATGTGTGGAGAAGGTGGTGCGCCGGGGGAGGGGCAGGCTTTATGAAGCAGATTGTCGCCCTCATGTGACGGCATCAGCAAGTTTCGCGCCACGGCTGGAACCGGGTTGTTGTTTTTCACGCGCTTTTTACAAAAGTCGTGTTTTTAGGGAAATAAGGCGTGGAAATGAATGATTTTTTGTGGATTAGGTATTTTGAATGAACATTTAACATAATTATATATAGAAAAAATGGGTCTGGACGATTACTTTAAACGTTTTACATACCTACGATCTGCCTACATTTTCCCTCATGCTTCTCCTCATTTTCGTTTTCTCTTTCTTTCCCTATTTTCTGCTTTCCTTCCTCCCTTCTTTTATCCCGAATGCCTTGCGTCCAACCATCCTTCATTCTCTGTCTGTCTTTCGTCGTTCTTCATTTCATTATCTTTTCTATTGACGTTTTGTACCTCTTTTCATCTTTGGTGTTTGATTTTCATTTCGATCTCTCTTTCCTATCTGTTCTATATGCCTACACACACACACACACACACACACACACACACACGCTTTCTCTCTCTCTCTCTCTCTCTCTCTCTCTCTCTCTCTCTCTCTCTCTCTCTCTCTCTCTCTCTCTCTCTCTCTCTCTCTCTCTCTCTCTCCAATACCTTGCACGAAATCTTTCCAACCGCCCCCTTACTTTCCTATACCTCCCTCCCTCTCTCCCTCCCCCCTCCCTCCCTCCCTCCCTCGCTCCCCGATTTCCCTTACTCCTTCCTTGCTCCTTCCTGCATTCCCTCACCTCTTGCGTGGAGCGGCATTGGTGGAGCAGTTCGCAGGTGTATTTTTTGCATTGCGCGCTCAGCTCTAAATATGTGTCTTTGAACTCATTCTCCACTCTGGCTAACCTCTCCAGCTCCCATGACAACTGTAAAAGAGAGAGAGAGAGAGAGAGAGAGAGAGAGAGAGAGAGAGAGAGAGAGAGAGAGAGAGAGAGAGAGAGAGAGAGAGAGAGAGAGAGAGAGAGATGTGCATTTTATCTGCATTACTAGAAAGCTTTTATACCCTCATAGAAAATATTCAAGCATTGCATCATCATAGAAAACGACAAAAATCTAATAGTTTGAGGGTAGACGAATGGAAAATAATGCCATCCTTCACTGCTTACTTTAAAGGCTGCTAGTATGGGGTCTTCGGTGGTGAGGGAGATCCAGGCAGGGGAGGCAAGAGCCCGGTAGGTGTGGATGCGGCGGAGGGAGTACCTCAGGGAGTCTGCGTGGAAGCCTTCGGTACACTGGCGGCAGGAGCATGAAAGGGGGTGGGGCTTGTCGATGTACGCTCCTGAAGGTGGTGAAGAGGTAGGAATGTAAAGATGAGGACAGAGGAGGTAAGTAATATTGTGATTAAAGGAAAACAGACACCTCAGAGAAGAGCACTGACTTGCATGGAACGAAACATATGCAGGTGCAAGCAGGGGTGGATCTTATGATATATATATATTGTGTATTGCCTTGTGTATAAAATGCTAAACTTCATTTCCATATAAAGAAAGACATTCTTGTACCGAACTCAAAGAAATATGGAAATTGGGGTCCTCTTTCTAACATTCAGAGAGATACCGTTCGTGCAAGCTTTTCCCTTGACTTGACTGATATATTTTTTATGCTCTCATGACGGGCGTCACTGGCTCGGCTGTCTTGTCAAGATTCCAACCATAGCATTGCTTCGCCTTTGGGTTAGCAACACCACTTACCAGAACTTCGCCTTTGCACCCTGTAGAAGTATACTGGAGGGAAAAAAACATCAAAAGGAAAATGTGCAGGTAGGAAAGAAATGGTATTGGGAGTAAATGGACAAAAGAAAATAGAGACATAGAAGATTGCGTAATAATCCAGATGGGACAAGGGGAGCGAACTGACGTGAAAAAAAGAGGGAGAGAGAGAGAGAGAGAGAGAGAGAGAGAGAGAGAGAGAGAGAGAGAGAGAGAGAGAGAGAGAGAGAGAGAGAGAGAGGTTAGGGCGTGTAGGTGACGAAAACTCTAATGACGTGAACGAGAGAGCAAGAAATAACGACGAATAGAGGAAAGATGAAACAGCAAAAATAATCTGAAAAGTAGTGCGATTCATGGCTAAGAAAAATCACATAAATGAGAACAGAGGTGACACCACTTTGATAGGAAAAAAAACCATAATGAGAGGAGGGGAAGGTTTGATATTGGAAGCGAAGAGAGTGAGAGATAGAAAGAATAAGAAGAAGACGAGAATGGTAGTAATAAAAGTAAATTAGTTCGGAGTATTAACGCTTTTATTTTTTTACTTGTGATATGCGGCGTTGGTCCAAACTACCACTCACAATCCTCACATGCATCTCATACACGCACATATATACACACTTTGCCATTACTAGGTTTGATATGTACACATATAAACACACCTTACCATACTAGGCTTGAAACGCACCCATATAAACACACTTTGCCAAGGTTTGAAACGCTCCCATATGAACATCTTACCATACTAGTTCTGAAACGCACTCATCACCACACACACACACACACACACACACACACACACGTTATGTTCCATCACTTATCTTTGCCCACCTACACGTCCAGCCACACCCACTCACGCATACCTGACGACCTCAACCACACCCACATCCACACATCCACACATCCAGCTCTCCACCACCTTACCTACACAAAAGCCACCTACCTGCCCTAGATTGAGGTAGCCTCTCTCGGAACTCTATACCCGCCGCTTCATCCACTAATGCACCATGGGAGGCTTTGGGTGTGTCATTTGCTGCCTTGTTGTACTGGGTACTTCTTTTATTACAATAATGTACCGGCCTAACGTTATGCGTACTTGTTTTGATCATCGGCACGTGAATAGAAATAATAATGTGTTATTTTAATTATTATTCGGCTTGCATAACTTGTTTGGTTGTACGCACCAGCGAGATTCCGGTAACATTTTTATTGTTCTTGTTTCGCAACGCAAAGGGAGACTAAATATGCTGCTATTCAGTAATTGGGAAAGAAAAATACGACACAGGAAAGGCTGCAGGAATATGTAGTTTACCTGCGAGATTCAGAGGCGGATGCCAATCACCGAGAGAGCAAGGCGTTCCAATAATGAGTGTGCCTACAAAAGCGTCACTTTGAGAATGTAAAGGGAATAAACCAGCTCGCTTTGACTCGTGGCTGTCTCAACTTTATCAGTAAATCAAAACTCAGAGTTATTAATGAATTTTTATTAGGTCGTAGGCCTCTAATGTACAAGAACAATCCTATGATTGTGATGTTTAAAACACTTCACAGCTTCACTGTTTACGCGCAATATAAAAAATAACAAATTTTTCTAAGTTATCTAGTACTCTTATCTTATACCGCAACAAATACCGTAAGATTGTATGATGAACAAAGATAGGCTTGATACGGAGTATTCAGCTCAAACATTTTGTTGTGTTCATGAGCGGAGTACCGCTGCTTGGTGAGCCGTGTGCGGCCGGAGAGCTTAGTAGCCGCGTCTCTCTGATCCACCCAGCTGCGTGTGAGGCTACGCAATGTTTTCTGCTCCGTTTGAGTGCTTGTGTGCGCGTGTGTCCGCCCGTCGGTGTGTATCATATAGGGACTGTCTTTCTAGTGATCGTGTTGATGCTGCCATGTTGCAAGACACCACTGTGCTCGTTTAAAACACAGTTTCTGAGGGAGAAGTTGAGAAAGTGCAACACTGTGAAAGGAAAGTTTTGGAGTTTCCTCCCTCCCGGCGAGGCGGAGGTAGAGGAAGAAGTGGAGAAGGAAACAGGAAACCGAAGAATAAGTGAAGGATGACCAACGGAAAAGACTAAGGCGCAATAGGCATCGTCAAGGTATGTGAGTTTATGTGTTAACTAGTGTGTTGTTTGCTCTTTTGATTTGTAATGGCGGGCGGCTTCAATCTGGGTTATGCGCGATTCAGTGAGCGAGTAAAGCCTCGAGACTCGTTCAGTTGTTGCAGACAAGTGTTTTGAAGCGATTCGAAGTTTTACTCAGGTGTATGGAACTGAGATGAAGCAATGTGAGGATCTTAGAGAAAGAGAGAGAGAGAGAAGAGAGAGAGAGAGAGAGAGAGAGAGAGAGAGAGAGAGAGAAGAGAGAAAGAAAGAAAGAAAGAAAGAAAGAAAGAAAGAAAGAAAGTCCTAATAGATTGGTTACAATACTGTTTAACCCATCTATTAGGACTGGTGGGTATTATTCTAGGGGACCTGGGGGAATGCGGGATATTTGGCTGGTGTACAAAATATGCGTCGCAAACACATAGTTTTTGAGTTAGGGGTGTTGAAAAAATTTCATAGAACTAGGGAAAATTCATTGGATTTCTTCTGAGTCAAGAAATGTGTGAAGCTGCCGATCCTCACAGAATGATGACCGAAGTGTCGAGAACTCTCCAACCCCCCGCTAGGAGGTTAGGTTAGATTTGTTTAGGTTAGGGTAGGTTAGATTTGGTTAGGTTAGATTAGATTTGGTTAGGTTAGATTAGATTTGGTTAGGTTATGTTATCGGTGGGTCAGACCCCCCGCTAGGTTAGGTTAGGTTAATTTTGGGTAGGCAAATTTCTCTAGATATAGGGAAATGACATATTTCATGTTATCTACAAATACCACTACCAGATACCAACCATTACCAAATCTTAAAATTATAAATGACGACATTACTCAAGTATACAAGATAACGTTCCTTGGATTAATCTTTGACAAAAACTAAAATTTTAAACATCATCTGTCCAATCTCTGTTTAAAATTATCTAGATTAATTCCACTCCTTCTCAAAGTCAAACCCTTCGCCCCAGTTGAAGTTCTTAAATGCATGTATTATGCTCACCTTTATGATTTATCCCCATCTAAATTATTGTAATCTCATTTGGTCCACCACTTATCCCTGTCATTTAAACCATCTAAATGTACTCCATAAAAAAGTCATCAGAATAATGACCGACAGTGACTACTGCGAGCACACTCCTCCATTATTTAAATCCTTAAATATTTTGAATCTAAATGATTTATCAAAATTAAATATTGCATCTTTTATGTACAAACAAACAGCGTCTAACTACAATAATGACCAACTACTTCACAATTACCAAACCCGCAGCCAACGCTCCCTGTCCATACCTAGCCATAGACTAACCCTATACAAACATTCCCTAATGTACTACCAAGGTCCCAAGTTATGGAATGATATCCCTGTACATATGAAACATTCACCTAGCTTAAGCTCTTTTAAACATACATTCAAGAAACATTTATTAGCATTATACTAGCTCTGTGTACTATTATCATTGTTATTATTATTCTTGTACTTATTTTTTGTGTAATTCTCCACAGCTACACTGTATAATATTATTTTTTACTATTGTTATTATCCTGTAAATTAGTCTAAGTAACTTACTAACTATTATCGCCTGTTTATCTCAGTCTATTTATTTAGTATTTATATAACTTGTGGTTTTTTTTTCCTGTGTGTTTTCCCTCTCTCTCCACACCTTTGCCCAAAAAGCGTTTGCTTGTAAAGGGCTGTTTGCAACCCCATATCCTGTTACAATCATTATAAAATACTGTAAAAAGTCAAACATAATAAAGCGTTAAAGTGTTAAAGTGATAGACAGAGAGCGTCACAAGCTATGTCTATCCCTACCTCAACCCCAACCCCTTCCCCACCACCACTCGTCACACGCCTCCCACTCTCTCATCCCCTTCCTGTCACTTGTTTCACCTCCCACTCCTTTCATGTTCCGTTCTCTCCCTCTCCCTCTTCTTTCTTCTTCTCACCCCTCTACTTCGTCCCTCTCTCCCCCTCTAACTCTGCTGTTCCCCTCCCTCTGCGGAGACTATCCCTTCCCGCGTCCCCTTCCACCCTTCCCTCCGTGGACTATTCCTTCCCTCCGCGGACCCTCCTTACCTTCCTCCCTCACTCCTGCGCTTCCTCACCCCGTAATATCCTTCCTTTTATTATGACTTCACTGCTTGCTTCATGTGAGGCACAATACCATTTTCCATACCGTAACGCATCCAGTCACATCCCTATCTTCCTCTAGACACCCTTGATACTTACCTACCCCTTCTTAGCTCTTTCCTACGACTTCTTATGCTTTCCTTCCCTTGCACTTCACCCACACCAGCCTCCTACACCCTCCAGTGCCCTCGTCCACACATACATTCCTTCACTGCAATGCTCTTATGCATCCTCCTGTACCTTCATCTTCCTTGCAAGTATCAGCTTCATCAAAAGTTTATATTCCGTCCTTCGTAATGACTTTTTTGTTTCACTTAAAATTCCTCTCACACCTGCTGACAGCTGGATTTTTTTTTTTTTTTTGTCATTAACTTTCATCAACCTTCCTAGCCCATTAGTATCTTTTTTTTGCTTGTTTTTTATTCCTCATTTATATTACTTTCACCAGACTTTTTCTCATATTTTTTTCCTAATTTCTTTTCTTCGGGAACTGTTTAAATATCGAGTTGTATTTTTCGATACGCTGAATATGTTTTGTCTATTGTTATTATTATTTATATAATTATACTAAGGTCACTATCTTTTTTTCCCGGCACCACTTCTTTGTACCTTTGTCTTTTTTATTATCATAGAGCATACACACACGAGTTACTTCCGTTTCCCTCTCTCCCGTTTCTCCTTCACATACTGCATCATATCGTCCATCATCACTCCAATATTCTCTTTATATCTGTCTGCCTCAAACGCCTATTTCTCTTTATATCTATTTCCTTGAGCTCTTAGTTTCTACCATCATCTAAGTTTATATGGTAGCAGAAGTGTATAAGATCTGCCTGATGGTAAAGCCCTTGTCACAGCTGCTGCGAGGGTAACGCTCCACTCCGCTCCGCTCCACAAATAATGGTCGCGAGCAATGCCTGAGTGCATGTTACTGTGCCGCTGGCTTATATAATGAGGGACAAAACTCATGATCTTCGTTTATTTATATATATTTTTGTCCATGCTACATTTTTCTTGTTTTTCATATTTGTAAAGTG
>JACEEZ010006165.1:287500-312500 GCA_016584305.1 Chionoecetes opilio | reverse complement strand
TATTGCAACAATAAGTGAGTTAGTATGTATGTTAATACATAACAATGTCATGCAAGTAATTAATGTATGTCAACATTAAGTGCGTAAAAAAAATCCTTTAAATGAGGAATGAAAGTAAATAATGTGATGCAATGATAAGTGCGTAATCATTCCTTTCATTGAGGAAAGTAAGTCAATAATGTGATCATGCAACAATACGTGCGAATAATTCCTTGAATTGTGGAATGTAAGTAAATAATTATATAATGCTATGCACTGTGGTGCAACTTTAACTCTAATATAATAGTATTCTAATGTGAAGAGTTATCTGTCATACATTAGTGTTTCTATCGTGCTAGAGTTACAAGGTAAAATGCAATTATATTATTTTCTATAGTTGGTCAGAATAATATGTAGCTAAACCAAAAATTGTAAAACATCAATGTAAAGTATTTTCAAGAGCGTATATAACATTGGCTTGGTGTGTTGTGTAGACATTTTCTAAAAATAGAACAACACACATTAAAATTCAGAATACATGGTAACTGTAAAATAATCAGGTGAACTGATATAAAATGTAATGATATGGAATGGTATGGAATGGTATGGAATGGTATGACACTACTGTTTTTGCGTGTGTGATCGCAATTTGTGATTGTAATCAGTTGTAGCAGTGTGTGTCATCATTAACTACAGGTGTGTCCTGTGTATCAAAATTATTGCTTGGTAAAGCATCATCTGTATCTAATCCTCTAGTTACTCGAAAAATTATTCGCGACCGTATATGTAGTAAGACGTCTCAAACTAAACAATCACGAAAAACTGAGAACATTACAGGAATCAGGTCCAGGAATCGGTAACACTGAACTGTGACAGGGAATGGCAGTGACAGTGAGTGACAGTGCCGCTCGGGCACGCTAGTTAATGCATTTATGTCAATCTCTGGAGTTTGCACTGGTGCTGTACGAAATGTGAACTTATAAAGAAGTAAATCAGTAGTAAAGGTGCACTCGTAAGAGTTTTGTCTCCAGGAATTGTGATATATGCATTACTGTTGAAAAAAAAATAGTGTGGGAATACCGTGGTGTAAAAAATTAAGTGTCTTGACGGTGTCTGAACAGATGTATTTATCGTAGCCATCGTAATGTAAATGTAAATGTATGTTTAAACAGCACTATAATATTTCTAACGTTGAAATTGTCCGTGTATGTGAAATCACTGTGTTAACTCGAAATGTATCTGCTCACCTAAAACTGTAAAACAATTACTTAGCTGGTAGCTACTCGTATTGGTGTATGATAGGTGAGGTCCTGGTAACAGACGGATGAACAACACACAGGTGGGTGGGTAAACTAGGTGGAGGATGTTCTGTGGACAACGCTCGTGAACGTGGCCGGAGAAACACAAGCTGTTAAAGAGGTCATGTAAGAAAAAAAATAATAACATATGCATACACAAATAAGAAATATGAACTTAATACTCAGGCAAGTAGTGGTGTTGCGGCGCGCTCAAGTCTGTAGGTGATGAACGGCAGGTAGTGGCAGTGGTGCGTCGTCAGGTTGTCTGGTGAGGACGCAGGGGTGTGTGGGAAGGTAGTGTCAAGTCAGCATCCCTGTGAGGGCGGTCGGGTGGTGAGCTGTGTCAGCGGAATGTTTCTCGGAAGGCTGGCGGTGGTGTTGTCTGGTTGCTGTGTTAATTTTGCTGTGTTGCTGGAGGGTATTTGTGTTGCGTCTCCTTGTGTTGCGCTGGCCATGACGAGATGATCTGTGTTGCTAGCGGAGTTGTTACGTTGTGCCATGACGAGATGAACTGTGTTGCGTATCCGGGGTGGATGAGACGTTGCGGTGTCTGGCAGGGCCGTGTTGGGTGGCAGTGTTTATGTGGGGTCGACCTTGTGACGAACGAATGTGCTGACGAAGCCAGTTGCTTGAAGTGTTGTATGCCTCTCTCTCTATCTTTAGTTGCTTGTAGTTGTTGATTGTAGTAGAAGTAATACTTGTAGTCGCTGGCTGGCTTGTGTTGCGTAGGTTACGGCTTGATAACGGTGTTGGTGGCTCGGCTTGGTTGTGGTTGTGGTTGTTTGAAGAAGATCGGCGTATAATCTTGGTAATCTTAGTAGAACGTGGAGAAGCTGTAGAATGCTTGTAGTGTTGCTTGTAGACTTGCTTGTAGAATGCGTTGGGTGTCTTTAACACCGCTTAGCCACCATTTATATAAGTCGCTGTAACGGTTGAACCACCGAATGCCACCATTTATATAAGTTGCGGTGTATTTATGACCACCGCATGGCCACCATTTATATAAGTCTGATAATTGTAGAGACTTATCTGGTATGAGTTAAAATGGTACTTCCAGCTTTGTACACATTTATTTAGAGTCCAGTAAGGAGCGTAGAGATTACAACCAAGTACAATGCGTGTCTTGAGCACAGCCAGGATGTGCCGGAAGGAGCGAGTGAGAGGTGCGTGTTGGTAGTGTCGATGTCCGAGGGCTTCTCCTTTCCTTCTCCTGCTTCTGTCCACTCGTTCCTCCCGTTTCCTGCTTTCGTCACGAGATGACGTTATCATTTATGCTAGCCATAACAACTGGCTTAGGTACATTTGTTTTGTGATCCACTTTCTTGGTCTAACAAAAGGTTGAGCAATCCTTTGTTCTCATGGCTAACTTGTAAAAGATACATATACTTCTAAATGCATTATATGTACATGATTATATGATCATGATGTTTCTAAAAATACACTGGTTTATTTGATGTTAAGTACATGAAAATATCCTGTATGGTAGTTGTAGTACTTGTTACACTTGTGTGATAATAGTTGTAATTCAGTAGTAATAGTTATGCAAATTATTATATATGTTAGAAGTGATAACTGACTGACAATCGTAGTCATGGCATGGGATTCTCATTCTACAGAAACGTTGTAATTTTGAAGGTTATGTATCATTTCTAATACATACATAACCGTGAGAGTCTTTGGTACTTCAGTCTAATTTTTTTATGATAAATCAGCATTGATAATTTTTTAATCAGGTTTATGAGTGCCCCCGGACCACTTAAAGTAGACTTGGGCCCGCGGGCTCGTAGTTGGACCACGCTGTTATAGATGATGGATGATGTTACTTACATCAATATTGTTAGGTGATGAAAGACACAAATAGCGTGACCCTGTATGAGATAGGTGGCGGTGATCGTGTGTCTCATTACCTTTGCCAACGAAGTTGGTGGAGTTATGTTTTCACCCCGATCTGTCTGTCTGTCTGTCTGTCTGTCTGTTAGTGTACAGGATTTCTCGAAAAGTTACGAATAGATTTGGACCAAACTTGGTATACCAAGTCTATTTGGTATAAAAAAGAAAAAAGAACTGATTTAATTTTAGATGAAATCTATTGACAACTGTTGCCATGGCAACCAATTGATTAAATATTCGGCCGGGGTATGCGCTCATACTGAGTGCATATATATATATATATATATATATATATATATATATATATATATATATATATATATATATATATATATATTTATATATATATATATGCGTATATTTGATGAAATATTCAGGCGGAGGTATGCGCTCTACTGAGTGCCCCCCCCCCCCTCCTCCTAGTTGGATATTGCCCTCCACCACCATCCAACCTTAACAATTCATCTTGTTCCAGCTACTTCGCCTCTTTTGTCAGCATGCGATGCATCCACCTGGTTGTGTTGTTGATGATGGTGGTGGGGATCACCCTTGTTCTAATGGGCTTAGTACGTTCGCCGTTGACAGGCTGATGTCGACCTCTCTCTCATACTGTTAGCTATTACATTAACTATTTTTGAATCATATAGTTTTATAATACGGGTGCATGGTTTCATGAATGGCTTGCGATTTGACGGTAAAACAACGAGTCTGTATACCTTCCATTACACTTGGCATGGCAGCTCATGCGACGTTACCGGCCGAGTGTCCTTGACACAACCCCATCCGGTCTTTCATGGTCACTCCTCCGCCATGGAAGGTCCTAACAGCGGCGAGACTTTTACCCCAGTGGTGGCGTGAACGAAAGTCAAAATAAAAGAAAAATTAAACTATATTGAGAGCGAGAGCGAAAGAGGGTGGCGGCCTGGCGGAGGTATAGGGGTGATGTGACACCACCGCGGACTTGACCAGGCCCACCCGACGGGCCACGATAAAATGGGCCGACTATAGCTGCATCAGGTGATGAAGGCGTGACGGGATGCATACTCCCGTTCTCTATGCGAGTATGTGGTTTCTGAGTGAAGACGCTTGGTTTTAGCTCCAAAACTAACTATTGGATTTTCTCGAAAATACCCTCAGTGTGATTCCCACACAAAGTTACCTTTAATTGAGCAGGAAAATCTTACCTACCCTATCCGTAACCTAACGTAACCTAACCCGACGTGTTCAAGAGTAAACGCCACATACTCTTCCAGAAAACGGGAATGTGCTGGCGGGATGCTGGGCCCCACACCATCCTGATGGGGAAGGTGCAGGTGTGCCTGGTCGCAGCCTCGTGACTGTCCTCCCCAAGCGAGCTCGTGGCGGAGTGTGGTATCCCCATAGCCGAGAGCTGGCGGGAGATGCTGCCCCTGGTGGTGAGCAGAAAGGAACGACTGGCCTGCCTGGCGAGGCAGGTCCTGGAGGCCGAGCAGGAACACAAGGCATTTGTGTTCAGGTTCGTAGTGGCCATGTGCGTGGTGAGGATGGGTGTGTTTGATGTCCTCATGGCGAAGTTCACCTGGGCACGGCGGACCCTGGCGCGGTATAACCGCGGCGGTAAAAATGTGCTGCTTCTAAAAAAAAAATATATATTATTGGCAGCGAGCGAAGCGATCTGCTTCTTACCATAAGACCCGTGGGACCAAGTTTAAGCCAAAAAGTGTATAACTACTCCTAAATATTGTCGGATTGAGCTGAAATTTGACATGCAAGTAGTGCTGTCAAAATCAACGGGGGTCTGTGAAACAAACTTTTTGCGTAAACAAGCCCTTTAAAAAAAAAAAAAAATGAGAAATTTTTGGGGAAAAAACTACTCCTAAAATATTGTCGATTGGCTAAATTTGACGGGAAATAGGGGTGTCAAAATCAATGGGGGTCCTGAAAAAAACAAACTTTTTGCGTAAAAAGTCCTTAATGAGAAATTACGAAAATGAGTTAATTGGCTGGAAGTGGCTCGTGCCACGTTCCGGCCCAAGAACTGAGCCAAAAGAAAGGGGGCCAGAGGCTGGACGCCTATACTTGATACATATTATGTTCGTGGGAGAAAGTATCTGGAGAGTGCTGAAGGGAGTGGAGATAAAGGGCGTTGAGTTGAAAGAAAGAAAGAGGGAAAGCGGGAGGTTTTTTTTGTGAAAGAAAAGGTTTTTTTGGGAAAAATAAAAAGGGAAGGGGGGAATATGGAAAAAAGGGGAAGGGAAAAGGGGAAAAGGGGAAAAATGAAAAAGGGGTTTTAGTAGCGGTTAAGTGCATTTTTTGTCAAAATTAAAAGGTTTTCTTATCTTTTTTTTTCTTTTAAAATCTTTTCTCTTTCCCTCACCCCCTCTCTCTCTCTTTCCTTTGTCTCCTTTTTCCCCTTTTCTTCCCCCCTTTTCTCCCCCCCTCTTTCCCCCTTTTTCTCCTCGTTCCCTTCCGCGGGGCCCCTCTCTCTCTCTCTTCGTCCCACCCCTTTTCCCCTCCTCAATTTCCCCCTCGCTCCCTTTCTTCTTTTCCCTTCCCCTTTCTTTCCTTTCCCCCCTTCCCCTCCTTTTTTTCTCCCTCCTTTTTCCCCTTTCCCCTTTTTTTTCCCCCTTCCCTTTTCCCCCTCCCCCCTCCCCCCCTTTTTCTTCAATTCCCTTTTTCCCCCTTTCCCCCTTCCCCCCCTCCCCAAATTTTCTGGGCCCCGTCCCCATTTCCCCCTTTCCCCTTTTCCCCCCCTTCCCCCTTCCCCCTTTCCCCCCTCCCCCCTTTTTTTCCCCCCTTTTTTTACCAAAACCCCGGAAGGAACTGTGGCCTCGAACTTTTCCGGCCCCCCCTTTAATATTTTTCAAAGGCTGGATTTTTTTGTTTCCCGTGGGGGAAAAGGGGGGGGGAAAATTTTCCCCCCCGGGGGAAAATTGGGGGTTTTTTTTTTAAAAAACCCCCCATCACTACCCTTTTTTTAAAAACCCTTGAGGGGGGGGAAACGTTTATTTCCCTTTATCTCCCTTTTTTTCCCAATTGGAAAGGGAAGGGGGGGAAAAGGTTATTTGGGTTAAAAAGGGGATATTTAGGTGAAAAAGGGAATTTTAAAAAAAACCCTTTTTTCCCTTTTTCACCCTTTTTTTAAATTTATTTTTTTTAAAAAATGGGGGGGTTAAAAAAAATTTTTAAAAAAAATTATTTTTAAAAAAATTTTTAAAAAAAAATTTTTTTTTTTGTTTTTTTTTTTTTTATATTTTTTTCTTAAAATTAAAAAATGCTTTTTAAAACTAAAAAGGAAACCCCCAAAAAACTCTTCTCTCTCTCTCTCTCGTCCTCTTCTCTCTCCTCTCTCTCCATATTTACCTACCTCGAGACAGGAAGAGCTGTAGGATCTCGAACTGGTTAGAATGCGCGGCGAGAATGATCGGTGAGATATTGGGGTCAAAGTCGCTGGATTCCTCACCTTCTGCCCTGACCTGAAATGTGGGGAAAACGTACACTCTCAGAAATGGGTGGTATATTAAGGGTAGAACTGTTACATCGCACCATCACTACCCTTTTTATACCCTATGTCCAGGCTGGAGGGTAGATGCTGCTGATTATACGCTTCATCTACCCTTTATCTACCCTTTTTACACCAGAGGGTTGAGAAAGGGTATATTTGCGGTTGGAAAAGGGTATATTTAGGGTTGCAAAAGGGTATATTTGTAAGAGTAGAAAAAGGGTAGCAGTATTTCATCACTACAAACACCCTTTTTATACCCTTTTCCTACCCTTCTTTTCTAAGAGTGTAGTGCGGTGTGGAGTAAAGAGAGGAAATGGAGGGATGTGAGAATGATTGATGGTGAAGGGCGAATATAAGTAGGAGAGTTAGGTAACAGTCGAGAATAGGGAAGGGAGAATAATAGGTGTTATAGTTAGATTGTGTTAATAATGGTTATAGAAAGGAAGAATATATTTTATTTTCTCGTAAAATTCACCAGAACGTGACTTGATATATAAGGACATAAAGAGGAAACCACACACACACACACACACACACACACACACACACACACACACACACACACACACACACACACACACACACATACACACACACACACACACACACACACACACACACACACACACACCAAAAATAGCAACTAAATGCATCGATAGAGGAATTTCTGACACAACTCTATCATGCCTCTTTTCTGCCGCTGGGAAAGTTTTCAAGTTCTGACTGCCGTGGTCGACTCAGGGAGCCCCGCGGGTTTCGTAGCCAGTGTTGCCAGATATGGGGATTTGTCCCTAAATTTGGGGATTTCGGGGCAGTGATGGGGACATGGGGACATTCACTCTCGATTTGGGGACTTTTGAGGCTTCTGAAAAAAATATGTATTTTATCGCTTAAAATAATATTATTAATATGAAGGTTAAAAGAAAATATGAGGTTAAACTGACGGCAAGGAAGAAGTAAGGACACGGACTGAACGCGAATGAGCCAGAGCTAAAAAAAAATAGACGGTAAAGTTGCCGACTTTGGGTTTTTTCGACGTTCAAAGGTTCAAGAAATCAATTATTACCATGAGATTTTGGACGAGAAATAAAGAGTGGTGATGAAACCCCCATGTTTCCAAATTTGTCAAGTTTTGTTTCTGGGCTATTGCGTGTTCCTCATTCTAGTGCCACAGCAGAAAGGATATTTTCATCTGTAAACAATTTAAAAACAAAACTAAGAAACAAACTCTCAACCAGAGAACTCTATAGTTGGACTTCTGCATTCAAAGCGGTATTTGAAAGGCCGGGAATGTTTCAATTTTGCTGTAAATGATAAACCAGTCAACATGATGACTTCAGATATCTACAAATACCATGAAAAGGATGATTCGAGTGATGATATTATTTATTATGCAAATGTGTTATTCTATTCTTTCTTTCTGGCTTAGTACAGTATGTCCAGAATATTAGTTGGATTATTTAAGTTCCCCAAGAGGCTAGGAGCATTAATATTTTCATTTATTTCTGTATCATATTTCTAAGCAATTTAAGGAAATATATCATCCCCATCAGCCTAAAGTAGAAATGTTATTAAATGTATTTTTTATTAAATGCTCATGAGGCTGTATCCAATTACTGCCTTTTTTTGTTTTTGCAGTCCTTGTGATGATTATAATAAAAAAGTGAATAATGCTACTTCATGTGTAATGTAATATATTATGTAAAACAAAGTATGAACTATTTGTACATTAAAATCAACATGGCAATTTTAATTTACATGTGGAGTAGCTATGTAGCGTATATTTCATCATTTTTATAACAAGTATGGACATATATAAAAGAGGGATTTTTGGGGATTTCCCCCCCGAATATTTAGGGATTTTGAGACCAGACTGTCTGGCAACACTGTTCGTAGCTCTGAGCCTCCAACTTCAAGACGAAAGGGACGGCAGCCGCGCCTCACTCTTGGTCGTCTGTACCCTCACTAAAACTGACTCGAACATGCCAACTCTCTTTTTCTCTTTGTCTCTCTCTTTACTCCCCAACTCCATATCAGACTCGTTGCGACCCTTACCTGCTCCCACCTCACACATAACCCATCCTAATTCCCCATCCTTCCTGATTCCACCTACCCGTCAGGATGGCTCGATAGGTAGAGCTGTTGTCTTGCGTGTGTAGCGTCCCTGCGCATTCGGTCAGCGGTTTGAGTCCACCAAGTTCGTCCTGGCGTGGTGGCGCTTTGTATAGTCAATAACCTTGTAGTTGGTACTTGCAAAGTGTCTAGATAGGATCAAAGTATCTTATCTTATGATTCCACCTACCTTTTCCATCCCTCTCGTAATTGAAGCAACTTTGGAAATAATATTATCCACTATATTTAGAATACCGTAACTATAGCTGAGGATGGAGCTCGGGTAGATGTTGACCATTTGCCTACTTTTCCTCATTCTCCTCCTCTTCCTCTTACAATTACCACTACTACTATTTCTACTACTACTACTACTACTGTTTCTACTACTACTACTACAGATACTCACCTTAAGCCAGTCGTTGGCAAGCATTTCAGGGTTGATACTCGGATGGTTAATCAGCATCTCGACGATCTTGTAAACACCTTCCGTGATGGCGTACAGAAGTGCGTCCCCTGCACACCACCACCACCAGCCACGCACAAGACGCAGGGGGATAAAGGGAGGAAGAGAGGGAGAAAGGGAAACTTCATTAGTATGGTAATAGGTCCCAGAGACACGTCATTAGGGAGTTATGGGGGGTTATAACTAGGCTTAGTTGGGCGGAAATCTGTGTGTTGGTGATGGTGACGTATTGTAATGGTGATGAACAACTGGAGGGATGGTGTAAAGGGTAGAGAGGGGAGATAATGAAAGGGGGATAGTGCATGAGTGTGCGTTAAGGGGTAAGGGGGAATGAAGGGTGAGAGGGTAGGGAGGGGAGTAAGGAAGTCGTGATGTATGGGAAGAAGGGTAGATGAGGAGAGAAGGGAGGGCAAGGGGGAATGTTTGGTAGATTACAAGCCAATTTCTACCTTAATGGTGATTGAGAGAGAGAGAGAGAGAGAGAGAGAGAGAGAGAGAGAGAGAGAGAGAGAGAGAAGAAGAGAGAGGAAGAGAGAGAGAGAGAGAGAGAGAGAGAGCAATAACCAAAGTGCACTGGTAACGAGATTTGTATTATCCTAAAACTAGATAAATAAACACAACCCCTCCATCCCCCCCCCCCCCCCCCACAACACACACACACATACCACACACACACACACCACACACACACACACATACAGAGGCGGGGCGGCAGTCACACTCATACAGAGATCAGGGACCCCATTGTTGGCACTTCTGCAGAAACTCTACCTGAACACGGCTTAAAGTGAAGTGACGGGGAGAGAGAGAGAGAGAGAGAGAGAGAGAGAGAGAGAGAGAGAGAGAGAGAGAGAGAGAGAGAGAGAGAGAGAGAGAGAGAGAGAGAGAGAGAGAGAGAGAGAGAGAGAGAGAGAGAGAGAGAGAGAGAGAGAGAGAGAGAGAGAGAGAGAGAGAGAGAGAGAGAGAGAGAGAGAGAGAGAGAGAGAGAGAGAGAGAGAGGAAAAAAAATCAGCATTCAGTTAAGTATCGTTACTTCTTTACTATAAGACTCATTGTTACTTTATAATTATACAATCCTAATTCATCAATCACTTTATTCGTACATGCTCCTCTTTGCTTCATTTGGCTACTCTTCCCTCCTTCAATTCCATGACAAAATTAACCACAAACTTCCCTGATTCCTTAATCTTGCGTTCATCTCGTCTACTAGAACTTCAAGGACCACTGGAGTTCGCCTATTTTGATGCGGAAATGTGTAACAAGGGGCCACGATCAGGATTTTCATTTATTTAGAATTAATTATTAGCAATACTCGTTCATCTGGCCCTCCCCTGCACCTGGTTTGCACGCACCTGCCTCCCCCTCCTCTCCTTTTCCCCTGAGATGGTAAGAACAAGACCACGCCACGAGGGGACAAGGAAAAGAGTTCCACAATGGAGGACTATGAGTTATGAGAAACATTACAAAAGAAAGAAGAATATAAGAGAGGAGTCTTGGAGAAATGAGTTAAGAATACCAAGACTCTGCCTGCTCATTCACACTCACTCACTCACTCTTATGTGTCTCTTAAAAGAAAGATGTAAAGAGAAGGAAAATTATGGCGCAGGAAAGCTTAGACACACAGAGGGAACTGAAAAAAATGCAAGAGACTTAAAGAGATGAGATCCACCTGGGAGACGCATTATCACGTGCGTGTTCCTAAACTTTTAAAAGAGAAATGACGACAAACGCAACAAGAGAAATAAAAGAAAAAAAAAATTATTTACAAAGAATTAAAAGAATCTCTAACCTTCCACACCACTGCAACACGAAGAGAGATAAGAACTCACAAATGTCCTTGGTGACTGAACTACGCCTTACCTATTTTGACGTTTTCCTGTGAGAGCAGAAGCTCTACAATTTCAACGTTCTCATTATCGACGGCGATCTGGATGGCGGAGCGTCCCAGGATGTCAGTGCAGTTGACATTGACGGCTGAAGGAGGGGAGAGGCAGCGCATCATAGTGTGCTTATCTCCGCGCTCTGCAGCCTCCAGGAAGACTCGCTCCTTAGGGTCCATCATGTGGCCGTCCTGCGGGAAGAAATGGGACAGGTGATGAGGATAGTACAGATGTGATGCCTGTGTGTGTGTGTGTGTGTGTTTTTGTGTGTGTGTGTGTGTGTTTGTGTGTGTGTGTGTGTGTGTCTGTGTGTGTGTGTGTGTGTGTCTGTGTCTGTGTGTCTGTGTTCTGTTGTGTGTGTGTGTGTGTGTGTGTGTGTGTGTGTGTGTGTGTGTGTGTGTGTGTGTGTGTGTGTGTGTGTGTGTGTGTGTGTGTTTGTAAAGATTAGATAGTATATGAAGTCATTTAATATAGTCATAGCCATAGATAGATAGCCATTTCATGAATCGACATGATTTTTTTTTCTCGCACACGTAGTAAATATCTTACACGATAAGTTATATATATATACCTGAAAATGGCACAAGACTCAGTAGTCTACGAAGTGAACGAAAAAAGCCAGGAAAGATAATGAGTACACTTATGAATACTTGTTTTTGTCCTTAGATGAAATTAATAATTGAAATAGGCGTGTTGAAAAATTAAAACTAAATGCATAAAATCTTTGAAGTCATGCACAATACGCAAAGAAGTTAAGGCTAATATGCAAATGAAAAAATATATAATTGTAATGAGTTTTGCATGGTGTATGATTCTCCTCTTTTCTCCTCGTTAAGTGTGGCATCAAATGAAGCTTTGCAATTTTTCCCCAGCTCTGTTATGACTGTGTGAAGTCAAATGAGGCCCTAATTCTTTTTCTTCTCTTTAGTGAAGTGTTGAGCCAAATGAAGCTGAAATTTACATTGAACAAACATACAGTTGAATAATTATCAAAGCAAGCTGTGTAACTAACCATTAATTATATCTATGCAAATAGAAGGGGAAAACCTTATTGATGTTTATAGGAGTATTGTTATTAACATGTATATATTTTTTTCATGCATTTTTTGAACCCTGTCATCTGAAATATTGTCGTTGTATATTTTTGTTCCCGATTCAGATTTTATCCTTTATAATTATTTTCTTCTTGCCTTAATTGAAAGGTATCACTGTCATTACCTGTCCCAGTTTATCGTTGTTTCCTTTGTTAAAGCTGATGCAAGTAGTTTGTATTTATTTGATGCTATTTGGTGAGGTTGATATTAGAGGTGGTGGTGGTGATTGTAATTTTTCAATGAGTTTTTTATGCTATTTTGGTTGCAATATGACTCGTTATTTCTTTACCTCTGTTTATTATTGTTGTTGTCATAATCACCTTTCTTGTTTTTCGCCCGTCAGTGTGGCAAGGTTGGTAGAGACGTGAGTTCGCAATGTGCAACGTCCCTGTGCATTCGGTCAGCGGTTCGAGTCCACCTAGTTCGTGCTGACGTGGACGGCGCTTTGTATAGTCAATAACCTTGTAGTTGGTACTTGCAAAGTGTCTAGATAGGATGACAATCTTATCTTACCTTTGTTGTTTCTAGTGTTGTTGATGTTGTTAAAGTTCTCATAGTTATTGTTGTTCTGATAATTACTGTTGTGATTTTTATGGTTGCTGCTTCTGTTACTGCTACTAATGCTACCACTGTAATTGTTGTTGAATTTGTTTTTGTTGTTGATTTATTGTTATTTTTGTTGCTATTGGTGTTGATGTATCTACTGAGGTTGTTGTTCCTTATGCTTTTGCCGTTGCTCGTTTGATGTGTTTTTTTTGTCGTTGGTGGTGTACCGGGCATTGCGTGTGTGTTCTAGTGTTCCGCTCACTTCCCAAACCTTTCAATGTCCTTTTCCACATTCTTTTGCATTTTCATAATTTCTAAAACTTGCTCCTGTCTTTTTCTCCTTGCTTATTAGTAGTTGGTTTGGTCTCTCTCTCTCTCTCTCTCTCTCTCTCTCTCTCCTCTCTCTCTCTCTCTCTCTCTCTCTCTCTCTCTCTCTCTCTCTCTCTCTCGCTCGCTCGCTCGCTCGCTCGCTCTCTCTGCTCGCTCGCTCTCTCTCTCTCTCTCCGTCCTCTCTCTCTCTCTCTCTCCTCTCTCTCTCTCTCTCTCCTCTCTCTCTCTCTCTCTCTCCTCTCTCCTCTCTCTCTCTCTCTCTCTCTCTCTCTCTCTCTCTCTCTCCTCTCTCTCTCTACTCCCTCTCTCTCTCTCCTCCTTCTCTCTCTCTCTCTCTCTCCTCTCTCTCTCTCTCTCTCTTCTAATGTTATACTTTTTTTATTTACAGAGTTAAGTGCATTGTGTTCGTCGTGTTTTTCTCGATAAATTTTACGTAAAATGAAAGAAAAAGTTTCAAATATGTCAATTGCATCAGTGTAGTTAGAGGCTCGTTCGTTTTTTGTATAGAGATTTAAGCCAGGCGTGATATTGGTTATTTTCTGTCAATGCATTTTTATTTAAATATGAAAGAAAATAATAAAATGAAAAACAAACCTGCATTAGGCAGCTCATTGCTGTTATTATTATTACTTTATTATATTATTGTATTATTATTATTAATTCATAGTTTATTATATTATGTTTTAATATATTTTGATTATTATTATAATGTTATTATTAGCATTTTCATCATCAAAATTATTCCTACGCGTATACTTATTATTATTATTAATTATTATTATTATTACTATTATTATTTTTCATTATTATTATTATTCATATGACTATTACAATAATTATTATCACTTATTTAGTAGCATGTCGTTACCATTATATAGCATTGCCTTATTTACTGCACTGCGTATAATTGAAATAGGTAGCAAAAGAAGAAACAAGAGTAATATCAAGGGAAGCAATTATTGTAGTAGTCGTGGTCGCAATAAAAGTAATTACATCACTTACAATAATGATACATACAAATTATATCATATTTTTCGTCGACCTGTTTGTAATGGTTAGGTGTGTGAAACATTTCCTGGTTTTGAAAGAGTGGGAGGGAAGGTGAAGGGGAGGTTAGGGGAAGCGAGTTGTTTGGTGGTGGAGGTGACAGACAGGAACACGGCTAACCATGCAATGAAACAGTTCAATGACCCCACGATTAGGCTGCCTCTGGTCGAAGCCGATGGTAAGGGAGGGAGGGGGAGGGGGAAGGACGAACAAGGAAAGGGAGAAAAGGTGATGGCAAAGGGGGGCAAAGGGAAGATATTGATGGAAGGGAGGTGAGTGGCAGGGTGTCACACGGGGGGAGAGAGAGAGAGAGAGAGAGAGAGAGAGAGAGAGAGAGAGAGAGAGAGAGAGAGAGAGAGAGAGAGAGAGAGAGAGAGAGAGAGAGAGAGAGAGAGAGAGAGAGAGAGAGAGAGAGAGAGAGAGAGAGAGAGAGAGAGAGAGAGAGAGAGAGTGTTGTTACAGCCCCCTCCTTCCTCCCTGCAATAAACCATTCCTCTGCATGTTTTTTTCTCCCTCTCCATTTTACCCACACACACACACACACACACACACACACACACACACACACACACACACACACACACACACACACACACACACACACACACACACACACACACATAGACACACACACATATGAACCCACCTCACCCCCCAATCTATCAATAACGCACTATAAACCCTCGCTTTTCCACCTCTGCTTGCCTCCCCCCCTCCCTCCCCCCCCCTCCCTCCCCCCCCCTCCCTCCCCCCCTCTCCCCCCCCAAGGGTATTGCGTCAAATAGCCGCCATTAGGTCTATTCACCCCAGCCAAACCGGGTGTGGGGGGCGGGGGAGGAAGAGAGAGAAGAGGGATGAAGATTGATGAGTGAGTAGGAGGAGGAAAGTATTAATGGAAAATTGTTGTCAAGGAAATACCTACTTAATGCAGAAAGTCACAGAATGAGCAGCTGTTACTCTTTGCATTTTGACTATTATCACTATTATTATTGATATTATTATTTTATTATTGTTATTATTATCATGTTTATCATTATTATCTTTATTATTGTTATTTTCAATATTATTATCGTTATTATTATTATTTATATTTTTGTTATTATTAATATTGTTGTTATTATCATTGCTGTTGTTTTCTTGTTATTATTTCTATTGTTATTTCGATAATATCATTATTATCATCATTAGTTATCTTATTCCTATATCATTATCATTGTCATCGTTAGCATTATTGGTATTACTATTATTATCATTAATGTGTACTTTTTTGCTTACTGAAGATGAATAGTACAGACACCTTTCTGATTAGTAAAATGAGAATGATAATGATTAAAATGTTATGATGAGGTTTTTCTAAGCTATATTGGGCTCTAGTCAGACTCCTCCTTGACTATGCAGTGAAGTTTTGATCCAATTATAATATAATGGTAATATAATTGCAAGTTAAGTGGAGAGAAGGATGACGAAAATGATACATGGTATGCGCAACATGAAAATTACGAAAGGAAATTGAAGCTTTGGAATCAACTCACTAGAGAGGTGATGAGTATTATATATATATAAGAGGTGATCTTATCGAAGCATGTAAGTGGCTGAAGGTATATGATATAGATGCAGGTAAGATTCTTATGGTTAGTTATCAGGATAGGATAAGAAGTAACTGATTCAAACTTGACAAATATAGATTCGAATAAGATATATGAAGAAATTGGTTTACAAAATAAGTAATAGATGATTGGAAAAGACTTAGCTATAAAGTCATTAGTACAGAGACGTTAGGAAGTAAAAACCAAAGTTCAGACAAATACTAGATAGGGATGAAAGTTGATGTAGGTAATGTATGTATATTACAGGAACTACCACATATCAATCTAACATGTAGGCCTCTTATAGCTGCCTTATATGTTTAGGTTCATATGTTATAATAACAATATCAATCAATCAATCATTGGGGGCATACACCGTGAGACGCGTAGCCTCGCTTACCCTACGACGCCACTTCCGAGGGTCACTACGCGCGAGTCCCATGCAGGCTCCCTACCCAGACCATGCAAATCTCGACAGGAAACATCAAATTGCCCAAGCCACGAGCCTTGTGGGTGCCCCTTGGCCTCCTCCACGCCGGATTGTCTCTTACAGGTACAACCCGGCGGGAAGGATCGGTTGCAGGGTAGTGTGCCACATGCCCATATAGCCGAAGTTGGCGCTGACGGACTATGCAGGTAATAGGCCTCGATTCAGTCTCACTGTGCAATCGCTGATTTGACACGTAATCATCCCAGCGATACCCGATGATTCTTCGAAGACACTTATTACCAAAGGCATCGTTTTGCTTCTTCAAGTCGCTATTTAGTGTCCATGTCTCACATCCATAGAGTATGACAGGGATCACAAGCGACTTGAAGATCCGAATCTTTGACCTTCTGCACAGGCACCGACAACGCCAAGTACTCATGCTGAGCGAGTGCATAACACCGTGGGATATGCCAATCTGTCGTAAGACTTCTTGACGTGATCCGTTGTCATTATGGACTGCGCTACCAAGTTATGTAAAACTTTCCGGGATCTCAATGTCCTCGCCGCACGCATGAACAAACTGTACTGTTTCAACTAGTAAGCCTACAAACACCTGGACCTATGTCCTGGCCAGCGAGTCAGTCCCAAGGTAGCCACTGTCAAGCCTCTAGAGATCACCAGGATGCTCGCGACTCCAACATAAGATTAGCATCATCGGCAAAAACACATGAACATAATGTATGTTTCACTAGGATATCCACAATCACCTACTTGATCTACAATTATGCATCCAATACTAGTCATAACGTGTAATTAAAAGTATGTCAGGACTCAACCATTCTCATCACGGCAATAAGAAAAACCGGATGACAACCCACTCCACACTTACACAACTTTGTCCAATACTAGCCATGTATTCAAACATAGTCTCAATTACAGATTCACCCGCAATCCAGAAATGCCCGATGCACTCCATCCACTACTTCAACGCATCTCTTCCCTGAGATCAACCAGTCTCAACATTCCTTGTCGAATCCCCTGATCAACAATACAGAAGCATAATGATAGTCCAATATTGCCTCTGGATAATACTGAAAATGCTATCCTGTCACCCCTATTATAAATAGTAATCCTATTAATGTCCAATCTACATAATTTTGTTTTTATGAATCAATAATACTATAATACAATAATACTAATAGTAATATAATAACTGATACACAATCACTGCAATCACACTTTTCTCATTACTAATATTATTTCTATAGTCTACTATAATTACACCAACCACTGTCTCATCCCGCCCTTCACTCCTCCCTTCCTCCTCTTCACTCATGCTTTCCTTAGTCTCACTATCCCTACTTCCTACCACTGTCCCTCCCTCTTCCTCCTGCCCTCCCTCCACTCCCTCCCTTTCCACTGTCCCTCTTTCCACTGCCCTCCCTCTTCTCTCCGCCTCCTCTTTCCCTCCCTTCCCTCCCTCTTTCCTCCATGTCCCTCCCTTTCCTCACTGTCCCTCCCTCTTTCCTCCACTGTCCCTCCCTCTTTCCTCCACTGTCCCTCCCTCTTTCCTCCACTGTCCCTCCCTCTTTCCTCCACTGTCCCTCCCTCTTTCCTCCACTGTCCCTCCCTCTTCTCTCCACTGTCCCTCCCTCTTTCCTCCACTGTCCCTCCCTCTTTCCTCCACTGTCCCTCCCTCTTTCCTCCACTGTCCCTCCCTCTTTCCTCCACTGTCCCTCCCTCTTTCCTCCACTGTCCCTCCCTCTTTCCTCCACTGTCCCTCCCTCTTTCCTCCACTGTCCCTCCCTCTTTCCTCCACTGTCCCTCCCTCTTTCCTCCACTGTCCCTCCCTCTTTCCTCCACTGTCCCTCCCTCTTTCCTCCACTGTCCCTCCCTCTTTCCTCCACTGTCCCCTCCCTCTTTCCTCCACTGTCCCTCCCTCTTTCCTCCACTGTCCCTCCCTCTTTCCTCCACTGTCCCTCCCTCTTTCCTCCACTGTCCCTCCCTCTTTCCTCCACTGTCCCTCCCTCTTTCCTCCACTGTCCCTCCCTCTTTCCTCCACTGTCCCTCCCTCTTTCCTCCACTGTCCCTCCCTCTTTCCTCCACTGTCCCTCCCTCTTTCCTCCACTGTCCCTCCCTCTTTCCTCCACTGTCCCTCCCTCTTTCCTCCACTGTCCCTCCCTCTTTCCTCCACTGTCCCTCCCTCTTTCCTCCACTGTCCCTCCCTCTTTCCTCCACTGTCCCTCCCTCTTTCCTCCACTGTCCCTCCCTCTTTCCTCCACTGTCCCTCCCTCTTTCCTCCACTGTCCCTCCCTCTTTCCTCCACTGTCCCTCCCTCTTTCCTCCACTGTCCCTCCCTCTTTCCTCCACTGTCCCTCCCTCTTTCCTCCACTGTCCCTCCCTCTTTCCTCCACTGTCCCTCCCTCTTTCCTCCACTGTCCCTCCCTCTTTCCTCCACTGTCCCTCCCTCTTTCCTCCACTGTCCCTCCCTCTTTCCTCCACTGTCCCTCCCTCTTTCCTCCACTGTCCCCCCTCTTTCCTCCACTGTCCCTCCCTCTTTCCTCCACTGTCCCTCCCTCTTTCCCACTGTCCCTCCTCTTTCCCCCACTGTCCCTCCCTCTTTCCTCCACTGTCCCTCCCTCTTTCCTCCACTGTCCCTCCCTCTTTCCTCCACTGTCCCTCCCTCTTTCCTCCACTGTCCCTCCCTCTTTCCTCCACTGTCCCTCCCTCTTTCCTCCACTGTCCCTCCCTCTTTCCTCCACTGTCCCTCCCTCTTTCCTCCACTGTCCCTCCCTCTTTCCTCCACTGTCCCTGCCCTCTTTCCTCCACTGTCCCTCCCTCTTTCCTCCACTGTCCCTCCCTCTTTCCTCCACTGTCCCTCCCTCTTTCCTCCACTGTCCCCTCCCTCTTTCCTCCACTGTCCCTCCCTCTTTCTCCCTGTCCCTCCCTCTTTCCTCCACTGTCCCTCCCTCTTTCCTCCACTGTCCCTCCCTCTTTCCTCCACTGTCCCTCCCTCTTTCCTCCACTGTCCCTCCCTCTTTCCTCCACTGTCCCTCCCTCTTTCCTCCACTGTCCCTCCCTCTTTCCTCCACTGTCCCTCCCTCTTTCCTCCACTGTCCCTCCCTCTTTCCTCCACTGTCCCTCCCTCTTTCCTCCACTGTCCCTCCCTCTTTCCTCCACTGTCCCTCCCTCTTTCCTCCACTGTCCCTCCCTCTTTCCTCCACTGTCCCTCCCTCTTTCCTCCACTGTCCCTCCCTCTTTCCTCCACTGTCCCTCCCTCTTTCCTCCCTGTCCCTCCCTCTTTCCTCACTGTCCCTCCCTCTTTCCTCCACTGTCCCTCCCTCTTTCCTCCACTGTCCCTCCCTCGCCCTCCTTTCCTCCACTGTCCCTCCCTCTTTCCTCCACTGTCCCTCCCTCTTTCCTCCACTGTCCCTCCCTCTTTCCTCCACTGTCCCTCCCTCTTTCCTCCACTGTCCCTCCCTCTTTCCTCCACTGTCCCTCCCTCTTTCCTCCACTGTCCCTCCCTCTTTCCTCCACTGTCCCTCCCTCTTTCCTCCACTGTCCCTCCCTCTTTCCTCCACTGTCCCTCCCTCTTTCCTCCACTGTCCCTCCCTCTTTCCTCCACTGTCCCTCCCTCTTTCCTCCACTGTCCCTCCCTCTTTCCTCCTCTGTCCCTCCCTCTTTCCTCCACTGTCCCTCCCTCTTTCCTCCACTGTCCCTCCCTCTTTCCTCCACTGTCCCTCCCTCTTTCCTCCACTGTCCCTCCCTCTTTCCTCCACTGTCCCTCCCTCTTTCCTCCACTGTCCCTCCCTCTTTCCTCCACTGTCCCTCCCTCTTTCCTCCACTGTCCCTCCCTCTTTCCTCACTGTCCCTCCCTCTTTCCTCCCTGTCCCTCCCTCTTTCCTCCACTGTCCCTCCCTCTTTCCTCCACTGTCCCTCCCTCTTTCCTCCACTGTCCCTCCCTCTTTCCTCCACTGTCCCTCCCTCTTTCCTCCACTGTCCCTCCCTCTTTCCTCCACTGTCCCTCCCTCTTTCCTCCACTGTCCCTCCCTCTTTCCTCCACTTCCCTCCCTTCCCCACTGTCCCTCCCTCTTTCCTCCACTGTCCCTCCCTCTTTCCTCCACTGTCCCTCCCTCTTTCCTCCACTGTCCCTCCCTCTTTCCTCCACTGTCCTTCCTTCGTTCCTCCTCTGCCCTTTCCTTTCCCTGCAATGTTCCACTTTACCCTTCCGCTGACCCTTCCTTTCCCTCCATCGCCTCACACTTCCCTCACAATGACCCTCACCATTATCTCTCCACTCACCCTTCCTTTCCCGCCACTACTCCTTTCATCTGCTTAACACTGGCAGTGAAGGCAAGCGAAGTGGACAATAATTAAACTCTGAGGAGACGTGTTCGCTTCGTGTGTAACTTAGTCCATTAACAGCTAACTTGTCTTTACCTCTTTCCTTCCATCCCCTTCTCCTCCTTTCCTTCCTTCCTCCCTCCTCCTTCGCGCCCTACCTCTCTACCCTCCTCTCTATTCCAACCATAACAGGAGTTCTAATGCTTCATAGTACTAGTCAGTTCTCATTACCAAAACCAAGGAGGGGAGGAGAAGGGAACGACGTATGAAGGAGGGGATGGGTGGAGATGGCGAAGGAAAGGCATAAGAGGTGAACGTCTCAAGTAACAACACACAGGCGGTCTCTTGTTTAAATCTCAAGGGTGTAAATTACTGGAAATGGGGAGAGTGTGCTCATAACACCTCTGTCTGGTTCTCTCTTTCTTCTTCTCTCGTTTGTTTTTCGTTCCTTAGTTATCTTTTATATTTCTTGCCCTACCTTACACGTATTACCTTTTACAGCCTCTTCCTACCCATCTTTCTCTACTTCTTGTTCCTCTTCCTCTTCCTCCTCCTGCTGTATCTAGAAAATTATTGTAATGGTAGAAGGTCGGCACAAAGGCAGCCCCGTTTAGCCCAGTAGGCCTTTTGCTGTCTGTTATTCTTTTGTATTCCTTTGTATTCCTCCTTCTCTTCCTTCTCTTCCAAAATATACTGGACGCCAAGAGAATACTGACGTCATCGAACGGGATTATTTCCGTCGATTTCGGCTTCGACCCCGAATATGAAAAAAATATGAATATATAAATGAACTGTAAAAAAAAAGAGACTAGGGAAATGAGGAGCAGTATGTAGGGAAGGAAATTAGAAGCTGCCTGTCCTTCCCTAAGGCATCCGAAGATTATAATTTAGGGCCACAAGATAATTTTGATTTGAGTTATTATATTTGCCGAGATCGAATGACGCCGGATTCGTTTGTGTTCATGTAAAACACGAGCCTATTGGTGACTGACAAAGGGGCGTGGCCGAGAGGTCTCTGTGGACTTACTGATTGGCTAACTGTCTGGGCGGCTGTCGAATTTGGCAGGGACGGTGGGAAACGGGAAACTGATGGAAAGAGGGAGATGGGAGAGGAATGGGAAGTGGAAGGAAAGAAAGAGGTAAAAAAAGAGAAGAAATATAAAACAATACAGGTACCCATGGGATGGTGTTGATAAATGAGGTGACTAGAGAGAGAGAGAGAGAGGAGAGAGAGAGAGAGAGAGAGAGAGAGAGAGAGAGAGAGAGAGAGAGAGAGATGGAAAAATGGAAAAATGGACAGGCAGACAGACAAACGGACTGACTGGCACACAAATGGACATATATACATACTAAAACAGACAGAGACAGTTACAGACGGATTGGCAGACGGGTGGACGCTGTACATTAGACAGACAAACTACAGAACAACACGCACAGAAAGCAGAACACTGACCCTCACTCAACACCAGCCACCTATTTTGTGCAGCTCTTCTCCTTCCACCTTCTTTCCTCTCTCTCTTTCTCTCTCCATTCTATTTCCTTCCCCTCCCCTTCTCCATCTGCTTTCCTTTCTCATCCTCTCTTCAATCTTTTTCCTGCC
The DNA here is from genome assembly GCA_016584305.1 of Chionoecetes opilio. NCBI lineage: Eukaryota > Metazoa > Arthropoda > Malacostraca > Decapoda > Majidae > Chionoecetes > Chionoecetes opilio. The sequence goes on along the minus strand of JACEEZ010006165.1, from coordinate 290,417 downwards.
TTCATATTTTCCAGTTGGTAGAGACGTGTGCTCGCAATGTGCAGCGTCCCTGTGCATTCGGTCAGCGGTTCGAGTCCGCCTAGTTCGTGCTGACGTAGCGGCGCTTTGTATAGTCAATAACCTTGTAGTTGGTACTTGCAAAGTGTCTAGATAGGATGAAAATCTTATCTTATCCTATTTTCCAACCACCATTTTATCTTTTTTATCCCTACTTTTTATAAGCATTGTCCTACATCTCTACTTTCTATATCTTTTTTTCCCTTCTTTACATTTTCTCATTAACACTTCCTTTCCTTTCTCTTCCCTTTCTCTTTCCTTTTCCTCAAAGTTCCTTGTTATATATGACTCCTTTCTCTTTCATTCCCTTTCCTCCCTGTTCTGCCTACCTTCCATTCCCTTTCCTCTCTGTTCTGCCTACCTTCCACTCCCTTTCCTCCCTGTTCTGCCTACCTTCCATTCCCTTTCCTCCCTGTTCTGCTACCTTCATTCCCTTTCCTCCTGTTCTGCCTACTTCCATTCCTTTCCTCCCTGTTCTGCCTACCTTCCATTCCCTTTCCTCCCTGTTCTGCCTACCTTCCACTCCCTTTCCTCCCTGTTCTGCCTACCTTCCACTCCCTTTCCTCCCTGTTCTGCCTACCTTCCACTCCCTTTCCTCCCTGTTCTGCCTACCTTCCACTCCCTTTCCTCCCTGTTCTGCCTACCTTCCACTCCCTTTCCTCCCTGTTCTGCCTACCTTCCACTCCCTTTCCTCCCTGTTCTGCCTACCTTCCATTCCCTTTCCTCCCTGTTCTGCCTACCTTCCACTCCCTTTCCTCCCTGTTCTGCCTACCTTCCACTCCCTTTCCTCCCTGTTCTGCCTACCTTCCACTCCCTTTCCTCCCTGTTCTGCCTATCTTCCACTCCCTTTCCTCCCTGTTCTGCCTACCTTCCACTCCCTTTCCTTCCCTGTTCTGCCTACTTCCACTCCCTTTCCTCCCTGTTCTGCCTACCTTCCATTCCCTTTCCTCCTGTTCTTGCCTACCTTCCACTCCCTTTCCTCCCTGTTCTGCCTACCTTCCACTCCCTTTCCTCCTGTTCTGCCTACCTTCCACTCCCTTTCTCCTGTTTCTGCCTACCTTCCACTCCTTTCCTCCGTGTTCTGCTACTTCCACTCCTTTCCTCCTGTTCTGCCTACCTTCCACTCCCTTTCCTCCTGTTCTGCTACCTTCCATTCCCTTTCTCCCTGTTCTGCTACCTCCACTCCCTTTCCTCCCTGTTCTGCCTACCTTCCATTCCCTTTCCTCCTGTTTGCCTACCTCCATTCCCTTTCCTCCCTGTTCTGCCTACCTTCCACTCCCTTTCCTCCCTGTTCTGCCTACCTTCCATTCCCTTTCCTCCCTGTTCTGCCTACCTTCCATTCCCTTTCCTCCCTGTTCTGCCTACCTTCCATTCCCTTTCCTCCCTGTTCTGCCTACCTTCCACTCCCTTTCCTCCCTGTTCTGCCTACCTTCCATTCCCTTTCCTCCCTGTTCTGCCTACCTTCCACTTTTTTTTCCCTTCCTCTTTCTGGTTTCCTTCTTTTCCCCTTATACCTTTCATCTCTTTCTTCTTCCTCTACCCTCCTTCCCCACGTTTCTCTGATTCACCTAAATGCAAACTCGATTACTGGAACGAGAAATACTCTATCCGTTATAATGAGGGAGAGAGAGAGAGTGAGAGGAAACATTAGATTGATTATAAAAAATTTTCTGAACCACTTTTTGATTTCTATTGATTGTTGTAATTATTAAATAGAAAGAGAAATAGGATATCATGTAAAAAAAAAAAAAATGCGGGTAAGTGATTCAAAAAAAGGATCGATGAAGATTAACTTTACTAAATTAAATCAGGGATAATGAAACAAAGAAAAAATAGGTAAACCAGAAGTGAATAACACACACACACACACACACACAACACACACACACACACACACGCACGCACGCACGCACGCACGCACGCACGCACGCACGCACGCACGCACGCACGCACGCACGCACGCACGCACGCACGCACGCACGCACGCACGCACGCACGCACGCACGCACGCACAGCAATGAGCGTCCCTTCCACACGTAAACAATTATGACCCTCAGGTGTCTAGCGGGATAGGTGTATACGATGCTATAAAGGAAGCATGGCGACCTATGTCAGGTGTGTGGGGAATGGCGTGGGTGCAGGTTTGGGGGGCTGAGGTGCGGACGTGCGTGAAGCAGAGGCAAAGGCAGACAGACAGCGGGTGAGATGTGTGGTGGGAGGTGAAGGGTTAACGGTAAAAGGAACACGTGGCGCTACTGTAAGACAAACAAGGTGAACATGAATAAAACATACTGAGATATGTGCTAGAATGCCGTACATGTGTGTGTGTGTGTATTTGTGTGTGTGTGTGTGTGTGTGTGTGTGTGTGTGGTGTGTGGTGTGGGTGTGGTGTGATGTGTGGTGATGTGTTGTGGTGTGTGTGTGTGTGTGGTGTGTGTGTGTATGTGTGTGTGTGTGTGTATTTTGTGTGTGGGTGTGTGTGTGTTTGTGTGTGTGTGTGTGGTGTGTGTGTGTGTGTGTGTGTGTTGTGTGTGTGTGGGTGTGTGTGTTTGTGGTGTGTGTGTGTGTGGTGTGTGTGTGTATGTGTGTGTGGTGTGTGTGTGTGTGTGTGTGTGTGTGTTGTTTGTGTGGTGTGTGTGTGTGTGTGTGTGTGTGTGTGTTGTGTGTGGTGTGTGTGTGTGTGTGTGTGTGTGTGTGTGTGTGGTTGTGTGGTGTGTGTGTGTGTGTGTGTGTGGTATTTGTGTGTGTGTGTGTGTTGTGTGTGTGTGTGTGTGTGTGCGCGCGCGTGCCAAGGGCGGAGGCAGATGTAGGTAATTAACACACAACCAGAGCCAGGATGGATAACTGTCGTTGACGAATT
>JACEEZ010006165.1:275000-282500 GCA_016584305.1 Chionoecetes opilio | reverse complement strand
GGTAATTAGCTAATGTTACACCGATTTTCAAAGGGAGTAAGGCCTCGCAAACAAATATCACCCAATTATTCTAAGCATTGCTGTGATGAGTTTTAAAACCAATTCGAGAAAATACTGTCGGCATAAAAAATGTCGCTATCTTGCTGAAAATATCTGAATATTAAACTCCCATGCATGGTTTTCGTATAACAATCTGCTTACATTCTTCACTCAATTTCAATGTATATAAATTAAACTGGGACGCTAAATATCCTAGAATATTTTACCTTGATTTCAGAAAGCCATCGGTTGCAGTTCTTTCCATAATCACTATTACCCAATATAAGGCATGGTTAGGATAGAGTTGTGTTATGATTTACCAACTAGCTTTCAAAACGGTCTGTTATACTATCTTATTCTAATATATATATTATATATAATATATATATATATATATATATATATATATATATCAATGATCCAGACTTCGGGCTTGTACCTAAAAATTGAAATTTGTTGATGACACCAAATTAGGCGGTAAGACGTATACTAGAGAAGACTGTGAGCTCATACAACGTGATCTAGATGGATTGGAGGGATAAATAGTAATTAAGATTCAATTCCAATAAATTTATAGTAATGCATATCGGTAATGATAGTCTCAAATATAACTGTCAGATGCAGAATAAATCGTTAACTAAAGTACAGCAGGAAATGGATTTATTTGTCATCATTAGTAATGATCTTAAGACTAGTACGCTTTGCCTAGCTGCTAGTAAAGAGACTAACATGATCTTGGCTTCATTAATCGTAGCTTTGAACATAAAACTCCGAAAGTATGTAATGACACGCTTATGCACGTCTTTGGTTAGGCCCACTTAGAATATGCCGTTCAATTCTGGTCGCCTTGTTACGTTAAAGCTGAAGCCATATGAGAAACAGTTCAAAGAGGATCGACGAAACTGATTCCATCTCTGCGAAATTCATCTCATGAAGAAAGGTTGCGAAAATTGAATGTTTTCCTTAAAGAATGGTATAATCCGTGGGGACTTGATATAAACTTTTAAGATTCTTAAATGATTTGATATCATTAATTAAGAAAACCTATTCGAGGTCTCTCCTCAAGTGACAACAAGAAACAGCGGTTTAAAACTAAATGATAAATGGTCAGCGTTTCATGACAGATCTTCGATTTTTTTTTTTAATGTCAGAGTTGTCAATCGATGGAACAAATTACCAGCGAATTTTGTTGAAGACAGAACAATAACTACATTTAAAAACAAACTAGACGCGTACTTCAAAGTAAGTGGGTTTTGATATTTCCCCGCGAAGTTATACTATCAACATCCCCAGGATTGATTAGCGTTAGTTGTACTTTTAGTAAGCATATTTTATTCCTCTCATTCTTCGCTATAACATTTTCATGTTCCTATCCTCTTTTGGTATCCTTTTCCAACTGTTCTCTTACATGTAATTTGTTAATAAATAGTAGTTCAGCAGATACCCTCGTTATAGACCAAAGGTATCTATCCTGGTATCTGTTCTTCCTATGTATTCCTATGTATTCCTCCTCCTCCTCTTCTGATATTTTTTAGTTTTTAGTTAGCAAAGGTATCTATCCTGGTATCTGTTCTTCCTATGTATTCCTATGTATTCCTCCTCCTCCTCTTCTGATATTTTTTAGTTTTTAGTTACAAAGATCCTGTATCTGTTCTCCATGTATCCTATGTAATTCCTCCTCTCCTTCTGATATTTTTTAGTTTTAGTAGCAAGGTATCTTCCTGGTATCTGTTCTTCCTATTATCCTATGATTCCTCTCCTCCTCTCTGATATTTTTTAGTTTTTAGTTAGCAAAGGTATCTATCCTGGTATCTGTTCTTCCTATGTATTCCTATGTATTCCTCCTCCTCCTCTTCTGATATTTTTTAGCTCCAATCCCATCTCCGCGGTGATCTTTAAAATACTGAAGAATCCAAAAGCAGAGAATCTTATAACTCAGCAAGGTTTCTGTTGAATGTTCTTATATTCCTCCTCCTCCTGCTCCTTCTCCTTTCTGAATATGACTGAAATTATATGACTGTATTCACTCTATTCTTCCTTAGCTCTTCTCTCTCTCTCTCTCTCTCTCTCTCTCTCTCTCTCTCTCTCTCTCTCTCTCTCTTCTCTCCTCTCTCTCTCTCTCTCCTCTCTCTCTCTCTCTCTCTCTCTCTCTCTCTCTCTCTCTCTCTCTCTCTCTCTCTCTCTCTCTCATTTCCCCTCCCCTCATTCCTTCCCTGTTCTCTTTCCTACCATTCTTCTCCCTACTTGACCTACTTGATATCATCCTTCCAATATCTTACTTCCTTACTCCTCCCTTTCTCTCCTTTCCCTCTTCCCCCCTCGTTACCTACCCCAGTTTATGTTTCTCTACCATTCATTTTCCCTCACTACCCTGCTTATATCTACCTGTTTCCCTCTCCTTTCCTTGTTTACCCTCACTGACTCTCCCTTTCCTCTCCTTACCTCCTGTTCCCTCACTTATCCACCTCTACCTTCCCTCCCCTTTACTTGTTATGGTGGGTAATTGCACGGCATACCCAAGCACCGTAACCTTAATGGCTACTCACTCCTGGAAATTACTCGAGGGGAGTTGTAGAGAATTATTTGTATGTGAGAGAGAGAGAGAGAGAGAGAGAGAGAGAGAGAGAGAGAGAGAGAGAGAGGAGAGAGAGAGAGAGAGAGAGAGAGAGAGAGAGAGAGAGAGAGAGAGAGAGAGAGAAGAGAGAGAGAGAGAGAGAGAGAGAGGAGAAGAGAGAGAGGAGAGAGGAGAGAGAGAGAGAGAGAGAGAGAGAGAGAGAGAGAGAGAGAGGAGAGAGAGAGAGAGAGAGAGTGGAGGGGAGAAGAGGGAACATAATTGGTTAATTAATATAAAGGTAAAGCTGAGAGGTCATCTGGGTTCGTCTCTCTGACAGTAGTTTTTGTTGCCTGGTAATAGGACAGTTGCCATTCCCTTTGTTTCTGTCTGTCTGTCTGTCTGTCTGTCTGTCTGTCTGTCTGTCTGTCTGTCTGTCTGTCTGTCTGTCTGTCTGTCTGTCTGTCTGTCTGTCTGTCTGTCTGTCTGTCTGTCTGTCTCTCTCTCTCTCTCTCTCTCTCTCTCTCTCTCTCTCTCTCTCTCTCTCTCTCTCTCTCTCTCTCTCTCTCTCTCTCTCTCTCTCTCTCTTTTTTTATTTTTTTTTTTATTTAAACATACATATACAAGAAGCCCAAAGGTGCACTGTCGTGTGCTACCTATCTTAAGGGCAAATTAAATATAACGTAACTATATACACATAAATACAAAGACTTAAAAAAACTAACATTATATACATATATGCATCACTAAAGTGTTTGTTGAGGCACTGTTGCTGTCACTAAGTGTCACAGTATCACTAGCGTCAGCGGGGTGGGCTTCGACTGTCTCCACCGATTGGCCGCCAACTTTACACTTTGTGTGTTCATCTCCTGGATGTGAGGGACGGCGGCCGTGAAAATGTTCCACATCCTGGAGGCGCGGCCCACAAAGGTGCGTTGGTGCTGGCTGGCACAGGGAACGCGGCACCTCCACTGCATCACCACTGGTAAGCACCGTTCTCGTGCTTCGCGTGGCGATTCTCGGAGGCTATTGTAATCCAGCCAGGTGTGGCACTCCCTGCACCTGTGCTTTGTGGAATATCACAAGCGCCGCGACGTCCCTGCGGTGTTCCAGTGAGTCGAGGGGACTCACCGGCTCGGGTTGGGCTGGGAGGTCTGCAGCATCCACCAATCGCAGGACTCGACGCTGGATGCTGTCCAGCCTCCTAGTGTGCGAGGCTGCACACGACATCCAGGAGAGGGCGGCGTACTCTAATTAAGGCCGTATCTGGGCCTTGTAGAGCAAGGGCTTCCCTCCCCTGTCGAGGAAGCTGGCTACCCTTCGCAGGGCAGAGACCCTGCTGAGAGGCCTTTTTTGCAATGTGTTTGATGTGGCCGTCAAACCTTAGCTCTCGGTCTACCTCTGCTCCCAGTACCTTGACGGCTTCTTGGAGTGGGAGAGGAACGCCATCAAACCGCAGCCTCCCTTCCACTGCTGGCCCGGCAGCAGGGGACCGAGAGACCACCATTGCCTGTATCTTCTCCTGAACAAAGGTCACCTGCCAGCGTGTACCCCACTCCTGTATAATACTCAGCTGCTGATTGATCTCATCAGCAGCACGCCCACTGTCATGTCGCAGGTAGGAGCAGGAGAGAGTACAGTCATCCGCATAAGCAGAGACTGCTGGCAGCTGCCGGAGATGATCGTCCATGTAGATGTTCCACAGGACTGGCCCCAACACAGAGCCCTGTGGGACTGATGCTTCCACTGGCAGGGACTCAGAGGTCTGCCCGTTGACGACAACCTGGAGGTTCTTCCCTGCAGGTAGTTCCCCAGGAGCAGCAGGAGGTCACCCTGGATGCCTTTGGCTCGGAGTTTTTCGAGAAGGCCTCCGTGCCACACTCTGTCGAAGGCCCCCGCTATGTCAAGGGCCACCCCGACAGTGTCCTGGCCGTCATCCAGGCCAGGACACTGTCGTGGTGAACCGGTTTCTCTCTCTCTCTCTCTCTCTCTCTCTCTCTCTCTCTCTCTCTCTCTCTCTCTCTCTCTCTCTCTCTCTCTCTCTCTCTCTCTCTCTCTCTCTCTCTCTCTCTCTCTCTCTCTCTCTCTCTCTCTCTGGACGGTGCCAACATAAATCATCTAGACATAAAGCAATATTATTTTCTTGTACTGTTCTCTTTATTTTCCTTGACATGTATTCTATCTATTTTTGTCCGTCTGCTTCCTCTCTTCCTTCTTCTCCTCCTTTTCCTCGTCATCACCATACGTGATAATTATTATTGCCTAAAAAATGTCAGTCAGTAATCACTTCTACCATACATAATAACTTGTATTACTATTGATATTGAATTACAACTATTATCACACAATTGTAATAAGTATTACAGCATCCATAGAGGATATTTTCATGTACTTAACATGAAATGAAATGGTAGATTTTTAGTACATCATGATCATATAATTATATAAATATAATGCATATATATATTTATATGTATATTTTCCGGATTAACCGCGATAACCAAGTACTTTGTTTGCACTTTGTTAGCTCAAGCAAGTAGGTCACATAACAAATGTATATATATCAGCCTTATATAAATGTCAACGTCACCTGATGACAACAAGAGCAGCAGCCGGAGCAAGGGTCGGAAGCCTGGGAACGAGGACAGAGCATCTTGGACCACGGCCCGAACAAGACCTACCTAGGATTTTCTCAGATTAGGTACCTATAGTCTATTTTTTTTAACTAGGTGAAAAATCCATTCTATATTCAGGTCTCAAGCTTAAAATGATGCCTGTGTTTACCTGATAATATAGTTAACTATGATAAAATACAACTGTAATTAAGAAGAACTGTAGTATTCCCTTCTCCTGACATCAAATTTCAGTCAGTAAGCAGCAATGGGGCAGGATTTTGGCCTCGTTAAAAAAAATAGACTATAGACAGCGAGTTCTGTGACAGAGACGGGATGTGTAGAAAGCGGGTGTTTCCCAAGCAAGAGGATAGGTCATGTTAGTGAAAAGATAGATGAGTGCTTGGCAGACCAAGGGAACAAGCAGCCTGAGCACGGGAGGAAACGATGTTGATTGTTTAAGGAGTGTTTAAGGAAGCACAGTTTCCGTGTGATTGTAACGAAATCTTTAATATCCAAACTACCCTCATTCGGTTTCTATCCTTCTTTCTGTACCTTCATCTTAAGTTTCCTTTCAAACCGTTCTATTGCAGCTACTGTAGACGGACATTGTTCTTCTCCTAAATCTATCAATAGTGGTGTTCCCCAGGGTTCTGTCCTATCACCCACTCTCTTTCTATTATTCATTAATGATCTTCTATGTCTAACTCAAAACCCTATCCACTCGAACGCTGGTGATTTTACCCTGCATTTTTCAACGTCATTCATTAGACGTTCAACTCAACAGGAACTAAGTGATTCACGGAGAGATACCACTGAGCGCCTAACTTCTGATCTTTCTATAATTTCTGATTGGGGCAAAGCAAACCTTGTTTTGTTCAATGCCTCAAAAACCCAATTTAGTCACCTATCTACTCGACAAAACCTACCAGTAACTATCCCCTCTTCTTTAATGACACTCAATTATCTCCTTCTTCTACAATAAATATTCTAGGACTATCCTTTACTAAAAATCTGAACTGGAAATTTCACATCTCATCTCTTGCTAAAACAGCTTCTAAGAAGTTAGGTGTTTTGTGGCGTCTGCGTCCTTTTTTTTCTCCCTCCCAGCTGCTTGCTCTCTACAGGGGCCTTATCCGCCCATGAATGGAGTATGTCTCACATGTTTGGGGGAGGGGGGGGGATCCACTCATGCAGCTCTCCTAAACAGGGTTGAGTCAAAAGCTTTTCGTCTGAATAATTTTTAAGGGGAGTTTTGGACTAAAAACACTTTTAAGAGTATTAGATTACAAGAAGGAACTCTGCGGATTGGTAATGCCGTATTTCACTAACTCCGCAGATTCACGGACTTACAGTTTGTGTGCGGTGTTTTTTTTTTTTTTTTTTTTTTTACATCACAAAGGTCTGGCCAAGGACACAACTAAAAGAGGTAACACAAAACCCGCTTAGTTGTCAGTCAGAAGTTCAGAAGAGCAGTGAGCATGAAAATTACGGTAGAAGATAGCAAGAGAAGCAACATTACGGCGGTGATTTAAAGATTGAAGACAGTCACCCAGAGGAGGGGAGTTGATGAGACGTGTGTGTGTGTGTGTGTGTGTGTATGTGTGTGTGTGTGTGTGCGTGTGTGTGTGTGCATGTGCGTGCGTGCGTGCGTGCGTGCGTGCGTGCGTGCGTGCGTGCGTGCGTGCGTGCGTGCGTGCGTGCGTGCGTGCGTGCGTGCGTGCGTGCGTGCTTGCATGTGTGTGAGCGTGTGTGTGTGTGCGTGTGTGTGTGTGTGTGTGCGCTTGGGGTCAATATTCTAATATACTCCACGCACGGTCAACTCTACGTCAGCCTGTCAAGGGTTGGCTGTGCTGATGCCGTCGAAGTGTTGACACCCCGTGGAATCACACGGAACGTGGTCTACCCCGAGGCAATTTGACCAGTGATCAACGACAGCAACAACACGATTGGAGTTTGCACTTACATTGTTGTCTAATATACTACTACAAACACCAATACATGGGTCCGAAGGCCCCACAAGCACTTATCTAATATACTATAGGAGTAGCCGTGTGTCTGTGTGTCTGTCCGTCTGTCTGTCTGTCTGTCTGTCTGTTTTGGGTAGCTGAAACTGTAAATTCAATATTGATGAGAGTAGGCTAAAAAATCGCAAATAATCGTAGGTGGTAAGCGGCTTGGTCATATGTCGATTGAATCATTTTTAAGGGGAGTTTTGGAATAAAAACACTTTTAAGAGTATTAGATTACAAGAAGGAACTCTGCGGATCGGTAATGCCGTATTTCATTAACTCCGTA
>JACEEZ010006165.1:262500-272500 GCA_016584305.1 Chionoecetes opilio | reverse complement strand
GCGTGGCCTCTGGTGCTCATCTCCGTGGCATTAGCCCTTTGAGCCTGTGGTGGGTGAGGACCGTTACCCCAGGACACAGGGCTAGTGTGACACCCGGATTACTACAGTTACCTTCCTCAGGTTTCCCCAGGTACCCATTTATCAACCCCGAAAGGGAAGAAGAACAGCTGGTTGGCTGGGCGCCGACCCTCCCTGGCCCGGATTCGAACCAGGTCCAGCAGATTCGTAGCCAGGCACACTAGACCTACACCACGGAGGCGAAGCAACTGAAAGGGAGAAAAATATGGACGCCGCACAGAAGCTGATTTAGCAAGAGATGAGATGTGAGATATCCAGTTCAGATTTATAGTAAAGGATAGTCCCAGAATGTTCATTGTAAAAGAGGGAGAGAGTTGAGTGTCGTTGAAGAAGAGGGGATAGTTGTATGGAAGGTTGTGTCGAGTTGATAGGTGAAGAAATTGGTAATTGTGGCATTGAACAAAACAAGGTTTGCTTTCCCCTAATCAGAAATTATAGAAAAGTCAGAAGTTAGGCGCTCTGTGCCATTTCTCCGTAAATCACTTACTTCCTGTTGAGTTGGACGTCTAATGAACGATGTTGAAAAATGCAGGGTAGAATCATCAGCGTAGGAATGGATAGGGCATTGAGTTAGAGTTAGAAGATCATTAATGAATAATAGAAAGAAAGTGGGTGATAGGACAGAACCCTGTGTAACACCACTATTGATAGACTGAGGAGAAAAACAATGACCGTCTACAATAGCTGCAATAAAACAGTTTGAATGGAAATTAGAAAAAGTAATCGTCCAGACCCATTATTTTTTTGCATAAGTATGCTGAATGTTCATTCAAAACACCTACTCCACAAAAACATAATTTTTTTTCAACGCCTTATTTCCGTAACAACACAAATTTGTAAAAAGCGCAGAAAAGATCAAGATAAAAGGAAAAAGGAAAGATCAAAGGAAAAAAATCAGCCCCGTTTCAGCCGCCGCGCGAAACTTGCTGATAACGTCACGGGAGGATGACAATATGCATCACACCAAGGTAAAGAGACAGAAGGTAACGTCACCTCCCTTTTGCCGCGCCGGGGGAAGTGACGTCAATAAGAATTAAGAGGGCGAGGAGGAGGGTGAGAGTGAAAGAGAAGATGGAGGAGGAGGAGGTAGGGGAAGGGGTAGGAGGAGGAGAAGGTAAGGGAAGGGAGGAGGTATGAACATAAGAACATAAGAAAATAAGGCATGGCCTTGCATGTCAGGTGGGAAATTAACTTTGCTTGTCCCGCTAACGGCAACAGCGGCACAAGCAAAGGGTGTCGTCCCCAGCTTGTGTGCTAGCTAGAACTCTCTCTCTCGAGTACACAATACTGATCAAGGTAAAGAATATGGGTGGCTTATACGGATGAGAGAGAGAGAGAGAGAGAGAGAGAGAGAAGAGAGGAGAGAGAGAAGAGAGAAGAGAGAGAGAGGAAGAGAGAGAAGGAGAGAGAGAGAGAGAAGAGAGAGAGAAGGAGAGAGAGAGAGAGAGAGAGAGAGAAGAAAGAGAGAGAGAGAGAGAGAAGAGAGAGATGTCAGGTGTCAGGTGTCAGGTGTCAGGTGTCAGGTGTCAGGTGTCGGGTGTCGGGTCGGCGGTGAGGCCTGAGTGAGGCCATAAAATATTTGAACGGTGGCGCCGTTGGCGCGATACCCATTGACGTCATGCGCACAAAGGACTGATTTTGCCTCGACGCCCCGGGGAGGTGACGTTACCTTCTGTCTCTTTATCTTGCATCACACAACCTGTCTTCCCCCGGCGCGCAAACCATCTCCACACATTTATCGTGGCCGTATCGGTCGGAAACGTGTGCTAAGCTCTCTGGAAAGGCACAGCTTTCTTGCTGCACGCATAAAGGATGAAGTATATGCCATATCCTAATTTTTCAAAATCAGAAGCACCCAAAATTCTTCAAGTACTATATTTATGTCTGTGTTCACATGCTTCTGGATTACCGCGGGGATGGGGGACTGCCTCGGTTGACGTCATCGAGCCATGGTGCGTTGTCTGCTAGTCGTCAGGAGCGTTTTGGGAGCTCCAGGAATTCGCAGATTTTGATTGCGGATTAGTTAAAAAGGGGTGACTGGATGCAAAAAGTGACAACATATTGTTGATATATTCGTGAATGGCTATATTTTGACTGCAAAAAATCAGGAATGATGAAATGGTCTGAACGATTACTTTAAGATGAAGGTGTAGAGAGAAGGATATAATCCGAATGAGGGTAGTTTATAAATTATTGATTTATGCCATACTTTATCAAAAGCTTTCGATATGTCAAGGGCAATTATTAATATTTCTACTACTAATAATGAAAATAATAATAATAGTAATGATAATAGAAAAAAAATAATGATACCTATAATAATGAAGATACTAACCTAACCTAACCTAACCTAACCTAACCTAACCTTAGTATCTTCATTATTATTGGTATCATTATTTTTTTTCTTCTATTATCATTACTATTATTATTATTTTCATTATTATTATTATTGCCATTGCTATTGTTATTATTTTCATTGTTATCTTTATCATTATAATTGTTATTATTATTATTATTATTATTGTGAGGGTCCGAGGAACGAGGAATGAGGAGAAGGAGAGAAGGAAAAGAGAAGGCGAGGAATGGGAAGAGAGAAGAGGGGAAGAAAGAACGAAAGATGAGGAGAAGAGGATGGATGGCCGATACAGCAGATCTTGTATCACCCAGCGAGGAGCATCCCAGCCATCGATTCGCTTACCTCAGCTGTTTAACTGACAAACATGACCTGAAGGGTCACTAGCGCCCAGGCTTGAGGACGATTTCACTCTTATACTCATGTGGCACAATCCGCGGAGCTTTTAAGGTTGTTTACTACATGACAAGGGCGCTCGTGAGCGTTAGCACCACTGACACCCAGCTGCAGACGAAGGTCCTGAACCGGTGTCGCGTGGGCAAGTGTCTGTTTACGAAAAGCAGTCCGTTTACTAACAAAGGCAAAGAAAACGGGCGTTGAGGGGAATACTTACTAATATTGCCTTTATCAACAAAGGCATGTCCAGGTGTCCTATGACAACAAACCCGTCTTTATTTATCAACAAAAGGGGGGGGGGGGCACGAAGTGGAACACTCGCCGACGTCGGCGAGAATTCCTATCGGCGACAGTTATAGGTATGGTTTTGAGCATATATGATATATGAGGCCTTCAATTGGCCAAGTGAGGCATATATGAGGCATTCAAGTGGTTAAGGCCCCATCTCCTGCTCACAGGACATTTCTGTACGAAATTGATTGCCTCATATATCATATATGCTCAAAATCATAGTGATTCCTTATTCCTGTAATTTTGCTTGTATTAAATTTTCACTCACTGTCTCTGAATCAGCACACCTTAACGATTATCATGGTATATGGCACGTCCCAATGCAAAAATATATAAGTGGTCAAAACCTGCGATGAACGTCAAACTTGTGACAAAACAGATTTTCGGCGGGGCGAGCGTTGCACTTCGCCTTAGTGCAGGTGTGAGGGGGAGGGACAAAAATTCTTGTTTCAGTGGAGAAGTGTTCAAGCCTTGTGATTGGTCGAAGCTGCCTAAAGAGCGCTCAGACAGGCAACGTGATTGGCTAGTAGGATTCTCGGATCACGCCCACGCCTTGGGCTTTGGAGGTGTAAGGCAGGGAAAAAGCGCCTGAAATATCGACTGTACATAGGCCTGAGCCGGTGCCTTAGCCGGGTCGTTACAAAAGCGCCTGAAGACGGGCAAGGCACTCTTTTCGCCTTACCTCTACGGCACTTCTCAGCATCTCCCCCCTGATCACTTGTGAGTTGTGGTTTACGCCCCATCACCACACTACCTAAACCAGGCTTCACAATGTAGCGCTCGATTTCACAATATCTGGCGCACAGACAGCAGAGATGACACTACACCCGTCACACTTACTTAAGCACTGACAGTTGCAAGGCGCGGTAAAGCAAACCCTCATCTATGGGTGAATTGCCACATATGAAAACAAATCAAAATAATTCACTTTTAACGGTTGAGGAGATTTTATGAGGAGAGGGAAAAAGGCGTGCAGCGCATTGCTCCGCCAACTACTTTGACTTGTACGTAGCTATACTCAAATAACATTCAAGTGTGCCTTAAATACTTGGTGTGCCTTGTGCAACAAAAACGTTTGAGAACCACTTCGCTAGTCTACTGGCCCTCTGCTTCACCAACCTGCTGAGCTTGTAGTTGTAGACAATGTACAGCAGCGGCAATCTCCCGCCCTGACTCATCTGCTGCTACAGCTACAGAAGGAAGTAACTCTTCCTCCGCCTCCTCTAGCCTACTAGGCTGCACTACATTGCTTTGGCCACCTTTCTTTTTGAAAAAGATCACAATGCACATGAATTCGTTGACAGAAACCTTCGACAGAAGCGGCAGGGATTTACCCTCACTAGATTGTTCTTTAGTCACAATTAGTTTAACAAGACAGTCAGCCATCCCCAATAACACTCTTGAGTCCCACGTTTTGTCAGCCCTGAAATCCCGTGGCAGAATCACGCTCACATGCTGGCCTTGTTCTGGAAATTTGCCATTGCAAAGTCTGCCGGTGTTCGTCTTTCGCAAAGACACGCACAACGGCTATCATGTGTAAAAAGTAAGAGAAGACAACAGCAGGAGAACTACCATCACACCCACCACCACCACAAACAACAACAACAGCAAAGCAACTTTGCCACAGGTAACAGGTGGGCCGTAACTGTACCTGATTGCCCATCACTGCCCCCCTTGACCAGATGTTAAGCCTGTCTAGCTGACACTTGCATTACTCCTCCTCCTCCTCTTCCTCTTCTAGCTCCTCTTTCATGTGTTCATAACCACCTGTGTTTTCGCCACTAATTGTTTCCTCCTCTCTTCTCCTCTCTCTACCCCCTCTCCTCAGCCTTCTCATACTCCTACTGCTCTTTCCCTCCTGCTCCCTTCCTTGTCCTTCTCTCTCTCTCACTCTCATCTCTCCTCTCCTCCTCTCTCTCTTCTAGCTCTCTCTCATTTCTCTCCATTCTTTCTCGCTCTCTCTCTGTCTCTCTCTCTCTCTCTCTCTCTCTCTCCTCTCTATCTTCCTCTCTCTCTCTCTCTCTCTCTCTCTCCTCTCTCTCTCTCCTCTCTCTCTCTCTCTCTCCTCTTCGTCCTCTCCTCTCTCTCTCTCTCTCTCTCTCTCTCTCTCTCTCTCTCTCTCTCTCTCTCTCTCTCTCTCTCTCTCTCTCTCTCTCTCTCTCTCTCTCTCTCTCTCTTCTCTCTTGAAATGCAGCGACTTATGAAACTTATTCCACGATTTGTCATCTTTGGTCCCTAGCTTAACCTATGTTGGTAAATGTTATGTGTGTACTTCCGCGACTCATTCATCGTGGCGGACTAACGTAATGATGATGATGGTAATGATGATGATATTAATGGTAATGATTACAATGATACTGCTAATATAACTGTGACTAAGACAACTCTACTCTTACTTATATTTTTCACGCATGTGAAGCGAGCCATTCGAAAAGTGGTTGCAGGAACTGAACTTATTCAGTTTGTGAAAACATGGGCTACAAGGAGACTTGATTGCGCTTTATAAAATGTTACATGGCTTCGATAATGTTAACATTTGAATATTGGTCGGACAAGCACGACTGGAGGTAATGGATACAAGATCATTGGTAAGCAATTTCGGTCACATGAAGCAAAGCATCATCCAAATATAAATCATATAAATATCTAATATACTATAGGAGTAGCCGTGTGTCTGTGTGTGTGTCTGTCTGTCTGTCTGTCTGTTTTGGGTAGCCGAAACTGTTAATTCACTTTTGATGAGAGTAGGCTCAAAAAATCGCAAATACATTGTGGGTGGTAAACGGCTTGGTCCCATGTCGATTGAATAATTTTGAAGGGGGTTTTGGCCTAAAAACACTTTTCAGCGATAAGATACAGGAATGAACTCTGCGGTAACGTCTTGCTGCATTTCACTAATTCCGAAGACTCATGGACTTACCGTTTGTGAGTGAGAGTGAGAGGATCATTTAGTGTTCTTCGTCGACTACATACTACATACTGGCTTGGACACATGCAGAAAGGCTCAATGAATCTGGCTAGGCTGTCAATCGAGAGACAGTGGGAAGCCTGATATGACAAAGCGTAATGACAGCATTGCCGACAAATCAAGACGCCACAGCCTCTGCTTACCTCCAGGAAAAAAAGGAATTGTTTAGCCTCTTTGCCACTAATATAGATTGATAAATCAACACCTGACTCATATCTGATCATCAGATAAAAATGAGATTTGGTTTATGTACATGTTTTTGCATCTTTATGAGCAAGTAGGATGATAAGAAAACACAGATGAGTATTGTGACGATTATGACACCAAAGAGTTTGGAGAGTGAAGAGATGAGTATCAGATAATAGCACGATCGGTTTAACAGTTGTCACAAGTCAACTCGATTATAGCATTTTTTTCATGTTGCGAAAGTTGCCTAGAGACCTACTGAGGAACATTTGTAGAGCAAGTCTATGCTAGTATTGATCTAAATACTATGAGACAGCCGTGTCTGTGTTCTGTCTGATGTGTTGGTAGCGAAACTGGTAAGTATCATTGATGAGAGTAGGCTCAAAACAGATCGAAAAAATCGCAGGTGTAGCGTGTCCCACTCCGATTGAATCTTTTTTTTAAGGGGTGGTTTTGGCCTAAAACCTTAGGCGTATTGTTACAGAAAGACTTCTGCGGAACATTTGACCGCATTCCACAACTTAAGTAGACTCATGGACTACGTGTGTCTGTGCGTGTGTTTTGTTGTTTGGATACACGGAACACAATAGTTTGGATCATCACGGACCACAAAGTAAATCGCAACGAAACCAAGGTGGTGAATCACACGGACCCAAGGGTTGGAATCACACGACACAAGGGTTTGGA
This sequence comes from Chionoecetes opilio, assembly GCA_016584305.1. NCBI lineage: Eukaryota > Metazoa > Arthropoda > Malacostraca > Decapoda > Majidae > Chionoecetes > Chionoecetes opilio. The sequence continues at coordinate 265,541 of JACEEZ010006165.1, read as the reverse complement.
AATCACAGGAACACTAGGGTTGAATCACACGGAACACAAAGTTGAAACTCACGGAACACAAGTTGGCAATTCACACGAACACAAAGTTGAAATCACCGGACTACAAAGGTTTGATCACACGTGACACAAGTGTTGAATACACGGACCAGGTTGGAATCACACGGAACACAAAGGTTGGAATCACACGGAACACAAAGGGTTGGAATCACACGGAACACAAAGGGTTGGAATCACACGGAACACAAAGGGTTGGAATCACACGGAACACAAAGGGTTGGAATCACACGGAACACAAAGGGTTGGAATCACACGGAACACAAAGGGTTGGAATCACATGGAACACAAAGGGTTGAAATCACACGGAACACAAAGGGTTGGAATCACACGGAACACAAAGGGTTGGAATCACACGGAACACAAAGGTTTGGAATCACACGGAACACAAAGGTTTGGAATCACACGGAACACAAAGGGTTGGAATCACACGGAACACAAAGGGTTGGAATCACATGGAACACAAAGGGTTGGAATCACACGGAACGCAAAGGGTTGGAATCACATGGAACACAAAGGGTTGGAATCACACGGAACGCAAAGGGTTGGAATCACATGGAACACAAAGGGTTGGAATCACACGGAACGTGGTCTACCCCGAGGCACTTTGACCGGTGACCAACGACAGCAACAACACGATTGGAGTTTGCAATCACATGTTGTCTAATATACGTATCCTACTACAAACATCAATACTTGGGTCCGAAGGGCCCACAAGCACTTGTTTTACTCTAAATAAACTTGAAAATTATCAAGTGAAAATCTAAACTTTTGTAGGCTGGGTTAAGCCCCCAATGTCTCAAGATCCTGGTTACGCCCCTGGAGAAGATTAAGGTGAGTGGAAGCTTATAGAACATAAATTACCTAATTATAAAAGTTTTGTAATGTTGTTGAAGAAATGTATGGATAACTTGGAATAGGACGAGAATGGGGTGTAAGGGATTTTGACTGGGAAGATTTACGTGGAGAAAAGGTTCTTTAGTAGATGATGAGGCGAATTTTATGAAAGAATGCAATATCCATTTATATTATAAATGATGTTTAAGCTATTTTAAAGTATTTTGATGGATAGAGTTGGCAATTTTGAAAGTGATGGCTGGAATTTTTTTTTTTTTTTTTTTTTTTTTTTTTTAGTTGTAGCTTATAGCGTCTGTAGGCATATGGAGTCTTGATGTTGGTCGAACTCGCCCGTTGGTGGCGCAGGCTGGATTTTTATAGTGACACCTGTGGTCTCAGGTGAAGATCTTATTTTCTATGATGTTCTTGATCTCCAGGTTAGGCGCATGCAGCCCCTAGAGTCCACCGTCACACTCGCAATCGGCAGACAGGTATACGCTGCATGTGAGTTGCTTCGGTCACTCGACGATGGCTTTGACAGTTGCTCCTTGGTGAGACTTGAACTCGGGACCTTCTGCTCCCCTACCAGGCTCTTGAAAGAGTTGCCCCCAGCAGGATTCGAACTCGGGACATTAGTTCAGCACTCCAAGATGCTAACCACTTGGCCACCGCCTCCCCCGTAAAGTAGTAAAGGAAACTTATAAAGAGAAAAAGTATGAGAGATAATTTTATTTCGGTGTATTTTATGCAAAAGGGAAGAGGTATATAGGGAAGACAAACAAGAGAAGAAAGAAATATTTATGTAAATAAATATAAAACACACAGCTATGTTTTATATGTATATTCATATATACATTCACATACAAATAAATAAATAATAAATATTTATATATATATATATATATATATATATATATATATATATATATTATATATATAATATATATGTATATATATTATATATATATATATATATATATATATTTATATATATATATATATATATATATATATATATATATATATATATATATATATATATTATATATATAATATGATATATAATATATATATATATATATATATATTTATATATATATATATATATATTATATATTATATATATATTAATATAATATATATATATATATAATTTAATATATTATATATATATATATATATATATATTATATATAATATATATATATATGTATATTATATGTATATACCTTACAATAAAAAATACTTAAAATTGCTTAAATATCATCTAAATAGGCCCATTGACGAGTACAAATCCGCGAGGGTCATAGATGCTACACATCACCAGTATTTTCATCTCTGCTTGGATAAAAAATTACTACTGCTGGCCTTGTAATGAAACCTCTTCTGCTGCTGTATTGGTTCATTAATGTAAGCAGATAATTTTTTAATGTGTTTTTTATAATAAAGATAAAGATTCATTGTAAAAAAAGCATTAGTCAAAATAATTCAGAGCACGCCATTAAGTCATGAATATTTGTATCAAGGACTAGAAATATTCAAGTTTTCGTTACATAGAGAGAACTTTCTTGATTTATACATATATAATTGCAATTGACGAATACCAGTACAGTATACAAGAAACATTAATGTTTACTACAGTGTGTTGCTGCCTAAGGTACGACACTTTCTATAGACCACTACGTGGGTTTAATCCCAAGCACCCCCTCCCTCCCTTGGTAGCCACCCGTGAGTTTGTACGTTTGGCAGCGTGTCTTGCAGAGACAGTATTTTAATATTATTATATAAACATATAATATGGCAGTAGGATTCATGACTTTCTTGTAGTTATACTCTACCTGAATGACAAGAATAGTATCCATCACTTTGTTTACGTTATTAATATTCCAGTAGGAGACACATTTAAGTATTGAGGGTATTGCATTTATATATGCTAAAAATGTACTTAATATGAAGATTGAAGTATATGTGATATTCTTATGGAATGTTTATGATAATATAAAAATTGCTTCATGACTGAGAGAGGTTGTTATATGGAGAAATGAATTAAGAAAGAATGAATAGTCACCCATGGTGCCCGCAGTATAGAACGGATAAAATAGAACATGGTTACTCTGACCTCTCGTCTATGACCCTATTGATATTACATT
>JACEEZ010006165.1:237500-252500 GCA_016584305.1 Chionoecetes opilio | reverse complement strand
GCAACTCGAAATAGTTTAATGAATGAATGAATAAGTAAATGAGCGGCTCCAGTGTCCTGATCCGGGCAGCGGTGGGAAAAGGGACACCCGTTGTTCCGATTTAGACAGGATGAAAGTATGAAAAAAAAAAAAAAAAAAGTGTAACTGGTTTGAAAAGTGGAAAAGAGTGTGGATGTGGATGGAGGAGAAATGGATTAGGGTGAGATTGCAGGAGGAGGGGAATGTAGGGGAGCCACGAGGATTGTGTGAAGAACCAGGAATTTGTGGAGGATAAAAGGTAGAAGACTTAAAAAAAAGGGAAGATATATGAGAGTGCGGAAGGAAAAAAGAGAGAAAGGAAACATTAAGGAAACGATGAGGGAGAATGGAAAATAAAATATAAATATATATATATATATCCCCCCTCCCCCTATCTCCCCCTCTCTCTCTCTCTCTGTAAATACTTCCACTAAGCCCTTCTTTCTCTGCACCTCTAACTTTGTCGCTCTATTTTCTTCATTCTCTTCTTGAAGTTATATATATATATATATATATATATATATATATATATATACTTATATACATATAACTTCAAGAAGATAATGAAGAAAAATAGAGCGACAAAGTTAGAGGTGAAGATAAAGAAAGGGACCTTGTGGAGGTATTAACGAGAGAGAGAGAGAGAGAGAGAGAGAGAGAGAGAGAGAGAGGAGAGAGAGAGAGGAGAGAGAGAGAGAGAGAGAGAGAGAGGAGAGAGAGAGAGAGAGAGAGAGAGAGAGAGAGAGAGAGAGAGAGAGAGAGAGAGAGAGAGAGAGAGAGAGAGAAGAGAGAGAGAGAAGAGAGAAAAAAAAAATCTGACCAAGGAAAAGAGAACGCATCTGCGTGACAGGCTGGTTTGAAAAATACTGGAAAGTTAATTGAAGAATTAAACGCAGAAAACAAAAGGAAAAGCGAACGTTGGATAAAAAGAGAAACAAGGAATGCAACCGAGGTGAGGGAACCAAGCGAGAGGGAAAGGAGAAGAGATAAACGATGAACAAAATTGTATTATAAATATTACGAAGATGATAAGGAAGGAGGTAACACAACAATCGTCAAGGGGGAAAGAAGCAAACGGTTTGAAAGGAAGCAATGTGAGATATAAGATAAGATACTTTGATCCTATCTAGACACTTTGCTAATACCATCTACAAGGTTATCGACTATACAAAGCGCCACCACGACAGGACGAACTTGGTGGACTCGAACCGCTGACCGAATGCGCTGGAACTCTGCAAACTCTAGCCAGTAACTCTACCAACCGCGCCACCCTGGTGGGTAAGCAATGTGAGAGAGAGAGAGAGAGAGAGAGAGAGAGAGAGAGAGAGAGAGAGAGAGAGAGAGAGAGAGAGAGAGACGGTGGAATATATAGATGATATGGTGCAAGATGGCAAGTATGGTGCGCACATGTCGAAGAAGAGAAGTAAATTAAGGCCAAGCAAGAAGAAAATGATATTGTAGAAAAAGAGGATGAAGAAGAATACTTTCAACTTATAAGGAAAGAGAAAGACGACTTGGAGATGGAGCAGAGGTGACAACAAGGAGGCAGCGCTGTACCCCTCACAAAAAAGTATATGATTAATGAAACTCGCTAATAAAAAGAAGAGCCAGAAAAGTGAAACCGAAAGGAAATGAAACTCGAAAATAATGTTTGAGGTGAGACGCGAGAACTAGACTAAGGAGGAACAAAATAAGATAGCCTTGAAGAACAATACCCAATTTCCTCTTAAGGTACGCGAAACGAATTACCTTAGAAAGAGGATACGTGGGTTATTGCCAGCGACGGAGGACATAGTGGGGACGGAGGATAGGTGGTGAGAGGGAAGGGTTTAGTTACCTTATGAGGATAGACTCGTGTGTTATTGGCTGTCTGTGTCCCCATACTGTGAGGGCAAGGAAGGCAATTGACATGACCCAGCAGGCGGCAGAGAGCCACTTGAACATCAGTCAGTCACCAGGACACGTGGATGATTACCCCAAACATACTATTGGTTACTATTTAGGTAATCTTAATAACTTGACATGTTTACATACTTACCTTGAAGACTTGCATAGTTACCTCAATACCCACCTTGTGTGTCTAATTGTTCTAATGAAGAAGTTCCTGGTGCCTTGAATTCTGCCTTGAAGGAGGAAATTTGATTTATGACTAAATATAACTGTTTATAGTTACCTTAAGGTCGCACACTGACAACCGCTTGAAGAACTTTGCTCGGCCGCACCGCACCATGGAGTGGTCGACGCTCAGCTGACTGGCACGCTTGCTAGAGGACACAGAGCGGATGTCCTCGTTGTCCACCAAAGACGTGTCCTCTCCATCTGGGTCCTCACCGATGTCAGTGTCCATCTCTCCTTCACTCTTGTCCTCGCCTTTGAGGTTATCCTTGAAGAACATGTCCTCCTTGAAAGCCCCGTTGTGCTCGCCTTCCCAGTCCTCGATGGTGAAGGTCGGGTAGCGGTCTCGTGAGGATCGTCGGTCTCGAGAGGGTCGTCGCTCCCTCTCGCGCTCATCCCGGTCGGCCACCAGCGAGGTGCGAGAGGTGAGACGCGTCAACGAGATCTTTTTCTTGAGGGCGCGAGCGATGGAGTTCGCCCTGGAGCTGCTGCTCGAGTAGTTTTCCTTGAGCTTGATTTCCTCCACGTCTGCCTCCACGCCCCGGATGGCCGGCATGGTGGCGACGCTGGGGCTCGAGGACACAGCCGAAGCAGTGACGCACAATTGTTTCCTTTATTATCTGTTATGATGCTTCTCCTCACGGGCGGCGCTCAGAGGCACGCCGGAGAGAGCGTCCATGTCTCTGTGCTTCCTTCACTGTCTGTATCTCACCCTTTCTGTCTCCCGCTCGGTCTCTCCCTGTGTGCGTCTGTGTTTCTCTCAGTAAGTGTCTCGCGAGGGTCGCTAAGATGAGACGAGTGATGATGGTGTGTCTATCCTGTCATGTCTCCTCCGTATCGATTACAGGTTCGTCAGGTGAGTGGTGAGACAAGGACCACCACCAAGGACCCACCTAACTCTCCTCCTCCTCCTCCTCCTCCTCCTCCTCCTCCTCCTCCTCCTCCAGGCAAGGCTGCCGCACCACCCCTTGAGCCTCCACACTGTGTGCACACCATTACAAAACACACATAACATGACCTATCTATCAAGCACTAAACCTACCCCCACAAACTAGTAGTAGTTAGCCATAGATTACAGCTTTCAACTTTCCTCACAAATTCCATGCAGTTTTTCTATATTGCATGGTATCACTTTATTTCCGGCCAGCTTCGGCTGGAGGGATGGGTGGGTGGGGAGGAGCCTTCTACTTCCTATCCTTTCTCTCTTATTATCTAGTTAGTGTAGTGTAGTTAAAGCAAACAGTCTTGTAAGGACCTATCGGTCTGTTGCTGTTTGTGTTTCCTTTGTATTCCTTTGTATTCCTCCTCCTCCTCCTCCTCCTCCTCCTCCTCCCTCCTCCTCCTCCTCCTCCTCCTCCTCCTCCTCCTCCTCCTCCTCCTTCTCATCTTTCACCTCTTTCTCTTTCTTTTTTCTTCTTCTTTTCCTTATCCACCATCACTACAGCCATCATCTCATCCTCTTGTCTCCCCTCCTCTCCCAGTCAGGTACAAATATTCCTTCCTTCCACTTCCTTCCAGCTTCCCTTAACTCTTATCCCTCTCTTCCCTTCCCACAATCCACACCCAACACACACACACACACATGCTGGTCGTTATCCCTCCTGCGCGAACCTCATTATCCGGTCGATAACGCAGACGTGAGCTTTTTTTGTGCGTGACGGTATTAATTAGCGGCGGTAATCCCTGTGGTGTGCCAAGGTAGATAACCCTCAGTTGTTGTCTGTGCAGAAAAGAATGGTGTTTTTTTTTCGATCGTGTGTGTATCTTTCACGGTGATAGAGGTTGGTGCATTACGGAACAGGCTTATACGCTGAATATCCTCCTTTGCACCTTTGACATTCAGAAAGCATCTCATTACGGCCTTAGATACGAGTTGTGTTTTTTTTCTTCGATCGTGTATCTTTCACGGTGATAGAGGTCGGTGCATTACGGAACAGGCTTATACGCTGAATATCCTCCTTTGCACCTTTGACATTCAGAAATCATCTCATTACGGCCTTAGATACGAGTGAGATAAGATAAGATTTTCATCCTATCTAGACACTTTGCAAGTACCAACTACAAGGTTATTGACTATACAAAGCGCCACCACGTCAGCACGAACTAGGCGGACTCGAACCGCTGACCGAATGCGCAGGGAAGATACGAGTGAGGGAAGCGTCACAAAGTAATACAGAGAATGGTTGTTGTTTTTTGTTCCATCTCCATCTCATGCTATGTGTGTATGTGTATGTGACGGGGTAGTGAGTGAGAGAGAGAGACAACCTCCCGTATATGGATTTCTGCTTATCTCAAGGGGGATATCTTCATTCACGACTCCCTATTAAACCCTAAACGTGACTTCTTCGATCTGTTATCGCCTCTCCCTCGTTCCTTCTGGTCTACTTGACTCCTTTTCTCCTTCGCTACTTCCCTTCCATCCCTATCTACCTGTCTCTAATTATCTTTAAAAATGCTGCGAGGAGGGAGGGGAAGTAAGGCGTTGTAAGAGGAAAGGCACGTGGGGGTGGGAAAGGGAGCATGTAGGCTACTAGGGTGGGGCAGTGGAGGTAAAAGGAGACTCCAGATGATGAGGGAAGATAAACATGGGTGAGAGGAAGGCTAGGGGAGGATTGAAAAAGAGAGAGAGAGAGAGAGAGAGAGAGAGAGAGAGAGAGAGAGAGAGAGAGAGAGAGAGAGAGAGAGAGGAGAGAGAGAGAGAGAGAGAGAGAGAGAGAGAGAGAGAGAGAGAGGAGAGAGAGAGAGAGAGAGAGGAGAGAGAGAGAGAGAGAGAGAGAGAGAGAGAGAGAGAGAGAGAGAGAAGGAACAAACTGTAGAAATAACAAGACTTCAATGAATGAGGGGAGTCAACTGAAAAAAAATCCATGAATCAATAAGGGAAAGAGGTAATGGAAAAAGGGAGCGAGCGAGTGAGAACAGTGATGAAAGGAATAATTGGACGGACACACACACACACACACACACACACACACACACACACACACACCACACCCACACCCACACCCACACCCACACCACACACACGCACACGCACATACACACACACACACACACACACACACACACACACACACACACACACACACACACACACACACACACACACACACACACACACACACACAAATCAATCAGGTTGGTTCACAAGAAAGTTAAATGTCGATACGTAAGTGTGCAAGAGAGAATCTATCAAGAAAATGACCGAAACATCCACCCACCCTCCCACTCTTCTCAGGTTCCTCTCTCCCACCCTCTCCCAAGTCTGTGATAAACACAAGGGCGGCGCAGGAAAGCCACTTGAGCATAAACTCCCCGAGATGCATGTAAATATACAACCTCTCCTTGCGTTGTCTCACGTAGCACCTTTCTAGTAGGAGGAAAAGGAATACGGAGGAAGAACAGACAGCAGCAGCCCTACTTGGCCAAACGAGGCTGTATATGTGATTTCTTTATACCACTATTTACAAGTGATAGTGGTAAAATAACAGCAAAGTTGAAGGCTCCACACCACCCACCACCCCACCCACCCACCGGTCGATGCCGGTAAGAAAAAAGTGAGAAAAAATTATCATGCAGTATTGAAAATGTGTGATGGAATTTGATAGGAAAGGCGAAGGAGATGCATACTCTAACCTAAAGCTAAAAAAAAAATCTTAGAACTGAAGTAGTCCAGTTGGGCAGTTGATAGTAACTATTTATCTTGTTTATTCTTAAACGCCTTAACCGTGTTACTATTAAGTCCTTGTGCTGGAAGAGAGTTCCAAATATTAACAACTCTATCAAAGAAATAGTGTTTTGCTTCATGTGACCAAAATCGTTTACCAAACATCTTGTATCCCTTTTACGAGTCATGCTTGTCCGATCAATATTTAATAGTGTTTATGTTAACATTATCATAGGCATGGAACATTTTGAATAGCTCTATTAAATTTCGTCGTAACCTAAGTTTTGACAAATTGAACAAGCTAAGCTTCTATGATATTATCGCAATCGCAATCGCTCTTCGTATGGATTATTTCGCAAGTGCAGAATAACTTAAGTAACTTTTCTTTGTACTCTCTCCAGCTTGACTGTATCTTTTCCATAGTAGGGCGACCAAAACTGAACGCAATATTAAGATGAGGACGCACTATCGCATTGAAAAGTGTATGAATTATTTTTTCAGAACTATACTCGAAAGTCTTCCCTATGAAACCGGTTATTTGTTAGCACTCTTAACAACTTCTCAACAATGTTTACTGGGCTTGAGTTCATTGCTTACAATTATCCTCAAGTCTTTTTCTTCTGTAACATTGGGAACCTCACGTCTGTCCATTGAGTTTTTTTTTTTTACATCACAAAGGACTGACCAAGGGCACAACAAAAAAAGGTAACACAAAGCCCGCTTAGTTGCCAGTCCCAAAGACTACTCTATACTGGACTTGCTACTCGTGCCCCGCGCAAACCCGCCCATGACCATGGAGGCCAGTTTTGCGATTCCTGACATTTTCGAGCATCACCCTCATTTCCCTTCCTGTGGTTTATCAGTATAAATTATATACCGTTATCTTCGCAAATGTTTGTTCTATAATATTATCAAATAAAAAATAGTAAAATACACTAAAGAATTGACATTATGAGAGTGAAGAAATATGCATTAACTTAATATTCACTTAACTCTTCGCCATTAAATATTTTGCGAGAAAACATTTTAGATGAAACATATCAATAGAAGCGGATTTTCATTAGCTTTCCATTGATATATTTCGTTTTCTGATAAATGAATTAGAACCATACATAAATTAGCGTTAACTAAAAAAATAAGCATCATCAATCGGATCGCCAAGTAAAAAAGTGTTCCATGAATACAGTAGACTATGGTTTACCAGTATAAATGATACACTGTTATCTTCGTAAAATATGATAGTTTATAATATTATCAAATAAAAAACTGTAAAATACACTAAAGAAATGCCATTATGAGACTGAAGAAATATGCATTAACTTAAACTCTTCGCCATTTAATATTTTGCGTGATGACTTTTTACATGCAACATATCAATAGAAGCGGAATTTTATTAGCTTTCCATAGATATATTTCGTTTTCTGATAAATGAATTAAAACCATGCATAAATTAGTGTTAAGTAAATAAATAACATCATCAATCGGGTAATTTTCCCGCTTAATGAGGTTATTTATTTAGTTAACGCTAATTTATGTATGGTTCTAATTCATTTATCAGACAACGAAATATATCAATGGAAAGCTAATAACATTCCGCTTGTCATACATGTCATATATGAGGACAGCCTTAACAACAATGTCTTACTCAACTCACTAACTCACGTGTCATATAGCGCCCCCGCAAAATATTGTACCAATGAACAACGCCCAGACGTTCTGTGATCATGGTGTGATTTAGACATTGTTTTCTGTTCTGAGAAATATCGAACGAGATACATTCGAAATGCTTAGTCAGTTTGGGATTAATCAAACATTCAGGACCGACCGATTAATATTGCGGGAGCAAAGATTCTTTTGCGTTCAATCGAAACGCTTAAGGATTGCTGACAGAACATGACGGACAGTGGAAGTTGAATGATACGCATATCACATACGAGGAGACTAATAAAGTTTTATATATATATTATATATAGACTAGAGAAGAGAAGTAGAGAGCAGATGGAGTCAGCAAGAAAGGATGAACGAGAGAGAGAGAAGACAGAGCAAGAGAGAAAGAAGACAGATAGAGAGAGAGAGAGAGAGAGAGAGAGAGAGAGAGAGAGAGAGAGAGAGAGAGAGAGAGAGAGAGAGAGAGAGAGAGAGAGAGAGAGAGGAGAGAGAGAGAGAGAGAGAGAGAGAGAGAGAGAGAGAGAGAAGAGAAGACGAATGGGGAGAGAGAGAGAGAGAGAGAGAGAGAGAGAGAGAGAGAGAGAGACAAGAAGATAGAAATAGCGAAGACGAGAGAATGAGAGAGAGAGAGAGAGAGAGAGAGGAGAGAGAGAGAGTCATTCAGTCTGCTGATCAGTAAGTCAATCTTGTTCATGAAGATGTATGAGAGAGCAGCCATCTCTTATGTGTGTGTGTGTGTGTGTGTGTGTGTGTATGTGTGTCTATGTGTGTGTGGTGTGTGTATGTTTATGTGTATGTGTGTCTATGTGTGTGTGTTGTGTGTGTGTGTGTGTGTGTGTGTGTGTGTGTGTGTGTGGTGTCGTGTGTGTGTGTGTGTGTGTGTGTGTGTTATATATCCTTTCTATAAATTCCATTCATGTGAGTCTAATATTACCAATTCTCCTTCTCTTCTTTCTCCTTATTCCTCACTGCATTCAGCCACTCCTCTAGTCGTATCTTTTTTGTTCCTTAGTTCCTTTTTTTCTTCGTCTAACTTATTTTCTAATTGAATTTTCTTCCCTCTTTTGTTCTATTTTTCCTTCAGACACTTCCTTCCTTCCATTCCTTCCAGATTCCCTTCCTCCATCCCTTCTACCTTCCTTCCTTAACTCTTTCTTGCCTTACTATCCTTCTTAGTTTTTTTTACTTCTTTCTCTTCTTTGTGCTTCCTTTATTCCCTACCCTCCATCCTTCGTCGTTTCTTCACTCTCTCACTTTTTCCCTTCCTACCTATCTAACTCTCTTTTTAGCATATTCCTTTCTCTTCTTCCTTATTCTTGCCCTTACTTTCTTTTTTCCCTCTTTCCCTCCACCCACTTCACATTAACATTAGCTCGCCACACAAACTCAAGCCTTATAAACGCTGCTTTTTGGGGCCATTTGCTCGCTCGCGTTATTTCCACCACCAAAACTAGGCATACACAAATAGAGAAGAGAGAGAGAGAGAGAGAGAGATAGAGAGAGAGAGAGAGAGAGCGAGAGCGAGAGCGAGAGCGAGAGCGAGAGCGAGAGCGAGAGCGAGAGCGAGAGCGAGAGAGCGAGAGCGAGCAGCAAGGAGTTGTTTGTGTGTTTTAAATATTTTCCCTCAAGAATGAAACTGAGATGCCAGTTTGGCTTCTCGCTGGATTACACGCGAGAGAGAGAAAGAAAGAGAGAGATGTATAAACTACATCTAATATACTATAGGAGTAGCCGTGTGTCTGTGTGTGTGTGTGTCGGTCTGTCTGTCGTCTGTCTGTTTTGGGTATCCGAAACTGTAAATTCAATTTTGATGAGATTAGGCTAAAAAAATCGCAAATAAATCGTAGGTGGTAAGCGGCTTAGTCCCATGTCGATTGAATAATTTTGAAGGGGGATTTTGGGCTAAAAACACTTTAGGAGTATTAAATTACAGGAAAAACTCTGCGGTAACGTCTTGCCGCATGCCACAAACTCAGTAGACTCATGGACGTTTGTGTGCGTGTGTGAGTGTGTGTGTTGGAATCACACGGAACACAAAGGGTTGGAATCACACGGAACACAAAGGGTTGGAATCACACGGAACGTGGTCTACCCCGAGGCACTTTGACCAGTGACCAACGACAGCAACAACACGATTGGAGTTTGCAATCACATGTTGTCTAATATAAAAAATTATACTACTACTACAAACATCAATACGTGGGTCCGAAGGGCCCACAAGCACTTGTATATGACCAAGACTACTTTAATTCATCTAGCACCTTTTCCCCTTCCTTCTCCTTCTCCTCCTTTGTTATTATTGAAACTGTCAAGATTACTTTTATTGGTATCTTTATCACTATTATAATAGTGATAAAGATACCAATAAAAGTAATCTTGACTGTTGCAATAATAACAAAGGAGGAGAAAGAGAAAGAAGGGGAAAAGGTGCTAGATGAATTAAAGTATTAAATAATAACGATAATGATAGTTATCATTATCGTTATTATAATTTATCATCTATCATTAAACCTTTGATATTCATTTGTGTTACTCTTATGATTATTGCTTGCACTATTATTATTATTATTATTTTTTTTTTTTATCTCAGTATTGTTATTTCGATATCATTCTTATCATTATTATTATTATTATTATTAATATCATTTTCATTGTTAATATCATTATCATATTATTGTTATTACCATTATCATTATTGTCATTTTTACCATTATTGCTCTTATTATTATTATTATTAATCATCTTTATTAAGATTATTATCATTATTATCATCGTTATTATTGTTGATTCTTCTTCTTCTTATTACTTTCATTAATACCCTTATGAACGTTCTTATTATTATAATTACTATTCCCATTACTTACATTACGGTTATTGTTATCATCACTTCCCTTATTACTTGACAGTATTAAGTATGTCAATGTAAATCAATTATGTCCGGCACACAATTCATAGGTCCACGAAAAGAGCTCGGCAGCGGGGCAGATATCATGATATGAGGTCATACAAAGAGCGTTGACTAGTGGTTCGTTGGCTTGTCTACTGTCCTCATTAATTCATACACATACTATATCCTCACCAAGCCTAGAACCTCTCACTTCGCCTACTCCCAACCTCTCATCCTCCTCCTCCTCCTCCTCCTCCTCCTCCTCCTCCTCCTCCTCCTTCGAAGAGCCTTCTACTTTCCTATCCTTTTTCTCTTATTATCTAGTTAGTGTAGTGTAGTTAATTCAAACAGCCATGTAAGGACCTAATGGTCTGTTGCTGTTTGTGTTTCCTTTGTATTCATTTGTATTCCTTCAAGCGATTTTTTACCCGTCACTAACGAGATAGTGCCGCCCATTCCTTTTTCCATATAGGAAGAGGACAAAGTGGAGGAGGAAGAGGAAGAGGAGGTAGATCAGAAAGAAAATAAGAAAGGAGAACAAGTGAGGAGCCTAGTGAATGAGAAAGAGATAGAAAAAAAATGGAAAAAAAACGAAAAATCTGAAGGCCAAAGGGCGGCATGGAAGGAAGAAGGGAAAGAGGAAGAAAAGGAAAGAGGGCAAAATAACCTTTAACAATTTAATAAGTAATGGAGCGGAAGTGGAAAGACTTAAAATGAAACCCAATAAAACTATATACATTTTGTCTATTTCAATACTCCTCAACATAATCATCATCACCATTATTATCATCATCATATCATCATCATCATCATCATCACCACCCAACGGCACTATTACCTTTGTTCTTACAATATTACAACCACCAACACTATTACTAAGACTACTACTACTGCTACTACTGCTGCTACTATTATTACTACTATCAATACTACTACTACCACTACTACTACTTAGAACATAGGAAAAAATAAGAAAACTACAAGAGGCCGTGAGACCTACACGAGGTAGTTCCTGTTACTTAACACTACCTACATCCAGTCTTTATCCCCATCCATTAAATGATCTAGCCTCCATTTAAAGCTCCCTAATGACTTCGCGCTAACTACCTGTCTACTGAGTCCATTCCAATAATTTACCACCCTATTTATAAAACATATTTCTTTTTTAAATATACGCTTTTCCAGCTTGAATTCGTTATTTCTTGTTCTACCCAGGTTACTAGCCGTAAGACCTTGTCCTACATTTCATTATTGTATCCCTTTATCCACTTAAACACTTCTATCAGATCTACCCCTTACTTTACGCCTCTCGAGTGAGTGTAAATTCATTAGCTTCAATCTCTTCTCATAACTAAAGTTAGCATCCCAAATATAATTTTTGGCATCCTTCTCTGCACTGATTCTAGCAAGGCTATAACGATCCTGTAATATGGAGACCAAATCTGAACCGCATAGTCTAGGAGAGGTCTGACTAGAGCCAAATAAAACTTTAGAATAACCTCAGCACTTCTACTTTTAACACTCCTGGCAATGAATCCTAACACCCTATTAGCTCTATTTCTAGCCCCAATACATTATTTCCTAGGACGGAGGTCTTAGCTCACCCTCACTCCCTACTTCTACTACTACTACTTCTACTACTACTACTATTACTACTACTACTACTACTACTTCTACTACTACTACAACTACTTCTACAACTACCATTGCTTCTACGGCCACTACGTAATGCTGCTATTATTATTGCTACTACCACTACTATTTATATCACCATCACTTATACTACAACCACTTCGGTTGCTATTATTATTGATGCTACCACTACTACTGCTACTACTATTACTACTACGAGTACTACTATTACTACTACTATTACTGCTCTTACTACTACTACTGCTACTACTACGACTTACTACTACTACTACTACTACTACTACTACTACTACTACTACTACTACTACTACGACTACTACTGCTACTACTACTACTACTACTACTACTACTACTACTACTACTACTACTACTACTACTATATTACTACTACTACTACTGCTGTTGCTACTGCTGCTAGTACTAGCACCATTTCTACCATCTTTTTTATCACTAACGCCACTACAACAACAACAAAAACAACATCTATTATTACTACTAATACTACTACCACAACAAACGATAATAATGATGATAGCAGTAATTATTATTAAAAAATATGAGAATCTTGATAATGTTGCAGATATGCTTCTTCCGGATCGCAAGTTTCTTTACTGCCAAAAAATCGAGAAGACAGAGAGAGAGAGAGAAGAGAGAGAGAGAGAGAGAGAGAGAGAGAGAGAGAGAGAGAGAGAGAGAGAGAGGAACCCAACCAGTGAATAGACAAAAAACATCGACTGGCGCTCGTGCTTTGTCTTCGTAGATCAACGTTGGCCAGTCTCTCTCTCTCTCTCTCTCTCTCTCTCTCTCTCTCTCTCCTCTCTCTCTTCTCTCTCCTCTCTCTCTCTCTCTCCTCTCTCCGGACAACTGGATGTGTATGTGTGTGTGTGTGTGTGTGTGTGTGTGTGTGTGTGTGTGTGTGTGTTGTGTGTGTGTGTGTGTGTGTGTTTGTGTGTGTGCTATTTGTAGTGGTCTTGATCATGCGCCAGACTAATGAACGCCAGATATCACCCTTCCGGTTGGGAGATTTATAGCTGAGAGAACCGATCATTGGATAATACTGGAAATACACCACACAGTCAGTCCACACACGCTCCATCTGCTTACTCAAGGGGAATAATAACTGCCCGTTTTGTGTGTGTCTGTATGCATGCGTGCCTGTCATTGAAATGATACGCGAAAAACCAGATTTGAAGTACAAAAAAGAATGACAACAATAGGGAATATGAGAAAAAAATGGGTAGAAACAATATGAAATTAATTTTATTGTTTTTTTCGTGTTTTCTTTCATTGTCTTTCCATTTTCTACAATAAAAGAAGAAAAAAATAGAAAAAATAAAGAAAGAAAAGTACGTAAAGAAGGAAGCATATACATGACATGAGGCTGGTGTGTGTTTATATGTATGTATGTATGTGCATGAGATGATTGCTGACAGTATTACTTCTTATTAAGTTGCTGCTTGACAGATATTGAAATTGTGATCCACTATTCGTTTATCAATCAATCATTGGGGGCATACGCCGGGGGGCGCGTCGCCTCGCCAACCCTACGACGCCACTCCCGGGGCTCACCACGCGCGAGTCTCCATGCAGGCTCCTTTCTCATACCAAGCAGCTCTCGACAAGAAACATCAACTTGCCCCAACCACGAGCCTTGTGGGCGCCCCCTTGCCCTCCTCCACGCCGGATTGTCTCTTACAGATACAACCCGATGGGAAGGATCGGTTTCAGGGTAGCGTGCCACATGCCCATATAGCTGAAGTTGGCGTTGACGGTCTATGCAGGTAATAGGCCTCGATTCAGTCTCACGGTGCAATCGCTGATTTTACAAGTAATCATCCCAGCGATACCCCATAATTCTGGGAAGAAACTTATTACCAAAGGCATTGATTCGTCTCTTCAAGTCACTATTTAGTGTCCATGTCTCACAACCATATAGTAAGACAGGGATCACAAGCGACTTGAAGATCCGGATCTTTGTCCTCCTGCACAGGTACCGACAACGCCAAATACTCCCACTGAGCGAGTCCATAGCACCGTGGGCTATGCCAATCCGCCTTAAGACTTCTTGACGTAACCCGCCGTCATTATAGCCTGCGCTACCAAGGTATGCAAGACTTTCCAAGATCTCAATGTCCTCGCCGCACGTATGAGCAGGCTGTACTAGTAATTAACTCAGAGTTACTCATCTAGTAAGCCTCCAAACACCTGAAACTTGGTCTTAAGCCAGGAGACGTCAAGTCCCAAAGGCTTTGCCTCTTCGTGCAGCGCCTCAAGAGCCATCACCATTACCTCCAGCGACTTAGCAAAGATTTTTACATCATCGGCAAAAACAAGATCAGTGATCTTGGTGTTGCCGAGGGATGCTCCACAATCACTTTGATCTACAACTTTGCCCAATACCCAGTCCATACAAGTGTTGAAAAGTGATGGGGCAAGGACGCACCCTTGCCTCACTCCTGTATTAACAGGAAAGATGCTGGATACACCTCCCCCACACTTCACAGCACTCGCAGTCCCAGACCAGTAATCAAACCAATAGTCCTTGCAGGAATCCTGCGATGTTGCAGAAGATTCCAGAGTGACTCACGATGCACTGAGTCAAACGCCTTCTTGAGATCAACATAGGCTGCAAGCATCCCCTGTCGAAACTCACGTCGGCGTTCCACCAGGACACGCAGCGCTAGGATACGGCCCTTTGTTGACTTACCAGGCGTCAACCCAGACTGCTGAGGTCTCTGATGCTTCAGCAGATGACTGCGGATCCGTGTCAGCAATAGATGGGCAAGCACCTTGCCTGGCACGCTGAGCAGTGTAATACCGCGTAATGTTGAGTCTCTGACGGCCTTTCCTTCTGATAGGACGACCAGCCACTTTCATTCATGATGGAATGGTACCTGATGCCACACTCAGCAGGACAGCATGCAACCGCGGATCATTGCTTCATCCCACTGAGGAGCTCCCACTTATTACAACTCACTCCTTTCCACTGTCAACT
>JACEEZ010006165.1:217500-227500 GCA_016584305.1 Chionoecetes opilio | reverse complement strand
GAAATTAGATATTGGATTGTGATGTGATGGGGAAAAAAAATAGCGGAACTTTATAGAACCGGGATAGTGTTGCAGGTACCGTGGTGTTGACGGTGGTTGTGTTGCATGGAGCAGCGTGCCTAATAGTTGTGTGGCGTGTGTGGAGGTCAATAGAGTCCTGAGTGGATTTATATCAATTTTGGAGCGATATAAGGCCACGTCATTTCTGCCAAGTAAATTTAACATCATCCATGTGTATGGTAGAGAGGTGTGTATGGTAGAGAGGCGAAAACGGGTGTAGAGAAGGATAAGAGAGTTGTGAGAGTTGTGAGAGCGGAAGGGAGAGAGAGCAATGTTTCCAGTCGTAGCTACTCGTTAAAGAATCTGTGATAATTTTTAATGGCCTTTAATGAAGTATACGTTGTGGCGCGTGGTAGAGCGGGTGTGGAAGCAGGTGGGGGGAGGGAGGGCAGACGATGTCATAGTTGTGTGGTATTGGAGGTGAGTTTGTTTCTCCTATTGTGCGCACAGAAACCTTACGTGCGAAACTGCAGACATTTCTCGTATATCACTCACACACACACACACATATACCCATTCAACACACACAAGACACGGCACAAACCGACAGCCCCAGACACTCACACATCATACACAAACACACACACACACACACACACACACACACACACAATCACGCACACAAGCACACACAATGATATGAACACACACACACAAAACACACACACACACAACACACCACAGCACGACGACACACACACCACACAAACACACACGACACCACACACACACACACAGGAAAACACACACACACAGGAACACACACACACACACACACAACACACACACACACACATGCATACATACACACACACACACACACACCACACATATGCAACTATTTTAGCTCTCGCCTATTAATATTTTTTACGTTTAAGGATATGAATGTATAAAATATGAACCTTATGAAATTTTAAAAAGGAAAAAGATTAAGAAGAAAAGTCGCAAAGATAACATAATCGAACTTGGAAGCTGTTTGAAATTGATCTGAAGAATTTTTGAACGTAAACTGATGCTCCATTGCATAGAAACGCGAAATAGTGAGAAAAATATATATATGACAGCGGTACAATGGCGGCGGGTTTTTTAGAGAAGATACACACGTCCAACAACTTAATCCCACAAGATCCAGCTTGAGGGACAGGCTAAGTAGTGTGTCAGTATTTTCGTCCATTTTCGTTTGTGTGTCAGATGTTGCGTAAATCATGCTCGAGAAACACGTCCTTGTGAAGCGTATGAAGCAGGTGGCATCATGGATAGGTAAGGTAACCCGATCATTCATTCATTAGGGCGAGGCAAGAGAACAGTAACATTGATAAGCTGATAAAGTAAAGTAAATACTACCGATACATCCTATTTGCAGAGAGTTCCTATAAGGAGTTCTGCGCCACACAAAAGAAATCGCTCTTGTTCAAAAAATGATAGAGAAGTAATAACAAATTCACCTTACTATCATTGAATATTGAAATTTCCACTGAGATCACGAAAGACGCATTATATTTCTTTTAGGTGTACTACATGTCTTTCGTGCAATGTTCTTGATATGCGTGAGTGAAAACGGGTGATCCATTATTGCTGGTCTCGTGTAGTGGATCCAGTCCTTGCGTGAGTGTATGCCTCACTGCGGGACTTTGGTGATGATATGGTGATGATGATGGTGATGGTTGGGGTGGTGGTTGTGGTAGTGGTAGTGGTGTAAAGAAGGTAGAAGGGAACACTGAGATAAACGGTTGAATACGTGAAAGAGGAACTGCTGTAATGGAAGAAGATTAGAAGAGAGATCGGAGATGAGCTCGGAGAGCTCGAGATGAGCGAGAGAGGAGGAGAGAGATAGAGAGAGAGAAGAGAGAGAGAGAGAAGAGAGAGAGAGAGAGAGAGAGAGAGAGAGAAGGGAAGAAGGAGAGAGAGCGGTGGCAGAGAGAGAGTGGCAGAGAGAGAGAGAGAGTGGCAGACAGACAGACAGATACAGACAGCCAACCAGAAAGACAGACACTGTGAGAGACGCCCCCTGACAAAAGCAGAGAGGCAAGGGAGAGAATAAATCCAATACGAGGGAAGAAACTACATAGAAACAGACAATGTTAAAGTATATTAACAGTGAAACTCGGTTGAATATGACACATACTCGGTGATATGAACATACTCGGTTGTATGAACTACTCGTGATTAACATACTGACTCGGTGTATGAACATACTCGGTGATGTGAAACAGACTCGGTGAAGAACATACTCGGTGATATGAACATACTCGGTGATATGAACATACTCGGTGATATGAACATACTCGGTGATATGAACATACTCGGTGATATGAACATACTCGGTGATATGAACATACTCGGTGATATGAACATACGTGATGGCGTCAGTCAACGCAGCGGACATGGAAAGAAAGCGACATGGAAAGTGTTTAGGAACACAGTGCACTTCTGAATGGATTGGAACATGGCAAACTAAGCGAATCCACTGTTCCGAGCGCTGAGGAGTTCTTGTGCAGATTTACTGACCAATTAACTGAGAAACCAACATCAATGATGTGCGCTATCGCATTGTTTTTAGAAGGTTACCAGGGATCAGAAACCTCTCCCCCCCAACTCCCCTCGCATGTCCTCGAACGCACCTACAACGTGCACATTAAGGCATGCACCCTGAGCGTGGCGCTTCGCAAGGGTTGCAAGCCTGAACTGGAATCCACGCAATTGTAAATAATGGTAGAGGACTCACACTAGGTGTGCCAACTATCACCCCCGGCATCGTGCGTTGTTGATGTTTCCGTTATTAAATCACTAGTTGATAAATTGTGTACTGTAAGTGCAAAACCTGTGCAACAGACAGGTGTTCTTGTCGAGTGAAGAACTTGAAGTGTACTGGCGCATGTTAGTGTGTTTATGCTGTATGGCAGAATCCCCATAGTTGGGGTAGTGATGTAAATTCTGAGTTAGACTTGGATTGAGCAAATGACTAGTTTATGTTTCTAATTATTGGAAATGACCCTGCAATTATTATATTTGTTAATGATAACTAGATCAGAAATTGGTTATGCAACATTAAAGTTATTTTGATCGAGATATGACCAAAGTGAAATTATTTTCATTAAGGGGGTAGGTCATGTTTGTTGACATTAATGAATTTTATGTATGTATGCTAAATTTTGAATAATGATACATGGGATGATAACAGGAGAACATTTTGGCACACGATACACGTCAAAATTTTATATATTTGAGAAGTTTTCATTTTCGTTCCATGTGTGTGATGAAACCGAAGCTATTTGTTTTGCATAATATGATATATTTTTAATAATTTCTCGTGCAAAATATCACTGATATTTTTAATAAACATTATTGTTATGGTGTATCTGGTTATTACCTACAATTTGAGAACAAAAGCAAGTTTGTAAGTGCGGTGATAGTTATGCTATTGTCTTTTTAGTAATTTCGAAAAAACAAGTTAAATTTCGAACGACATGCTTCAACAAATGGCCCATGGCAGGGTCCCAAATCAAAATATCAAGTGGCATCCAGACTAAAATGGCTGAAAGGGTGTCATGCATCAATTTTAGCATGGTTGACATCTTGTAACAAGCTGTTACGTAGCCCCTGTTAGGTACATTAAATTTCAAATAATAATCCCTAGACCGGCTAAGAAAAAGAGAGTGATACTAATACCATAGACACTGCATAGCCTATGACCTGCGCACAGGAAATATGGCCATGTCGCAACAAAGGCCGGTATCGGAGGGCCGCTCGGATTCATATAATATATATATCATAGAGACGGAATCAGATCATATAGACCTTGTTTTCTAATCCGTATATCTGATGCATACTGTAATCTTCCGTAAATGTTTGTTCTATAATTTTCAATAAGAAAAAACAGTAAAACACGGTAAAGAAATGCCATACGAGACTCTGAATGGCAAGTATCATGACCTTAATGCTTCACTTCAACTCTAATTCGGCCAGTTAAAACTTGGCGAGTCGACTTGTTTAATCATGAGGGTTTCATAGAAGCGCAATTTTTAATTTAGCTTTCCATTGCTATATTCGTTATCTGGATGAGGATTAATAAAGACGCTTCATAAAGTTAGCGTTAACTAATAAATAAAATTCATCAATCGGGGTTACTGTTTCGCATCCCCTATGATGGGTTTTTTTATGTTAGTCAACTCTAATTTATACATGGTACTAATTCATTTATCAGAAAGACGAACTATATAAGTAATAAATAACAATCATCATCGGGAAATTACCGATTGATGTGTTATTTATTTAGTTAACCTAATTTATTGCATGGTTTCTAGAAAATTCATTGTATAAATCAGATAACGAAATATAGCAATTGAAAGCTAATAAAAGGTTGCGCTGTTTGTCTATTGACCCTGTCGATGATAAAGTTTGACTCGCAACAGTTTTTAAATGGCGAAGAATTAACATGAAATTAATCTCTTTGTGAATATTATTCATCATAATTTCTTCATAGTCCTCGTAAATTGGGAATTTCTTTAGCGTGTTTTACTGTTTTTGTTTTTTATTTGATAATATTATAGAAACAAACATTTACGAGATTACAAGTATATCATATACTATCTAAGCCGCAAAGTCCCGCCCTACGTCGGAGCTTTTTGGCTAGCTCCTGCGGAGGCTATTGGTGGCGCTTTTCGCGAAAAAAGAAACCACCGTCTACCTGGTGTTTGGTGGGGCAGGGCCCACCCAACGCAGACTCCTCCAGTATAGCCCCTTCTAACTTTCCTGAAATAATCATTGATGTAGAAAATGTCCTATTAACGCCAACCCCATTCACTCACCCCCAACCCCCACCCATTCCTGCTCACCCATTACCCATGGCCCCCCCACCCTTAACATCACCCAGTCACCCATCACCGCACCACCGGGTACCCATCACCCCCAACCCATTCACGGTCCACGCATACCCATCAACCCCACACTATGCCCTAACCCATTCAACATTCCCCCATCACCCCACATCCCTTACCGTTAGGACCACCCCCCACCCATCCTAGTCACTCCTCCTTACTCATCGAGCCCTACAATCAAGGTTTCCTTTCGCATCATTTCTTGCAACCCGACATTTTGTTTTTCACAATTCTCGCTAATAGTAGTCTGCTAACAAAAAAGAGAAAAAAAAGAAGGTTATCTGGAATCTCTTGATAAGGGGCTTATAAACCTTCCCCTGGTCAGCTGGGTTCCAAACCAAAACTGTGCCTATGATTGGGATCTCCCGCGCAACAGGGGGCGGCACCCATGGCGACAGACACACACACACAGACGCACACCACTTTCGCTTATATATATTATAATAATAGATTAGATAGGAGGAACGTGAGCTGGACTTAGACCGTTTTTTGTCCGTTTCTGGCAGCGTTTATTTGAAATGTTACGGCCTACCGTTGGAATAAACATTCTTTGTTCTACGTCAACTGTGATGTTCTACAAAAGGCCGTCCGAATTGTTCTGTGATTTAGTTCTCGAGTTGCCACGTATGGATTTTACGGTTTTTTCGTTGTGACGCGTTGATAATTGGACATTTTTAACGAACTGCAAACGTTTGAAATACATGTTTTTTTGTGGTCGGCCATTGCCGTTCTAAAAGCGGAAACCATCAACAATAGTCTGTTGACTTTTGGTTCGCGAGTGCCACGTGTGAATTTTACCCGGTTTTTTTTTGGTTTTTTTTTCCGCTGTGACACGCATTATGCGACTTTTGTCGGGCCCAATGACCGTTAATATATTTGAGGCAACGTAAGTTTACTATCTTTTGCCTGGTCAAGTACAACACGTCTAACGACTTTTGACTTACGTTTTGGGAGTTTAGAAGTAATGAATATTAGCGTAGGTTCCTTTCCTCCGATCAACAAAATATTATTTATTAGTTGGAATTACTAATGATATTAATAGCACATTTTCCGCTAGAGTTTGCCCTGCGCTCTCCAACGTTGTCCTCAGTAAAAATTTATCGAATTCTCGAACTTAGTGGCTTTAATGTTAGTTTAACGTGAATTAAGTGGTTTTCCAGGTGAGCTTCGTTGCGTCTGGCGGACTTTAGTGTAGGTCGAATCAATGTTGAGGACCCACTTCCGATAGAGCCTTGTGGCCCTCTACCACTTTGTCATCAGTGATATTTTTTTTTTAAATCACACCCGTAAAGTGGCTTTATCTCTTTACGATAAACCCACTCTTTGAGGCCTGCCCCCGCCCCTCCCCGCATAATTAAATCCACGCTATATATTATAACTAGCCCGCAAAGGCCGCCCCTCCTGGCGGACTTTTTTGGCTAGCTCCCTGCGAGGCTATTGGTGGCCTTCGCCCACCAAACACTAAACCTCTCCGAGATAGCCCCCCTTCTACGTTTCCTGAAAAATCAGGATGTAGAAATGTATGTGAGTGTAACGCCAACCGATTCACATCACCCCAATACCCCTTTCCTCACTACCCTTACGCATCACCCCCCAACCCATCTCACCGTCACCCATTCCCCACCACCGGGTGCAACCCCCACCCATCACTTCACCCAGTACTATCCATCACCACAATAAATAACAACCCTATTATCACTCACCCATTACCCCTCTCAACCGCCCCCCCTCTATTCCCATCACCATCACCCCCCACCGCCCATTCACTCACCGTCCATGCACCCCACAAGGAACACATTACCCATCACCCCCACCCATTTTCACTCACCCTTACCCATACACCGCCTATGATCAAATATCAAGGTTTCCTCACTTCTCGGGCAACCCACTTTTTTCAGCCACAATTCTCGCTAATTTAGCTTGCTAGAAAATCCTCTCTAAATGTGCTTAAAACCTTCCCCTTCTCGAGCCGGTTCCAAAACTGTGCACATCTGAGGGGATTCCACCCCAAGGGGTGGCCACAAGGCACCTGTAACGGACACACACACTTACTACACACACACCACACCACACTACACACACCACACACCCACAAACACAACAGACCCAAACACACATACACCCACAACACACACACACACACAACACACACACACACACACACACACACACACACACACACTTTCGCTTATATTATTATAAGATACTGATACCGTCTATATGATAGTCCATAGACCACTATATCTCCTGTGTGGGGCGCCCCCGCAGGCCCCTATGCATCCCTCGCATTCAAAACATTGTCTCGTGCGGCATTCCAGGTATACAGTGGTCCCTATGAGCATACCTAGTTTTTAATGTCATTGAATTGAAAGCAATAACGACGCACAAACGCCCAACGAGAAATCAGTGAGAAAAACAATCACAGTAAGATTAATTGATGTAAAAAAAGATGCGAAGTTGTTATCGAGCAAACGACTTTTTCAATGAGAGTAATGAAAAAACAAAAATCCTTAGATGACGTTAAAAAAATGATTCGGAAATATGTGTAAAATATAGAACAAGTGGGAAGCCGAGATTTCCAGATGATCAGATGATTGTGGGCTGATTTAGTAGAGGAGCGAGAGAGGAGAGCGAGAGCTAGAGAGCGGGCGACCGCGAGGATAGATCGAGAGAGAGAGAGACGAGAGGAGAGAGAGCTACTAAGAGAGAGAGAGAGAGAGAGAGAGAGAGAGAGGAGAGAGAGAGAGAGAGAGAGAGAGAGCTAGAGAGAGAGGGGAGAGAGAGAGAGAGAGAGAGACGATTTAGTTAGGACTGGTTAGGTATGGGAGGAAGGAAAGGGGGTGGGGGGGGGGGGTTATGTCCCATTGGAGCATATCGATCGTTAGTATGTTCACACAACAAAAAAGCAAAATGCAAAAAGAAAAAAAAGGTGGAGATGGGATACGTGCAGGGGGAAGGGAATAGGGCTATAGGGGAGAGCTAGTAGCTGTGAGAGAGAGAGGATATGGGACATTGAAAAAAAAATAAAATAAAGTAGAGAGAGATAGAGAGCTAGAGAGAATATAGAGAGAGAGGAATAGAGAGACAGCTAGAGAGAAGAGATAGAGATAGAGAGAGAAGAGGAGGTGATTAGATCTAGTAGAGATATAGATAGAGAGAAGATGAGTGTTATGTTTTTCTTTATAAGCTTTGTTTACTCTGTTCGTTTCTTACCTTTTCTTCTCTCTTCTCTTTTTTTCTCTCCTCGTCCTTTTTCTTATCTTGTTCTCTATCTCTCTTTCTCTTTGCATACATTTCTTTCTTACTCTCGCTCTATTTCTCTATTCTATCTCTATATCTATCTTCTCATACTCATCCTCCCTTCCTCTCTCCTCTGCTCTCCTTCTCCTCTTCTTTCCCCCCTTTCCCTTCCTTTTCACCCTTCCACTTCTTCCCACATCGCTTTATATTACGAGGTAATAACATTTCGATACCTGTCCGGCCATTATCTACGTCCTTCTTTCCTCTTTTTCCTCCTCTCCTTCCAACACCCCCTTCCTTGCAAATTAATCTCCTCCTCCTGCGCCTAGGTCTTATAAGAGGAAGCGGTCCTGCCTCTTCTTGTGTTACTGGGCTGCTGACGATAGTAAATGTTCGATGAAAAGTTGACGTTTAGCCGCTCGAAAAATCGACTGTTACTACCTAAGAGATCTACTGGGACCCTTTGTTCCCTACCTCTTCCTCTCCTCCGCTCCCTCGTGCCCTCACGTCTCAATCTCCCCCTTCCTTCCCTTCCCCCCCCCTTTCCCCCTCATTCTGTACCTGCCAGGTTGTTCGTAAGTGCATAACCCTACATAATCATAATTTAATTTATCGAAAATTTGTTAATGTATTCGTGAAAAGATATATGCTCTTCCTCTCTCCCCTCTCTCTCTCTCCCTCGCTCTCCGTCCCTTCTCTTTCACTTTCCCCTCACCTCCCCCTTCCCGCTCACAACCCCCCCTCACTCTCCTTCCTCATGTCCTCCCTTAATTCTCCTCACGCTCCGCTCACCCGTATTCACTCCTCTTGTGATCTCTCGGACCAGTGTCTCTCCTCACCATCCTCTTCGTCGTCTCGCTCTCTCGCTCAGGGGGGTCGTCTCTCTCTTCCCTCCGTCGCTCCCTCTCTCACGCTCATCTCTCTCTCTCTCTCTCTCTCGTCTCTCTCTCTCTCTCCTCGTGCGGTCTCTCATCTCTCGCTCTTCGCTCAGCTCCCTCTCTCACGTGTTTCGCTTGGCTCCCTCTCGTTCCTCGCGTCTCCTCTCTCATTCCGTGCGTCTGATCTCGCTTACCGATCCTCCCTCCGCTCGATCTCGGCTCTTCATCTCGCTCCTGGTCCTCTTCTTTTCCCTCTTCACTCTTTCCAATTCTTCCCTTCCTCCCTCTTCCCTCCATCGTAGCCTCATCGTCTCACTCTGCAGTTTCGTATCACCCCCTCACTCTCTCCACAGCCTCTCATCTCCAAAACCCCTCCTCTTTAGTGCTCTCTCTCCTACTTTTTCCGATCCCTCTTCTCCGTCATTTCTCTCAGTCTCTCTCCTCTCCCTCTTCGCTCCTCTCTCATTCAATTCTCCCTCTACTTCTACCTCCGGTCAGCTCTCTCCAGTCTCTTCTCTCTCTCATCGTGGTCCTCCTTCTCGCGCTCGTTCCTTCTCTCTACTCTCTTTCTCTGTCGTCCACATATCCTCCTTCCATTCCCTCGCCATTATTCTCACCCTCCTTGATTCCTCAATCCCACTTTCTCTCTCTTTCCCCCTCCGACCCCCTTCCTTCTCTTTCTCTCCTCTCGTGTCTTGCCTGCCCCCATCCCCTCCAGGCCCATGCTTTTTCCCCCCCCCCCTTCTTCTCATTCTCGTTCCCCCTCTGCACTCTCCCCCTGTACGACCCGCTGGCGAGCGTCGGTTTCAGTCTCCTCCATCTCGTCCTCCATCTCCTCTCAAGAAGTCGCTGACACTCATCTCTCGCGAGGTCCTTCCCCCGACGCATCCCATCCTCTTCGGTCCCTTCTCTCGTTACTCTCTACTCTCGCAGAGCGCGCCGCTA
>JACEEZ010006165.1:192500-212500 GCA_016584305.1 Chionoecetes opilio | reverse complement strand
GGAAAATAGTTAATTTCATCTACCCATGAATAATCAGGTTATCGCTCTGTAGGACAATAAACGCCAATAAATTGTGAGTGCAACATGGGTAATTCTATTCAAAAGTGAATATCAACTCAAGGACGAATATTTTGCAACACTACGAGTGATGTAACTCAATATTTTTGTTCACGTAAATATTTTCATGACAGAAGCCAAACGTATTTATTCTATCTACGCCATGGATATTATTCAAAACATGGTGAATGAGAGTGAAAGTATGAGTGCGTAAGTATGAATGAAAGTGTTAGTGTTAGTATGAGTTCTAGTGTGACCATGATTGTGAATATGAGTGTGATTGTGGAAATTAGTGTGAGTATGAGTATGAACATGAGTGTGAGTACTAGCGTGAGTGTGAGTGTGAGTATGAGTGTGAGTGCGTGTGTGAGCATGATTGTGAATATGAGTGTGATTGTGGATATTAGTGTGAGTATGAGTATGAACATGAGTGTGAGTACTAGCGTGAGTGTGAGTGTGAGTATGAGTCTCATGTGAGTTCGTGTGTGAAGCATGAGTGTAAATATGAGTATGAGTATCCCACTGAATCCATCCCCGACATTTACACTCGCTGCCAAAGCCGTAACTTTCAAACCCGTTGTCTCGTCGCATTTTACTGTATGGTAGACACCCTCCTTCGCGGACACGACTTTTTCAGCTTCTACTCAAAAGCATGATTGCTAAACGCTCCTTCCTGTCTTTTCATTTAATTTCGTGTCTCATGGTTATTTTTGTTTTGCTTATTTATTTATCTCCCTGTAACTTAATAGAATACGAGATTTATAGTGTAGCTGTCTTCCTTCCTTCTATGTCATGGAAATATGTACGTCTATCCTATCCTATAGATACATACAGTGTTCTTGAATTTCTAGCCAATATTGTACCAGAAGATGTGGGTGGATGGAGTATGAGGAGGGGTGGAGCACTCTCTGATTTCTGTTATGTTCTCGCATTACCAGTAAACACGTGTGGAATACAATGGTAGAGTCAAATAACTAACTTGGTTATAAGCCAGTGTTGTGTGTATAACCTATTATCTACTCGAGATCTTTCTTTTCTCCTTTCTTTGCCGCTCCTTTAATCATTTGTATGTGAATAATCATTGATTTGTATATTCAATTGCTCGTGTAAATAATTTACCAAGGAATTGTATTGCCGATTAGTTGTTAATTTTGATAGTTCGTGTCATTTAAATCGGGCATAATGATTATAATTATTTAGTTGACTGATCGAACCTTAATTTGTTTGTTGTTTAATCTTCTGTTAAACAAAACGAAAAGGCAGCTTTGCTAGTGTAGTTCTTCCATAGTTCCTAAATAATATAATAAATAATATACATATTTTAATTCATACAAAGACTGCACGGTCCTTCCTGCCAGTTAAGTGTCTTAGAAAGAAGTGGGTGTGGAGGGACCTTCTTGATTTTCTGTCTTAAGCTTATATTGATAGTGAAGCAGTAGAATACAGCAACTCCCACATTTAGTATTAGCAATCACGCTAAAGAGAAAATGTATCCATGGCTATCGTTGCTATATTCCTGTGTCCATGTGATTTATACTTTATTCTATGTTCCTCCTTCTCATCTTACTTTCTCTTCAATTGTTTTCCTATCCTCCGGGTTGTAATGTTTATTATTGTTTAACTCTTTCCTTTTACTCCCTTCAAATTATACTTTCGTTGCTCCACACGTCAATATCTTTCGCAATTGAGTTTCCTTCTTGCCAGTGTAACTCCTTTGCCATTTTCAAGGTAGATTGAGAAATTACACTTACTTTTATGATGCAATAGGACAATATCCGACTCACTCATACCCTTCCTACTTTCCTCTACTTTCCTTTTATTTCAAGCTTTTCCATTGCCCTCCACCTTCGGTATACATTCCTCACCCCAAAATCATGGGATTTCGCTGGGATGATTACGTGTCAAATCAGCGATGCCACCGTAAGACTGAATCGAGGCCATTATCTGCATATCCCCTCAGCGCCTACCACACTCGCTATATGGGCAATGTAGCACCGCACCCTTAAACTGATCCTTCCCATCGGGTTGATCATGTAAGAGACAATCCGGGTTCGAGGTCCAGAGGGGCGACCCACAACTGATAATACGGGGCAAGATTGATTACGTGTCGAGTAGTGACTTGGTATGGGAAGG
Source organism: Chionoecetes opilio (assembly GCA_016584305.1). NCBI lineage: Eukaryota > Metazoa > Arthropoda > Malacostraca > Decapoda > Majidae > Chionoecetes > Chionoecetes opilio. The sequence goes on along the minus strand of JACEEZ010006165.1, from coordinate 210,310 downwards.
GAGCCCTGCGTGGGGCAACTCGCACGTGTGTAGCCGGCGAGGGGGGCAACTATGCCGCGCAGCACGACCGGCCCCCACCGGCGCATTCTCCCAATTATTGATTGATTATATCCTATCCTTTGCTCTTCCTCGTTTTATTTTGCGTGTTTTACCTCTTCATCAATGTTCTTTCCCATTTATTTATAGTATTTGTGATCCTCACTTCTCCGTTATATCGCTATTCGCATGTCGTAGCCCTGCCTATTTGCATTACCTTATCCTGATCCTGATTTTTTTTTCTTTCATCGCCGCGTCAAATTTCGGTCCCAAATTTCATCATCTGATTTTTTTCTTTTTCCTTCTCTTCTGACACTGGGGCCTCTCCAGAAATTCGATCTATGCAATAACTAGATCTGGAGTTACCTCTAATTTTTCGAAGCCAAGGGTACCTTTATTAAAGTGCTTGGGGGTAACTTACAACCATAAATACGAAATAGTGAATTTATGCATCATGCGATAAAAACGTAATATCAAAGTATAGATAATTATCGCTTTTTTTCTATACCATTATTCTCGATTAATTCATTTCGTCCTATATTTCATCATCATAATATATTTTTCTTTTTCTTCTTCTTCGACACTGGCGCCTCATTCCAGAAATTCAATCATATCAATAACTAGATCTGGATTACCCTCTAATTTTTCGAAGCCAAGGGTACATTTATTAAAGGGTTGGGGGTGAACTTACAACGCATAAATACGAAAATAAAGTAGAACATCATGGCATCACGCGATAACAAACGGAACATTAAAGCAAAAAGTAAGAGAAAAGTAGAAATATGCAAGAAAGTTTTTTCTAGTACAAATCAGTCGACTGAATTTTCCGTGATTTTTTTTAAATGAATTATATTATTGTTGTTTGTTTGTAATGAAGGACAAAGTGAAGAGAAGCGCTCGTCTTGATGTTTACAGTAGATCGAAAAAAAAAACCATGTTAAAAGAGGAAAAATTGTATATAGCAAAAGGGATTAATAATAGTTAATGATAATGATATTGATAGTCGTGATAACGATTATGATAGTAATAATTGTTAATGATAGTGATAATAATAAAAACAATAATTATATCATAAAAAACTATATTAATAATAATGAGAAAAAAAATGATAATAGTAATAATGATAATAGGAATAATTATTATAATACTAATGCTAATGACAATAAGAGCGATAATGATAATAATACAAGTAATAATGAAAACGGTACTGTTAATAATAATAATGATGAGAATAATAATATTGATAATACCAAGAATACGAATACATACTAATACCAGTAATAATAATGATATTATAATGATAGCTATGATAATGATAATATTAATGATTGTACTAATGTAATGAATAATAATATTTATAATAGTAATAATAGTGTTAGTATTAATAATGATAATGATAATAGCATTAGTAATAGTAATAATAATAATAACAATGATAATAATGATAATATTAACAATAATAATAATAACAATGATAGCAATGATAATATTAACAATAATAATAATAATAATGATAATATTAACAATAATAATAATAATAATGATAAAAAAAATGTGATGAAATCTTTTCGAGGCAGTGCGGGTGGCGTGAGAGGAGGCATTCACAGGTGTGCGTGGAATGTTTGAGGATCATTAATATTCGTGATGTGTTCCGTGCAGGCTCCCCACACCACTTTTGTTGCCGCATTACTGTTAATATAATGACCACTACTCCCTCCTATCCATATTCCTTTATTATACTCTTTCACCTCTTCTCTCTTCTTCTCCTCCTCCTCCTCCTCCTCCTCCTCCTCCTCCTCCTCCTCCTCCTCCTCCTCCTCCTCCTCCTCCTCCTCCTCCTCCGCACGTAAAATGACACTACTCCCTCCTTCCAATCCTTATGCTCTTCACCTTCATCTCCTCCTCCTCCTCCTCTCCTCCTCCCCCTCCTCCTCCTCTCCTCCTCCTCCTCCTCCTCCTCCTCCTCCTCCTCCTCCTCCTCCTCCTCCTCCTCCTCCTCCTCCTCCTCCTTCTCTCCTCTTAGTTCTCGTAAATACATTCCTTCTCCCCTCTTCTCGTTTTATTCCTTTCTCTCCTGTTCCTACACCATTTTATCTCATTTTCACTTCGATATTTTTCTTTCACTTTAATCATGACGACCACCACCACTAACTACTACTACTGCTACTGCTACTGCTACTGCTACTGCTACTACTACTACTACTACTACTACTACTACTACTACTACTATTACGTATTAATTTTACTGTTTATATTGCCACTACTACTATTATTATTGTTACTACTACTACTACTACTACTACTACTACTACTACTACTACTACTACTACTACTACTACTACTACTACTACTACTTTGTTCTTCTTCTTTTTAACATCATAAAGGACTAGCCAAGAGAAAAAAAAGTAGTACCAAAAAGCCCGCCAGTGCCAGGCTTAGTTGCCAGTCCCTATAAAGAAGACAGTAACATAAAAAGGGGGGGGGCAATTTAGTTCGGGAGGTGTCCTATTACTCCTCTCTTAATAATATTTATATATAATAAATTTAAATATTTAATATATAAAAAGAAAGGAGGAAAATAGAAACATAAAGAGAGTTCCAAGTTTACCAGTGGGACGAAAGAGTAAAGATAATGAGGATGAGAGGATGAAAGAGTAAAAATACTGATTAACTCTTGCATTAGGATGATGGACAGAATAGGGATGAGAATGAGTAGAAAGTTTTGTGCAGTGAGGCCACGGGAGGGGAGGAGGCATGCAGTTAGCAAGTTCAGAAGAGCAGTGAGCATGAAAATAAGGGTAGAAGCAACATTGATAGCAAGAGAAGCAACATTGCGGCGGTGATTTAAAGATTGAAGACAGTCAGTCAGAGAAGGGGAGTTGATGAGACGAAAAGCTTTTGACTCAACCCTGTTTAGGAGAGCTGTATGAGTGGATCCCCCCAAACATCTGAGACATTCTCCATACATGGGCGGATAAGGCCCCTGTGGAGAGCAAACAACTGTGAGGGAGAAAAAAAAGGACGCAGACGTCACAAGACACCTAACTCTTAGAACTGTTTTAGCAAGAGATAAGATGTGAGATTTCCAATTCAGATTTTTAGCAAAGGATAATCCAAAAATGTTCATTTTAAAAGAAGGAGATAAGTTGAGTGTCATTAAAGAAGAGGAGATTGGTATCTGGTAGGTTTTGTCGAGTAGATAGGTGAATGAATTGAGTTTTTGAGGCATTGGACAAAACAAGGTTGGCATTCTATACTATCCTCCTTTTTTATAGGGACTGGCAACTAAGCGGGCTTTTTGTTACTATATAACGGAAATTGTTCCTGCTGTCCAACGAAGATAATTAAGAATCGACATCACATGAGAACTTTTTCACCTCATCAAAGACGCATCACCTTCCTTAATTTGCATGTGATTTTTTTCTACACATTTTGACCCTTTTCTTTTCCTCCTCTTCATACTCCATCTTCTCCTCTTCTTTTCTTCGTCTATTATTTCCATGTACGTGTCGACAAATCACTCCCTCCCTCTTTCCTTTTCTTTCCACGTCTCTCACTGACTCTACCAGAACAGAACCCCCTCCCCCCCCTTTCCTTCCTCCCTTCCTCTCTCTATCCTTTTCCTTTCCTTGCACGTGTCCATCGACCCTCTGCTCCCCCCTTCCCTTGGTGTTCCCCAGGTAAGCTTCCGTTAATTACAAACAAAACGAAACAAAAAAACGGAATCGATGATGGCAAGGAGGCTTTACGCTTCCATAAACCAAGATGGCGAGTACGTTGTGCAAGTAAGAGGAGGAGGAGGAAGATAAAGAGGAATACAAAGGAATACAGAGGAAGAAGGGACAGCAAAAATCCTACTGGGTCAAACGAGGCTGTCTGCGTGTCTACTTTCTACCATTATAGTTTCTACGTGTAATAATAATATAAACAATAATAAAAAAAAAATTACATAGGGCCGAAGTAATCGAGTTGGGCAGTTGATCAATCAATCAATCATTGGGGGCATACGCCGGGGGGCGCATCACCTCGCCCACCCTACGACGCAACTCCCGGGGGTCACCACGCGCGAGTTCCCATGCAGGCTCCTTTCCCATACCAAGCAGCTCTCGACAAGAAACATCAACTTGCCCCAGCCACGAGCCTTGTGGGCGCCCCCTTGGCCTCCTCCACGCCGGATTGCCTCTTACAGATACAACCCGATAGGAAGGATCGGTTTCAGGGTAGCGTGCCACATGCCCATATAGCCGAAGTTGGCGCTGACGGACTATGCAGGTAATAGGCCTCGATTCAGTCTCACGGTGCAATCGCTGATTTGACACGTAATCATCCCAGCGATACCCCATGATTCTGCGAAGACACTTATTACCAAAGGCATTGATTCGTCTCTTCAAGTCACTATTTAGTGTCCATGTCTCACAACATGGAGTAAGATAGGGATCACAAGCGATTTGAAGATACGGATCTTTGTCCTCCTGCACAGGTACCGACAACGCCAAATACTCCCGCTGAGCGAGTCCATAGCACCGTGGGCTATGCCAATCCGCCGTAAGACTTCTTGACGTGGCCCGCCGTCATTATGGACTGCGCTACCAAGGTATGTAAAACTTTCCAAGATCTCAATGTCCTCGCCACACGCATGAACAGACTGTACTGCTTCGTCTAGTAAGTCTCCAAACACCTGAACCTTGGTCTTGAGCCAGGAGACCTCAAGTCCCAAAGGCTTTGCCTCCTCGTGCAGCGCCTCGAGAGCCATCACCAGGACCTCCAGCGACTCAGCAAAGATTACTGCATCATCGGCAAAAATAAAATCAGTGATCTTGATGTTGCCGACGGATGCTCCACAATCACTTTGATCTACAACCTTGTCCAATACTCAGTCCATACAAGCGTTGAAAAGTGATGGGGCAAGGACGCACCCTTGCCTCACTCCTGTATTCACAGGAAAGAAGCTGGATACACCTGCCCCACACTTCACAGCACTCTCAGTCCCAGAATACAGACCAGTTATCAAACCAATAGTCCTTGCAGGAATCCCTCAGTTGATGCTAAGTATTTATCTAGTCTGTTCTTAAACGTCTCAATCGTGTTACTTGTGCTGAAGGAGTGTTCCAAACATTGACAGCTCTATTAAAGCAGACTTATTAAAGATCAATATCTAAATAGTCGGTTATGTTAACATTATCGAAGCCATGGAACATTTTAAACAATTAAATTAATTCTTCTCTCAACCTATGTTTTGACAAATTGAACAAGTTAAGTTCCTTCAATGGCTCTTCAAGTAGCTTGATTTGCAAGCGCAGAATCATTTTAGTAGTTTTTCTTTGTACTCTCTCCAGCTTGACTACTTCTTTTATATAATAGGTCGATAGAACTGAATAATATTCAAGATGAGGACGCTCGGTCGCATTGAAAAGTGTGTGTAAAAAATTTTCAAATCTACATTTGAAAGTGCTTCCTATGAAACCGGTTAATTGTTAGGAGTTTTATGTGTTAGGTTTATTTGTGAGGAGGAGGAATACATAGGAATACATAGGAAGAACAGATACCAGGAGACCTATTGGTCTATAACGAGGGTATCTGCTGAACTACATTCTACTAACTATCAAACTACATGTAAGATAACAGTTAAAAAAGACTACCATGCCCATAAAGAAGATAGGGACATGGAAGTCTCATGGTGAAGAATGATAGGATATGAAATATGCAAACTACAACTACCACTAACACTAATCGTTCCGGGGGACGTTATAATTTTAATCACAGGGCAGTATCAAAACCCATTTACTTTACAGTACGCGTCCAGTCTGTTTTTAAATTAAGTTATTGTGCTGGCTTCGACAACATTTGCTGGTGATTTGTTCCACCGATTGACAACTCTGACATTGAAATAATTCTTTCGGAGATCTGTGATGTAGCGCTGCCAATTTAGTTTTAAACCATTGTTTCTTGTTGTTACTTGAGGAGGAGGAGGAGGAGGAGGAGGAGGAGGAGGAGGAGGAGGAAGAGGAAAGAGAAAGAGAGAGGAAGGGGAGAGGAATAAAAAGGATCATGTGTGAACAGTGAAAGTGACGTTTCAATTAGAGAAGATAGATATACGTATATATATATATATATATATATATATATATATATATATAGAGAGAGAGGGGAGAGAGAGAGGAGAGAGAGAGAGAGGAGAGAGAGAGAGGAGAGAGAGAGAGAGAGAGAGAAGAGAGAGAGAGAGAGAGAGAGAGAGGAGAAGAGAGAGAGGAGAGAGGAAAAGAGAGAGAGAGAGAGAGAGAGAGAGAGAGAGAGAGAAGAGAGAGAGAGAGAGAGAGAGAGAGAGAGAGAGAGAGAGAGAGAGAGAGAGAGAGAGAGAGAGAGAGAGAGAGAGGGGAGAGAGAGAGAAGGAGAGAGGAGAGAGAGAGAGAGAGAGAGAGAGAGAGAGAGAAGGGCGAAGAGCAATAGGGAAGAAGGAGGCGGAGGCGGAAGAGGAAGGGGGACCGGAGATTTCACACGAGGCTGATATAAAACCGTAATTTCGGGAGTGAGAGAGTTTTTTCCTAGTCTTATGGGCTGATTAGCATGCTTTTTAGTCTGACTTTAGGGAAGTTTAAAGGTGGGTTGTGCACTTTTTACTGGCTCTCATTAATTTATTATTTTATATTTCTTAAATATTTCGTTTTACCTCGTGTGGTTGGTTATTTTCTCCCTCGGTACAGAGATGAACCACAGAAAAAGGTGGAGTATTGGAGTATAGTAAAATAATTAACAGACAGGTAGACGGGTTGACAGACACACATACAGACATACTATGGACATGCGCTCATCATATATCATTTAGTCGGTTCGCATCCCATTTACACACGAATACATAGTAACGAGCCATTGTCCTCGACCTCCAACACGACCGCGATCACCACGTCTACAATAGACCCCAACAATTCGCTTCGGTCAAATTAGTTCTTCAAATGACTGGCACGATATCTCATGGGAAACAAAGTAACCGGGTTGTGGGGCTGAAAATGACACTGAATAAAGAAAAACTGCAACTAGCCAAATGCTATATATGCACCCATTTTTTTTTCTTTTTCCCCTACCTTTTTTTTGTCCTTTATGCGTGTTCATGTGCAGCTACGTAGAGGTTAGGTGGCAACGGGTAAAAAAATTGTTAAAAAAATGTAGTGATATGAGAAAAAATATATGTATCAGTTTACCATCTATCTATATGACATTTTTTGCTTTTATTTCTTCTTCTTTTTTTTCTTTTTCTTTTTTTGTCTTTTTTTTTCTTCGTTCTCTCTTCTCTCTCTCTCGCTCCTCGCTCTCCCTCTCCCTCTCTCTTCTGCTCCTCTCTCCTTCTCTCTCTCTCTTCTCGCTCTCTCTCTCCTCTCTCTCTCTCTCCTCTCCTCTCTCTCCTCCTCTCTCTCTCCTCTCTCTCTCCCTCTCTCTCTCTCTCTCTCTCTCTCTCTCTCTCTCTCTCTCTCTCTCTCTCCTCTCCTCTCTCTCTTCTCTCTCTCTCTCCTCTCTCTCTCTCTCTCTCTCTCCCCTCTCTCTCTCTCTCTCTCTCTCTCTCTCTCTCTCTCTCCTCGATGTGCATTTATTGTTGAAATGTTTGTTGTATTGAAGCGTTTATTCTGCGTACTATAGCAGTCTGTTGCCAATTCCTGTTAATAAGGATGTTTTGTTTTCCTGGTCATGTTATCGATACCTTGTAACCATGAAGTTCCTCACGTCGTTGAGTTCTCCTTTAATTCTGGGGTTTTACGTCACTTCAATGTTACCAGTAAGTTGTTTCAAAGTGTATCTTGACATGATCATCCACCTGAGAATGTCGTTTGAAGTGCACCCTTCTTTACCACAGCTCATTTGCTACTAATAATAAGTAGACTGACGCTAAATTTTCCACAAGGTATGCATGTTAAATAAGTCTTAACGCATAGGTATGAGTTCTATGTCACTCCATTTAAAGTATTACATTGAATGTGATCCTTAGCTTCCACTCTCGTCTACATTCTCTCATATATCTGAAATCCTCCAGTCGATGAGGAACGCAGAGTACACTCTCAGAAATGGGGGGTATATTAAGGGTAGAATTGTTACATCGCACCATCACTACCCTTTTTATACCCTATGTCCAGGCTGGAGGGTAGAGATGATACGAGTTATACTTTCATTACCCTTTATCTACCCTTTATTAGACGAGAGGGTGGAGAAAGGTTAATTTGGGTTGGAAGGAAAAAGGGTATATTTAGGCTGCAAAAGGGTATATTTGTAAAAGTAGAAAATGGGTAGCAGTATTTCATCACTACAAACACCCTTTTTCTACCCTTTTCCTACCCTTCTTTTCTAAGAGTGTAGTTGTAGAGTCGGTCTTTCTTGAACACGTGCTGCTCGGTGTACGCTTGTTTATGTGCCTCGCCGTGTTATTACCAGCCTCCAAAAGTAGTCAGCCGGTTGTTGTTGGTTCATAGTAAAAATGAAGGAATGTTTAGGTTTCCTACATACCAAGATGTCTACTACGATTTCCTGTATTAGATTTATTTACAGCTTCCGTAAACTGTATACAGAAGTTTGTAATGCCATAAGGATAACTGTTCTAAAATAAGGGTACGTGTCGTGTTTATGGTGTGTGTGTGTGTAGTGTGTGTGTGTCGTGGTGTGTGTGTGTGTGTGTAGTGTGTGGGTTGTGTGTGTGTCGTGTGTGTGTGTGGTTTTGTTTTTGGTTGGGGGTTTGGGTTTTTGGGGGTGGTGGTTATTGGTTGTGTGTGTGTGTGTGGGTGGTGGGTGTGTGTGTGTGTGTTGTGTTGTGTGTGTGTGTGTGTTGTGTGGGTAGTGTGTGTGTGTGTGTGTTTACAAGAAGGGTTTTGCTGCGGAAATGACGGGGAGAAAAACTCTTGCAATAAGAGAGAGAGAGAGAGCGAAGACGAGAGAGAGAGAGAGAGACGAGAGAGAGAGACAGAGAGAGAGAGAGAGAGATGAGGAGAGAGAGAGAGAGAGAGAGAGAGAGAGAGAGAGAGGAGAGAGAGAGAGAGAGAGAGAGAGAGAGAGAGAAGAGGAGAGAGAGAGAGGAGAGAGAGAGAGAGAGAGAAGAGAGAGAGAGAGGCGAGAGATGAAGAGAAGAGAGAGAGAGAGGCGAGAGACGAGGAGAGAGAAGAGAGAGCGAGAGAGAGAGGAGAGAGAGAGAGAGATGAGGAGAGAGAGAGAGAGAGAGAGAGAGAGAGAGAGAGAGAGAGAGAGAGAGAGAGAGAGAGAGAAGAGAGATGAGAGGAGAGAGAGAGATTGAGAGAGAAGAGAGAGAGAGAGAGAGAGAGAGAGAAGAGAGAGAGAAGGAGAGGAGAGAGAGAGAGAGAGAGAGAGAGGAGAGGACACTTTGGGTAACTTTCAGGAACACGACAGTCACTTCAGACCAACTTTGCCATTGTGTCGCATCCCTCCGCTAATTACAATAACAGTATTTTTCACAACGATTTCCTCACTACGCCTCTCCTTTCCCCCTTTTTTTTTTTTTTCTCGCTACTCATATTCACTAACTTTCTTATCCTTCACGTCTGGCATCTCATTCGCTCGTAAACATCTTAAGAGTAAATCATCATCTCCATAATGACATTTTGAGATTTTACTGTTTTGCTTATACGTTATGTACGAGTACGTGTGTTATATGCGTGTGTGTGTGTGTGTGCGTGTGTGCGTGTGTGCGTGTGTGCGTGTGCGTGTGTGTGTGTGTGTGTGTGTGTGTGTGTGTGCACCACATTTCCGGGAAAACATCAGTGCAGGATTTCGTCGAAAATAAAAATTCTTTTTTTTGTAATCTCTGTCGTAAAATCTTTTACTGTTTCGCGTGTTTCTCTCACCCATTTTTACTTCTTCTTTTCACTGGAGGAATGTGATAACAAAGGAGGAGATTATTAGAGAGGTGGAGAGGGAGTGATAGAGATAGAGTTGAATAATGGGAGGAGGAAGAGTGTGGAGGATAAGGGTGGAGGGAAGTGATGGAAGAGGACGGGAGGGAGGGAAGGAGGGAAGGAGGAGGGACTGAGGTATTGCCATAATAAAACAAATAACAGAGAAAACCTAACAATAAATGTTTTTCTCAGGAAGGGCAATGGTAAAAACATGACGAGGGTGCGGTGAGGGCAGTGGCGAGGGGGAGGACGAAGAGTGGGACGGTGAGGGCAGTGGCGAGGGGAGACGAGGGTTGCGGTGATGGGCAGTGGCTGTGAGGGCGGAGGACGAGGGTGCGGTGAGGGCAGTGGCGAGGGGGAGGACGAAGGTGCGGTGAGGGCAGTGGCGAGGGGGAGGACGAAGGTGCGGTGAGGGCAGTGGCGAGGAGGAGGACGAGGGTGCGGTGAGGGCAGTGGCGAGGGGGAGGACGAAGGTGCGGTGAGGGCAGTGGACGAGGGGGAGGACAAAGAGTGGGACGATGAGGGAAGAAATACGAGGAAATAGAAAGATAAAAGGAATGGAAGTGAAAGAAAAAGGAAGTGAGTAAAGGTTAAAGGAAGGTTATTAATAATACGATGAAAAGACAAGGTTTTTGAATACGAAAGGAAAGGAAATATATATATGGGGAAGAAAGGGAAGGGAGAAAGTGATGCAGATGAGGTAAAGGGAGGGCTGTGGAGAGGAATGGAATGGAAGGGAGAGGAATGGAATGGAAGGGAAGGGTTAGGGATGTAAGGTTGAAGGGGGAAGTAGGGGGTTATGTGGGGAATCAAAGGAGAGACGAAAAGTGTTGAAGGAAATATATGTCAGCTACTTTTTATGTCATGAGGTGATTCCCTCCCTCCTTCTCTTCCGTCTTAATCTTCTTTGCCTGAACTTCATTAGCAAAGTTTCCCTTCCTCTTAGTGTTTCATTTCTATATATTCCTTTCCTACATCTTTCCTTCCTCTGCGTCTTCCTTCCTGCCCTCCTTTCCCTCTTTCTTACTTCCTTCATATCCTTTCCATCTTTCTTACTTCCTTCATATCCTTGCCATCTTTCTTACTTCCTTCATATCCTTTCCATCTTTCTTACTTCCTTCATATCCTTTCCATCTTTCTTACTTCCTTCATATCCTTTCTATCTTTCTTACTTCCTTCATATCCTTGCCATCTTTTTTACTTCCTTCATATCCTTGCCATCTTTCCTTTATCTTGTCCTTGTCACTTTCGCTGTTTGAGTGTTTCGCTATTTACATGTTTTCGTGGTTTGTTTTATTCTCTCTCTCTCTCCCCCCTCTCTCTCTCTCTCTCTCTCTCTCTCCTCTCTCTCTCTCTCTCTCTCTCTCTCTCTCTCTCTCTCTTCTCTGCTCTCTCTCTCTCTCTCTCTCCTCCTCCTCTTACGTTCCAAGTGATACCACATCTATTTTTCGTTGCTCTTTTACCCTCTATTTATTGCTATTCATTGCTTCACTAGTTCATCTATAATAAATATAAGCGAAGTGGTCTGTGTGTGTGTGCGTGTGTGTGTCTGTGTGTGTGTCCGCTCAGTGCCCGGCCCCCTTGTGCGGAATCCCCTCATATGGACATTTTTGGAACCGGCTCGGCAGGGGAAGGTTTTAAGCCCATGATGAGATGATCCGAACACCTTTTTTTTTTTTTTTTTTTTTTTTTTAGCAGCCTATTAGCGGAGAATTGTGAAAAATGTGAGTTGCGAGAATTGACGGAAACCTTGATGTTAGGTGATGGGTAATGGGTTGAGTGAATGGGTGGGGTGAGGGTAATGGGTGTGGGGTGAGGGTGACGTGAATGGGTGGGGGTTATGGGGGATGGGTGAGGGAATAGATGGGAGGTGATGGGTAATGGGTTGAGTGAATGGGTGGGGTGTGTAGGGTAATGGGTGAGTGAACGGGGGGGGGGGTGGTGGGTAATGGGTGAGTGAATGGGTTGGGGGGTGAATGGGGAATGGAGTGAGTGAATGGGTTGGGGGTGATGTGAAAGGTGGCGTTAATATCATACATTTCTACATCCATGATTTCAGGAAGCTAGAAGGGCTTCTGGAGAGTCTGGTGTTGGTGGGCCGAAGGCCACAAACACAGGTGGGTGGGCGTGGGCCCAGCAATAAGCCCTCCGCAGGAGCTAGCCAAAAAGTCCGCCCGGCGGGCGGCTTTGCGGCTAGTTATCAATATTTTTACTGATCTATATCTTTTGGTGCCCTTCCCCTATTGCTGTCATTTATCTGTCCTTGCATGTGTATTTATTTATATACTATCTCTATTTATATTTCCTTTTTTTCGTACTTCTTCACTTGATATTTTTATTTTAACATTAGTTTGTTCATTGTTATTAGTTTTTTATGCAACTGCCCCATTTCATTTTTTTCTATCATCCGGAGTGAGGTGAAATGTTGCACAGTTTTAAGAAGTTCGCGACAAATGTTTAAGATTTCGTTAATTTATGTTCCGATATATTTTGTTCTTTCCATTTTTCCTTATGTTATTCTTTCTTTTCCTTTTTTTTTTTTTTCCTTTTTTTTTTTTCTCCTCTCTCTCTCTATCTCTCTCTCTCTCTCTCTCTCTCTCTCTACTCTCTCTCTCTCTCTCTCCTCTCTCGCTCTCTCTCGCTCTCTCTCTCTCTCTCTCTCTCTCTCTCTCTCTCTCTCTCTCTCTCCTCTCTCTCTCTCTCTCTCTCTCTCTCTCTCTCTCTCTCTCTCTCTCTCTCTCTCTCTCTCTCTCTCTCTCTTTTCTCGGCCGTGATTATTTTTCCATCCGAAGTTCCTCCTGTCTCATATATTTTCTCTTTCCCCCTTCGATTCCTACTTCTCGTTCACTATCTCTCTCTCACTCTCTCTCTCTCTCTCTCTTTTCTCTCTCTCATACCATGTATTATCCTTCCCCCATCATAAACCTTTGAATGAATAATCATCAGCGTTAATAACAAATGTTTAAAACGTTTTAGCACACCTATGATATCAATTGTGGAAAATGACAAGAAGTGCAAGATGATAGTAGTATGACTAATAGTGTAACAGTAGTAGTAGAAGAAGAAGTATAAATAGCAGTAGTAGTGGTAGTATGAACAGTAGTAGTAGCAGTCGCCTCCGTGGTGCAGTGGCTAGCGTGCCTGGCTACGAATCTGCGGGCCCTGGTTCGATCCCGGGCCAGGGCAAGTCAGTGACCAGCCTACCCAGCTGTTCTTCCTTCCTTTCAGGGTTGGATAAATGGGTACCTGGGTAACCTGGGGAAGGTAAAACTGTTGGGTCAACCCGGGAGTCACACTAGCCCTGTGTCCCGGGGTAACGGGTTCTCACCCACCACAGGCTCTAAGGGCTAATGCCACGGAGATGAGCACCGCATGCCACGCGCAGCTTAGCGTATGCTCCCATCTATAGTAATAGATGGAACGAAAATGGTGATGGTAGTGGTGATAGTCATAATGCTGTTAGTAATAGTGATACTAATGGTAGTAATAGTGATGATGATAATGATAATGTGAAGAATGATGATAAAAAAATTCATAGACGAATAAACTCCCTCCAGAATCCAAGCCTTCAGCACCTAACGTAAATACACGAAGAGGAGACCTTTAACGAGGGAATAAAACGAGGAAAGCTGTGAAAAAGAAATAAACAGGAGGAGAAGGAGGAGGAGGAAGAGAAGGCGGAGGGGAAGGGAAAAGGGGAAGAAAAGTTAGGTTGAAATAGAAAAAAAGGCTTTTAAGTGCTCCATTAAAGAAGAGGTGAGGGTTACGCCTGTACATGAATGCCTCCCTATAGCCTCCCTCCTAATCATGATATTTCGTCAGTCTCTGGGGAAACTTTCAGGCTTGCCGTACTCCTCCTTTGACTTGCCCTCTACTCCTTTGACCTTCCTAGGCGACCTATAGTTCATCTGTCCTCCCATTGCATCCCTCACCCCCTTCCTTGAACTATCGTTATCCTCCTATGGCTCCTCCTTACCTCCCCTTCCTCCCATCAAACCCCTGTAACCCCTGTTGACCCTTGAAATATCCCAGGGCTTTATTCTACCCTTTCTTTGTCCTCGTAACCTTCTCCTTACTTATTCTTTCTGATCTCGGGTGCCCTTTCTCATGTCACTACTGATCTCTTTCTGCCCACCTAAATCCCCATGGCCGCCTTGATTTTTTACCTCCTTTTATTCCCTCCCTGCGTCCCCCTCTATATGACCTGTCTCCGCAATGTGATATGTCATGACCTTTTCTTTTTATATTCTGATTTACCTGTATTATATTTGAATTTGTTTAGTTCTGCTTCCGTGGGTCAATTTTATATATATATATTTTTTTTTTCATCCTTCTTAATATGAAATTAGTCAGTTATTAAGAAAAGTAGTCAACATTTATAACATTGGCAGGCTGTAGGATAGGTAGTAGTAGTAGTAGTAGTAGTAGTAGTAGTAGTAGTAGTAGTAGTAGTAGTAGTAGTAGTAGTAGTAGTAGTAGTAGTAGTAGTAGTAGCAGTAGTAGTAGTCAGTAGTAGTAGTAGGTAGTAGTAGTAGTAGTAAGTAGTAGTAGTAGTAGTATTAGTAGTAATTAGTACTAGTAGTAGAAGTAGTAGTAGAAGTAGTAGTAGGTTGTTGTAGAGTAGTAGTAGTAGTGTAGTCGTAGTAGTTAGTAATAGATAGTAGTAGTAGTAGTAGTAGTAGAAGTAGTAGTAGTAGTAGTAGTAGTTGTTGCAGTAGTAGTAGTAGTAGTAGTAGTAGTAATAGTAGTAGTAGTAGTAGTAGTAGTAGTAGTAGAAGTAGTAGTAGTTGTTGTAGTAGTAGTAGTTATTTCTGTGTGGATTTTGGCGTTGGTATTGGTGTGGGTGGAGAGAAACATTTGTCTAACCTTTACAAAACTTCTCCACTTGCATCCTCGTTGTCTCAAGTTTTATTCAACACCCTCTGTGATATTCGTATTGTAACCTTTCAAACCTTGAGGCAATGATCTGTCCCTCGCGAAACGTTCCGTTTCAATATACAATGTTTTTAAATCTATTGAGGATGTTGTTTTTCTGGATCTGATTAATTGATTCACGTGTAAAAAGTATATGATTTTAAGAAGAGTCATAGATGATGTAATAACACTTCATTTCAAGTGTATTTACTGGGATTTCACACAAAAAAAGGAACAGGCATGTGAGGGAGAGCTATTAAATCTTATGTTCCTTTCTTCGCGAGTAGGTAGACTATGATTATTCTTTAAAATGTGTTTTTGCAGGAATATCAAAGGCTCACATATTTCAAAATTTCAAAGAATATAAACGTAAGAGCGTTCATGAAATCTGACTAAACTAATATTTTAAAAAACCAAGTACAAACCAATAATTGAGCAGAAGTATGGGCCAGGAATGGACTGTTTAATATGAATAACTTAAAACAGGTAGCGAAAAAATGAAAATGAAAATGAAAAGGAATAAAACATTGACATTGTGTATTGGAACAGTTAATGTTTAATAAACGTAATAGAGGATAGCAAAATCTCTCTCTCTCTCTCTCTCTCTCTCTCTCTCTCTCTCTCTCTCTCTCTCTCTCTCCTCTCTCTCTTCTCCTCTCTCTCTCTCTCTCCTCTCTCTCTCTCTCTCTCTCTCTCTCTCTCTCTCTCTCTCTCTCTCTCTCTCTCTCTCTCTCTCTCTCTCTCTCTCTTTTTATATACATTTAAGTCAAAGTTTAAGTGAAGTTGATTGGAATGATCTATTAAATAGTAATAATGTTGAAAACATGTGTAATTTAATCGTAAATTAACTTGAATAAGTTGTTGAAAAGCATGTTCCATTGGTAAGAAAACGCTTGAATAACAAAAACAGATTTTGTTGGATGACTTATGAGATTCAACAATTCATCAGTAGTAAGTATCGAGCGTATAAAGTTTACAAGTGATCCAATACGGACTGCGATTTTAGATATGACAATGATTTAAAACGTCGCTGTGAAGGATTGATTAGGCCTAAAAAGCACAAATATGAAGAAAAAATAGCTAAGGAATCTAGATCGAACTCGAAAAGGATTTTCCAATACGAAAAAAAAAGAAAAACGTCAAAACGTGTATTGGGCCAGTTGAAAGACATGAATAACATTTTAGTGAACGACAATAAGATTTTGGCGTACGTACTCAATGCCTACTTTAATGCGGTTTTTATTATAGAAGATGATGCTTCAATACCAGAACCAGTTAACATTTTTTCGTGCCCATGCAGTAAATGATAGATTGGTAATAGGAGAAATAACAGTAGACGAAATATCAAAGTATTTGCAGAAACTTCATCCATCAAAATCAGTGGCGATTGACGAAATCTCGCCTAAATTATTTTGGGAATGTTAAAGTCAACTTTCGCTCCCATTAAAGATTATATGCAATAAATTGCTAATGAACAAAAATGTTAAAAGTATGTAGAAGTTAGCTAATGTTATACCGCTATTCAAGAATGGGAGTAAAAGCCTCGCAAATAATGATCATCTAATTAGGCTAACTTCTGTGATTGTTAAAGTATTCGAGAAAGTACTGCGAGATAAAAATTAGTGTCCCATCTTAATGAAAATAACTTCATATTAAACTCACAAGATGGTTTTCGTAATAACAGATCTTAATCAAGATCTTAATTAACTTACTCGATTTTTTCAATGTCATTATTCAAACTGGGATGTTAAAATACCCTCGTATTATAATACCTTGATTTTCAAAAACGCTTCGATACAGTTCCCCATAAGCAACTATTGAACAAATTAAAGGTGCATGGCTTTGGAGATCAGCTGTGTTCATGGATTGGCGACTGGATTTCAAACCGTAAGCAGTGTGTAGTAATCAATGGTGAGGTATCAGATTGGTTAGATTTTACTAGTGGGATGCCTCAGGGTTTGGTCTTGGATCCAACTCTTTTCCTGATAAATATCAATGATCTAGACTGCGGGCTAGTATCTAAAATATCGAAATTTGCTGATGACACCTAATTAGGCGGTAAAGCATATACTAGAAAATACTTATACAGCGTGATCTACACAAACTATCGGATTGGAGCGATAAATGGCTTTTACAACTCAATTCCGATAAATATAAGATAATGTATATAGCTAGCGATAGCCTCATATGTAACTATCATATGCAGAATAAGTTGTTAATTAAAGTACAGCAGGAAAAGGATTTAGGTGTTATCATTAGTAATGGCCTTAAAACTAGCACGTATTGCTTGGCTGCTAGTTAAAATAAAATGCAAATATGATCTTGGGCTTCATTGAACGCAACCTTGAACATATAACTCCAAAAGTAATGACACGCTTATACACGTGTTTGGTTTGAACGCACATACAATCCATTTCAGACCCCATGAGGCATCATTTTTCGCAAATATCTTCTAAACAAACAGTCGGATCAAAATGACAGTTTGGCACAGCTTATCTGACACCGTTCCCTAATTTATGGCAGTAGAGTGCATTGCCAAGTGTGTTTAATGAAGGAGTTTACTCCTGGCTTTGACGGCGAAGCTGGCAAGAGGCGAGTAGACATTCAGACAGGGGAAGGTTTGAGGTGACGTACTTGTGACGTGTATCAAGCCACGCCCTCATCCTCCCCTCCCGGCTTCCCCTCCCTCCTCCTTGCCTTCCTCCCCCCCGTACCCCCGCCCCCTCCCACTCACTCTCCCATTACCTATCCCCCCCCCCCTCTCTCCCCTCTCTCTCTCTCTCTCTCTCTCTCTCTCTCTCTCTCTCTCTCTCTCTCTCTCTCTCTCTCTCTCTCTCTCTCTCTCGGCTACTCTTTTTGCGTTGTACATGAGATATGACGCCATGCACATGTTACTTTTCTATAATGACAGATAACCCGAAAGTATATGCTAAGTATGGTAGGGTGTTTATGCACACGACAGTGATATACCTGTTC
>JACEEZ010006165.1:160000-185000 GCA_016584305.1 Chionoecetes opilio | reverse complement strand
GTAGGAGGCAGGGAATATGGTGAGTGGAAGAGGATTGTTGTTTGTTGTTGTTTTTTTTACAATTGTGCCTATAGCGCCTGTAGGCAGTGGTGACCCTCGGATGGTAGGCTCTGGAGGTTCACTTGAGGGCTCTGATGGTTTGTCCTCGCCCGTGGTGGCGCAGGCAGGATTCTTATAGTGACGCCTGTGATTAGAGGCTCATGCCGCCCCCCTGTGTCCTCCGATTCACTCGCAATCGAAGGTAGAGTTGATGGACAGGGCATGTGGGTGTTCTTAGGCCACTTGACGGTGCAGAAAGGTTTTGGGTTTCTTCGGGGATCGAACTCGGGTCACCGAGAACGCTAGTCGGAGACGCTAACCACTCCACTACCGCCTCCCCAAAAGATGTTTAGATGGTAGGGAGTGTTGGAGTCAGGGGGAATATAGGATGGAAGAAAGGACAAATAGGTGTGTATAGAATAACACACGCGATTAATAAGTGACTCCAGAGAGACAAAAAGAGAGAGAGAGAGAGAGAGAGAGAGAGAGAGAGGAGAGAGAGAAGAGAGAGAGAGAAGAGAGAGAGAGATGGGGAGGAGATGAGAGAGAGAGAGAGAGAGAGAGAGAGAGAGAGAGAGAGATGAAAACCCTTCATGTGCACAAACTAAGACAGTACCATCATACACATAAGCAGTAGTATACAGGCATACATTTCCATTACCGTGTGTGTGTTTCGTGTGTGTGTGTGTGTGTGTGTGTATGCATGTGTGTGTGTATGTGTGTATGCGTGTGTGTGTGTGTGTGTATGTGCGTGTTCGTGTGTGTGTGTGAGTGTGGATAGGGGGGTATGTGGGAAATATATAGTGCCATGATATCCTTACAACTCGATTTCAGCGCTATAAACAACACTTTGAAATATGGATGCCAGGTATACAGTGTTTGTCATCCTTAGAGAACCAAGTCAGGGGTTTACGAGGGGAGAGAGAGAGAGAGAGAGAGAGAGAGAGAGAGAGAGAGAGAGAGAGAGAGAGAGAGAGAGAGAGAGAGAGAGAGAGAGAGAGAGAGAGAGAGAGAGAGAGAGAGAGAGAGAGAGAGAGAGAGAGAGAGAGAGAGAATACCATAGGAAAACTCAAATATATGGAAGAAGCGAAAGTGGTTTGCTGATGTAAAGCTGAAAACATGGAGCTTGAAGGAGAAATAGTGAAGAAAAGGATATCTTGGAGGCGTCAATTGTTAGAAATGGCTGGAAGGAGGTGGGAGAAAAGATAAACCGAGATAAATGATGAGTGGATGGTTGGAGAATGGAGGAGAGAAAAATGGAGAGAGAAAAGTGGAGAGAGAAAAATGGAGAGAGAAAAGTGGAGAGAGAAAAGTGGAGAGAGAAAAGTGGAGAGAGAAAAATGGAGAGAGAAAAGTGGAGAGAGAAAAGTGGAGAGAGAAAAGTGGAGAGAGAAAAATGGAGAGAGAAAAGTGGAGAGAGAAAAGTGGAGAGAGAAAAGTGGAGAGAGAAAAGTGGAGAGAGAAAAGAGCGGAAAAGTTGGAATCGAGGAGAATTTTTGTAAGATTTGGTATCTGAAGATAGAAAAACAAACTTGGTAAATGCTTAACAAACACACATACATACACACACGCACACAAGATAGTAGGTTCTAGAGACAAGTGATGATCCTCAAGTGGCATTTACGAGTCACCAGTTCGATTCTCCACCCACAGGTACTAAAAATATCTTGTGCGAGTAATATTAAATGCCATCCAGCCAGCCTCGTGACCGGGCAGGGCGGGACGGGGTTGAGGAGAAGGATACTAAGGCAAGCATTGGAGAATGTGAAAATTACAGACAAAAGATTCCTTCGTAATTGTTATTGTTATTACTATTATCATTGTCTTTATCGTTACCAGCATCGTTATATATTAGGGTTATAAGGCGCCTCCTCTCCTCTTCCTCCTCCTCCTCCAACTACTCCTCTCCTCCTATTTTACCTCAGGGAATTGGACATCCCTGCAGTGCATAGTTTCAAGCCACCCTTGGACAAGGTCTGGATAGTCTTCCGTACCAGGGTTATGGTGAAGCCACTGGGCAGCAGCAGTGGTGGATTGGACTTAGGCAAATGATCTCTTTAGAAACAATGGCTGGAGTTCCAGGGTCCTAGTTAGCTGGACCATGCCCTAGTTAGTTGAGTCTGCGGTGTAAATCAGTGTAGCGATAACTACGCACACTATGAAAGCCACAGGTAGGGTGGGGTCACAGGTGAGGTCCACTCTAACAGACCTCTCATCCCTTATCTTTATGACATCTGGTTTTCTTCTTTTCCCTAAACAGATTGTCTTTGGAGGCTTTTGCGGTTACACAAACTGGCTTTTTGGGATATTCTAAGTCTTTTCCTCATCTCCAAAGAATTTTTTTAGCTTCTTGGTCTCTCTGGAAGTGCGTCTTATTGTCTCTAGAGTTGGTGGAAAGCACCTGGTATAACAAGTAACAAGTGCAACTGGCCAGGCTTCGCAAGGGTTGCAGAGATTTGTTAAGCGTGTCGGAAAGAGAAGACGAGTTGCTGGTTCCTTTCCTCATTTGCCAGCTTTGCCTTGAGTGACTACGCCGGCCCTGTCTATGGAACAAAACTGGAAGGACAAATGTTGCAAGCGCCGGGTTGTCAAGGTTTCACTCGTGACCAAGGCTCAGGGCAAGCTATTGGTCATTTTAGTATTTTCAGGATCCCGTGGGAACTAATTTCCAGTGTTCAAGGCATCTAACACAGCAGTATCTTCTTTCCATGCACTATCATTTTAAATTCAATTCATGATCACAGCTTTACTGCATTTTAAGAGCGTTTTCTGAGGTTTGAGTTTTTTTTTTTTATTCGAATAAATCTTTGCACCATGCCTTCTACAATGAGAGAAGGCGAGGACTGTGGAACACAGTACCTCCAAGTTTTTTTTTTAATTCGTCAGCGTGTAGATTTTGCATCACGCTGAATATAGTGGAGGAAAACAACACTGTAAATATGATGACCTCGCTGTGAAGCATAATACCCTTCAGCAAGGTTGTGCTACTGAAGTTTGTATGGCCCATGTCACTGGTGCCACCACCAAACAAACTGCTCCAGAGGAAGCATCTTCTTGTTAAGGCATAAATAAGGGTAGAAACGTATGTATGTATGGGTACATACATAAAACGTATGGGTGTGGCACTCAGTGTGCCGGTTTCACCCAGTTACTGCAGAATCAGCAAGATGGAGAGCCGGCAAGGTTAGATAAGAGATGTCACGTGGTTTATTATGCATTTCTTATATATAGATGGTAACATAATAAATATTTATATAGAGTAGTTATATTATCAGTTTATTTTATGGTAGAAACACTACTTGCTCATTACTATATGTTTAATAGTGGAGCAGAGGTATATATAGATAAATAAACATAGTAGTTGTCAACTGCTTGGCAGGGGCACGGAGCTCTCTCTGCCGGCGAGAGATGACAGACAGACTTGAGCCAGGGCTTAGGGCGGAGATTGTAACAGGGATTCCTGTATCTACATATTTCGTCAAGTGTATAGTTTTAAGCTTAATTATACGAACTACCTCAACCCTGGCGTCTCTCTACATCCTCACGACACCACTAATATTCCAACGAAACTGATTGATTGAAACGTGTGTTACTGGACATTACTCATCTACATTCACGGTGAGTACCTGTGTGAGTAGAATTACTCGCGTAAAAGAATATCCAGAACATTCTGCCACTTCTGATCGTACTGCTCCATAAGAGGCACCTTCTGCCACCTCTGATCGTACTGCTCCATAGGAGGCACCTTCTGCCACCTCTGATCGTACTGCTCCATAGGAGGCACCTTCTGCCACCTCTGATCGTACTGCTCCATAGGAGGCACCTTCTGCCACCTCTGATCGTACTGCTCCATAGGAGGCACCTTTTTGCACCTTGATGTCGAGCCATAGGAGGACACTTCTGCCAATCTGAGTCGTACTGCTCCATAGGAGGCACACTTCTGACGACCCTCTGATCGTACTGCTCCATAGGAGCACTTCTGCAACCTCTGATGTAGCATCCATAGGAAGCACCTTATGCCACCTTGATCGTATGCTTCCATAGGGGCACCTTCTGCCACTCTGATCGTACTGCTCCATAGGAGGCACCTTCCGCCACTTCCGATCGAACTGCTCCAGAAGAAGCAACTTTCACCGCCTCCGATGAAACTACTCCCGTGGAGGCACCTCCGATCGAACTGTTCCTGAAGAGGCACCTTTCATTCTAGTCATGAATGGTGCCCGCGAAGTCGACATTAAAGATATTTTACCGATCAGGTCGTACAACAGTGACCAGGTCCTGGGCAAAGACGACAAGGACATTCATGAGACCAGAGCCATAGGCGATTCCATTGTAAGTGGTCAGCTGCGAGAATAGGAGTTTTGCGGAAAGAGTTTTGAATAGGCAATTTTGAGGAAGAGCTCAATCAAAAAGGAAATTGTTTTGTATGCCTGGTGGTCACCTTGATAAAATCACGGCAGGCTGTGACGAGGCAACGGACGACATTACTGATATCACACTTCTTGTCATACACGCTGACACAAAGGACGTTGTAAACACCAGGTCCGAGGAACTGCTGGAGAAGTACCGATGGATGATCCGGCGGTACAAAAGTAAATCCCGTAATATCATTGTTTCTGGCATCCTCCCCAGGATCAGTGCGCCAATTACTTTATATAACAATGCCTTCAGCGCAAACCTGTCTTAACAACCCTCTCTTCAGGAGAAGGCGTTGACTTTGCAAACCTCTGGTATGCATTCTATAGACAACCAGTCCTCTTCAAGGAAGATGGCTTATACCTAAATGGAGCTGGGTCAGATCGGTTTGGCAGAAAGCTAAGCACAGCAGTTACTAATTTCTGATTAAAAAACGGCCAACGAACAAGGCCGTCGAGTACCTTCTCCGACGTAACCTCAAGTAATGACCGGCCCCAACCTCTCCGACGTTACCTCTCTGACGTTAATGACCGGCCCACGATGCGAACTCGGTTCGAAATATCGTAAAAGCTTGTATGTTCAATGCATGCAGTATCCGAAAAAAAAAATGTAAACCTCGATATTTTATTATATATATTATATATATAAAATATTTTAATATATATATATATTATATATTAATATATATAATATATATATATATATAATATATATATATATATATATATATATATATTATATATATATCAGATTATCAGATATCAAGTGTAAAAAATAGTATTAACAGATAGATAGAAAAGGTGATAAAGCAGAGGGAAAATAACGCACATAAAATTTCACTTATTATCAAGATAAGATAAGATTTTCATCCTATCTAGACACTTTGCAAGTACCAACTACAAGGTTATTGACTATTTCAAAGCGCCGCCCCGTCAGCATGAAAATAGGCGGACTCGAACCGCTGACCGAATGCACAGGGACGTGCAACATTGGGAAACTCACGTCTCTACCAACCTTGCCACCCTGACGGGCCACTTATTATCAAGTCGTGTGTGGGTGTGTATGTGCGTGTTAATGTTTGTGAGTGTGCGTGTATTAATTGTGTGAGTGTGTTTGTGTGTGCGTGCGTGTGTGTGCAGGGTGTGTGTGTGTGTGTGTGCGTGTGTGTGTGTGTGTGTGTGTGTGTGTGTGTGTGTGTGTGTGTGGTGTGTGTGTGGTATGTGTGTGGGTGTGTGTGTGTGTGTTGTGTCTGTGTCTGTGTCTGTGTCTGTGTCTGTGTGTTGTGTCTGTGTCTGTGTCTGGTGTGTGTTGTGTTGTGTGGTGTGTGTGTGTGTGTGTGTGTGTGTGTTATTCACTCATGGCCTGATCACACGCTGGACATGCGATCTCCGGTTGTAACTCTTCCGGAAAGAGTTTGGAGATCATAGACTGATCTTTGGGTAAGTATGGAGCGTCACACCACACACACACCTCATTCCTTTCATCAAGGGGAATAATAACTACCTGCGTTTCCAGTGAAAGATTTTCGATCCGTAAGCCTGGCTCGAATCTGCATGCATGAAGTGATACACACAAAGCCTTAACCGACTATACCACACGGGCAGAGTGTGTGGAGGGTGCAGAGTAGGCCAGTTGGAAATATATTGCCTACTGTCTAATTTATTACTATACCTACCTGCAGCTTTAGTGGATCGACTGCGGCAGGGAGCATGTGTGGCAGGGACCTAGTTGTGCGGCAGGGGGAAGGGTGTGTTGGGGAACAGGCTGGCCCAGGAAACGGGCTGTGTGATGAAACATGCCGTTTTGGGAGGTACGTACCACATGTTTAGGAAACCCGGACGTGGCGAGTTTCTGATTTAGCCGGATGAGAATTTGTGTTTGTGTTTGTGTGTGTGTGTGTGTGTGTGTGTGTGTGTGTGTGTGTGTGTGTGTGTGTGTGTGTGTGTGTGTTGTTGTGTGTGTGTGTGTGTGTGTGTTGTGTGTGGTGTGTGTGTGTGTGTGTGTGTGTGTGTGTGTGTGTGTGTGTGTGGGTGTGTGTGTGTGTGTGTGTGTGTGTGTGTGTGTGTGTGTGTGGTGTGGTGTGTGTGTGTGTGCTGGTGTGTGTGGGTGTGTGTTGTGTGTGTGTTGTGGTGTGTGTGGTGTGTGTGTGTGTGTGTGTGTGGTGTGTGTGTGTGTGTGTGTGTGTGTGTGTGTGTGTGTGTAGTGTGTGTGGTGGTGTGTGTGTGGAGAGAGAGAGAGGAGAGGAGAGAGAGAGGAGAGAGAGAGGGGAGAGAGAGAGAGAGGAGGAAGAGAAGGAAGAGAAGAGAGAAGAGAGAGAGAAGAGAGAGAGCCAGAGAGCGGAGAGCGAGAGAGAGAGAAGAGAGAGAGAGCAAGAGCGAGAGGAGAGAGGAGCTGTTTTCATTGTTTGTGTGATTTCTTTTTTTGGGGTGTAAAAATTTATTCCCTCCCTCCCTCCCCCCCCAATCCCTCCATGCTGAGTTTGGACCGCTTAGACACTCGCAAATCGTTTTACATGACAAACTTTTTAGAGTGGAGTGATATTACGGTTATGTTCTCCATTCCATATCTCCCCCCTTTCCTTCCTTCCTTCCCCTTCCTTTTTAAAATTCTCTCATTTTATACAATCCCTTTTCCCCCTCTCTCAATCTGACATATGTTTCCCTCTTGCCCCATCTTTCCTCTTTAAACTGTCCCTTTTTCTCTCTCTCTTCTCTCTCTCTTCTCTCTCTCTCTCTCCTTCCTCTCTCTCCTCTGCCTCTCTTCTATTCTCTCTCTCCTCTCTCTCTCTCTCTCTCTCCTCTCCTCTCCTCCCCTCTCTCTCTCTCTCTCTCCTCTCTCTCCTCTCTCTCCCTCTCTCTCTCTAGTCAATAACCTTGTAGTTGGTACTTGCAAAGTGTCTAGATAGGATCAAAGTATCTTCCCCTTCTCTCTCTTCTCTCTCTCCTTCGTCTCTCTCTCTCTCCTCCTCTCTCTCTCTCTCATTCTCTCTCTCTCTCTCTCTCTCTCTCTCTCTCCTCTCTCTCTCCCCTCTCCTCCTTTTCCTTCTTCCCTTCTCTCTCTTCTTCCTTCCTTAAATTCGTGTCTTCGTTAGTACATGTTTCGCTCTTTTTCCCCCAAAAACGTACACTCAAACGTTCCTTTTTATCCATTTCTCCTGCGCCTTGATTCTTAACTTTCTTCCAAAGCACACACACACACACACGTAACACACACACAAAAACACACACACACACACACACACACACAAAAACACACACACACACACACACACACACACACACACCACACACACACCCAAAAACAACACCACAACACACACACCCAAAAAAACACAAAAAACACACCACCACCACCACACAACAAACAAAAACACACACACAATAAAACACAGACACACAAAAAACTGCCCGAGGCCTCAACAAAACCCCAAAACCCCTGAAAACCTTATTTTGCCGATGTGGAAACGATCGTGTCTTTTTTCGTGGATAAACTTGGTTGGGGGGTGGCTCTCGAGGGCCCCTGTACGAGGGGGCAAAGCCTTTTGGGGCTTGAGGTCTCCTGGCTCAAGACCAAGGTCCAGGTGTTTGGAGAGTTACTAGATGAAACAGTACAGTCTGTTCATGCGAGCGGCGAGAACATTGAGATCCTGGAAAGTTTTACATACCTTGGTAGCGCAGTCCATAATGATGGCGTGGTCGCTACAAGAAGTCTTACGGCGGATTGGCATAGCCCACGGTGTTATGGATTCGCTCAGCACGAGTATTTGGCGTTGTCGGTACCTGTGCAGGAGGACAAAGATCCGGATCTTCAAGTAGCTTGTGATCCCTGTCTTACTGTATGGTTTTGAGACATTGACACTAAATAGCTATTTGAAGAGGCGAATTGATGCCTTTGGTAATAAGTGTCTTCGCAGAATCATTGGGTATCGCTGGGATGATTACGTGTAAAATCAGCGATTGCACCGTGAGACTGAATCGAGGCCTATTACCTGCATAGTCCGTCAGCGCCAACTTCGGCTATATGGGCATGTGGCACGCTACCCTGAAACCGATCCATGCCATCAGGTTGTATCTGCAAGAGACAATCCGGCATGGAGGAGGCCAAGGGGGCGCCCACGAAACTCGTGGCTGGGGCAAGTTGATGCTTCCTGTCGAGAGTTGCTTGATATGGGAAGGGAGCCTGCATGAGGACTCGTGCGTGAACACCGGGAGTGGCGTCGTAGGGTGAGCGAGGCGACGCGCCCCCCCCCGGCGTATGCCCCCAATGATTGATTGATTTATGGTCAAGTGGAAAGCGCGCTGGCCTGCCACTGTGCTTAGCCGGTTCGAATCCTCGCTGCTCCCGGGGATTTTTCACTGAAAATTCGAACGGTTACTGTCCCCCTTAAGCAAGGGGATGGGGATGTGTGGTATGTGAGGTCCCAGCATTACCCTACGATTGGTAATAAGGAGCTCCAAGCTCGCTCCGGGAGGGTGAAACTGGCGATCGCGAATTCGGCTCGCGTGGGTGAATGAATGACACATACACACACAGACACATGCAGAAATACACACACACACACACACACACACACACCACACACAACACACACACACACACACACACACACACACACACACACACACACACACACACACACACACACACACACACACACACACACACACAAAATTGCGAAAATCAATTCAAAGGTCTTAGCTGACTGCAGGTTTAAACACTATTATTTTCAAACTATAAACGCCTCACTAATTTTTTTAAACTATTTGATAGAATGGAGTAAAAAATAGAAAAAAGGTGGATTGAAAAAATAAATTGGAAAAACTATGTTATTTGAAAAAACAATAAGAGAAAAGCTTCGGGAAATCACCATCGTAGTGAGGTCATTTAAATGGCATTAGAATTAGGGTCATGATGCTGCTCCATAATTGAGTAGTTTGGGGAGGGGGGAGGGCGCTAGGGTAAGGATTGACTGCCTGGTTGAATGGTGTTTTGAGTGGCCGAGGTCAGGAATCTGTGGCTGTGGAACACTAGGTAAAAAGTACCACGAGAGAAACGGTGCAAACAGGAGAGACCAAAACGGGATATGATGAAGAACAGAACACACGGTATGAGGAAAGAACTACAAGGAAGGTACGGGCCTTTGTAGGGAAGGAATCATCGCACAACTAACTACTTATCAATGAAGAAGGGACTTAATGGAATCCAAGAACAGGACAGATGCAGTGTCATAGAAGCACAATATAGACCGAGATAAGTTACATGGTCGACCCAAATAAATTAGAAGAGTATAGTTATGAAGCAATTCGAAGAAACTGTAACTAGATAGAAACTGCCAGATTCACCAGACAAAATAAAATTATGAAGAAAAAGTTGGTCAACTGGAAACAAAAGGGCTTATTCCACTCCACTTAAAAAAAAAGTATAATATTAAGAACGATGTTCTACTCTATGTATATTGTATAGGTGCCTGGAATACATGTATATATCACCAAGAAGGCTATTAGAAGGAGGCGATGGAAATGTCACTCTATGATATATATTATCATATAGGTATTTCAGTCAATAACGAATGTCTAGATATTAACTATACCTAGGCAGTCCTATTTTCCTGTTATTTTGTGTATCAATTAGATACAGTAGAAAGCCTGGAAATGCAATGAGTCGACGCGTGAAACGCAAAATTTTGAGTCAATCTCTCACGCCCCAATGCGGGGCGAGCGGCTTCACCCGATAGCACAGACAATGTGCGGCATGGCGCCACCACCTATATAACCTATTTGGTCGCAGCCCTAAAACCTTTCGCAGCTAAAATCCTTTAACAGCTGGATCCTTCTTTCGTAAAGAAGTGCAGCCAGCAACTTCACATGTGTAAACTGGCATTACATAATGCTGAAACAAATATATTCTTCTTGCCAAGGCGTCACCTGGTGATATTGTTGTGGTGATTTTAAGGATTCGGCATCACTGACTTCGGTCGGTTTTTCATCTCAGAATGATTTCAGCATTCTATATTCTTCTTTTTTCAGAGCATTGCTTATTGCATTTTGACAAGCACTTGCCAGACGATGCAGTATCGTCTTAGAAAACTGTGTGAGCATCGCCCCCAATAAAATATGCTACAATATACATGTAAAAAATATATTAAGCTTTGATATTCGAGGAGAGTATTTTACCTTAAATTGCTATCTTAGAACGTGTAATCGTAATACATGTCATACATACAATTTGTAGAACAACAGAATAACTTTATTTTTTGGCATTCAGATGCGGTGCATCAATATTTATCGCGAGAATGATTTTACGAAAATACGAGTTGTGGAGGGAAAACAGAGTAGACTAACCTTTAAGTGAAGACTGCCAGCGAGCACTGGCAACCTCGAGGTTTCAGTTCTTTGCTATTGACGACTGTGAACTGGGAGCAGATATACAGAAAGGGATTTATTGAAAGCGACTGCAGGAATACCAAGAAATAACTAAGTGGTGGTTGAAATTTTCTATCTTACGGATTAAAAACACCAGAAAGGGACCACAGGAAACCCGAAAACAAATCAGGCTGTTTACTACTAGCAAAGCATTTCGTAGGTGTCTTATAAGATAATTGCTCCTTATGAAAACGAGATTCTTTTACTTTACTTTAGTTAATGGACTATTCTGCGTATGATAAATATATATATATATATATATTTTTAAATTAATTATAATAATTTTAAAAATGTTTTACGAAAAAGAGTGGAGGAAACAAGAGACAAAAATGAAAGGAAAGCCCCCAAAACGGAGGTTAAAAAAGTTTAGGAAATAAAAGGAGTTTCAGTTTTTAAATAAAAAGAGGGCGAATCCGGACAAATTGGAATCCACATAAAGTGAAAAAAAAAATTAGGGTTTTTTTTTTTGGGTTTAATTTAAGTTTGCCTAAACTGTTTTCTTTTTTTTTGACTATCCCAAAAAAATGTTAAAAAAAAATTTTTTTATATAATAAATATTAATATTTTCTATTTTTTTATTATTTTTATTTTTACCCAAGGGAAAAAGGAGGGGTTTTTGAAAAGGGGAATATTAATCTAAAGATTCGATAAACAGGAAAAAAAGTTGAAAAACAAAAACAATTATGCCCTTTTTTCTTGAACTCCAAAAAAATGAAATCACTTTTTTTAAGATCAAAACGGGGAAAAGACACGGCGACAATGGAAAACGGGAAGGGGAAAAAGAAAATCTAAAAAAATTACTAAGAAAAATAAAAAAAAAATAAAAAAAAGGTTAACCTTTTTTAAACTCCAAATGCAAAAAAACAAAAAAATTGGAAAGAGAAGAAAAAAAGGGTTTTTGATTAAATAAAAAAAAAAAAAATTAAAAAATATTAAGTATAGTAATGGAAAATAATTTTATTATATAATACAATAAAAGAAGAAAGTTTTGTTATTTTAATATATAATTATATATATTAATATAATATAAGTTTGTATAGTATATATATAATATATTATATTATTTATATATAAAATTTATATATATATATATATTATTATATTATTTTTTATATTATATTTATATATATATTTATAATATATTATATATATATATATAATATATTTTAATTTATATTTATATATATATATATTATATATATATATATATATTTTATATTATATATGTCCCGGGGTCTGACAGCTTCAAGAGTCGCCGGGGTGTCTTGAACTTTTTTTTTTTTGCCCCCCTAGAAAACTTTCTCTTTAAACTAAATTTCCCCTTTAAAAATTTTTCATCTTCTTTTCCTCCCAAAACCTTTTTTTAAATTTGCAGAACCTTTTTTCTGTTCCTCTTACTGTCTCATTCTTTTTTCAATCAAAGCTGGCGGTTGCTATTTTTGTGCGCAATGACTCACGGCTCTCGTCCCCCAGGCTTAATCTTCCAAATTTCTCCATCGGGTTTTCCTTAAATGTCCTCCTTACTAAATTTATTGGCTTGTATATCTCTCACCAACCCCTCTGACTATGAAAAATTCTTCGACTATTTAACATAAAAAAATGGAGCACATCTCATCTTATTTTCCTTTAGCTGAAATTCCTTTCTTGGGGACTTAAATTTTCACCACCGTTTTGGCATCATTTCTTTCACTGACCAACGGGTGAACGGGCCTAAAATTTTTCTATCCCCAAGCCCTGGAGCGGGCGGGTGCAGCACCCACCGTATTCCTGACCCCTTGGAAACCCCCAAAACTTTTTATCTTTTCCTATACTAACCTTCTGCTTATTTTGTGAAACTATTCTCCTTTGGGTTCCTCCGATCACAATTTATTCGAAAAACTGTCCTTCGCCCGGACCGTCTCGGGACCACCTAAGGGGAGTGCTTCGGGCACTTAAACTCACTAAGGGGAAGACCTAAGGCAGTTACTTTTTTTTCCAGGAGATTACTGCTTCCAGTAAAAAGACCATTTTTTGTGCAGAGGCAAAATGAGGTCGTCCGGGCTGGAGACGAAAATTCCACACTTTCCAAATCCTAAAGCCCGTAAACCCTTTGGGTTTTAAACCGCTTGTTCTCATGCTGTCCGAATGAAGGTGGCACAAGGGTACCGTAAGCATCCATCTCCTGATCTCTGCCCTTTATTTTCTCCCCGTAATCATCCAAAATTTTTATTTCCTTCCAAAAACTCTTTCATGCATAAAAAATGTAAAAATCTTTCGAATCAAATTCCTCTCGGATTCTGGCACTACCAAAAAATTTTAAACAATTTTCTTTCATTTTTCCCTCCTATGCTTCCCCCCAGAGGCTCCACCGTTCATCTATTCTAAAGCTAAACTCTTCGCTAAACCTTTGCAAAAAAATTCCCTCGGGTTGAAAAGGGCTTGTTCCTCCTTCTCCTCCACCCTCTAAACTATATTTGCCTGTTTTAAGATCCTTCGGAATGATGTTTTCTTTCCTTTCGGGCCTAGATCTCAAAAGGCTTACGGTCCTGAGGGAGTCCCTCCTATTTTCTCAAAAATGTGCTTCGTGCTTGCCCTTCCTGGTCAATTTTTTCATCTTTGTCTTTCTTCCCCTTTCTTCTTGCGGGATTTTCACACCCAACCTTTCCAAAAAGGGTGACCTTTTAACCCTTTAAAAACTACCGTCCTATATTTTTGACTTCCTGCCTTTCAAAAGTTTTAATTATCTTAATAAAAGATTCTTAAGCACATCGCTCAAAATCTTTACTGATCGTCAGTACAGTTCCCGTAAAGGGCGATCTAATGGGATCTTCTATTTTCCAAAAGAATTTTGGTATCCCCTTTGGGGTTTGGTAAAAATTTTTGCTTTTGCCTTGACATAAAAAAGCTTTTGATAGAGTCGGCCCAAAAAACTTTAATTTCCAAACTACCCTATTCATTTTCTACCCTTCTCGTGTCCCTTCACTTAATTTTTCCTTTTTAAAAACCGTTTATTCCCCTACTGTAGAGGACATTTTTTTTTCCCCTAAATTATCAATAGGGGTTTTCCCCCGGGGTTTTCCTTCACCCACCTTTTCTATTTTCATTAATGTCTTTTAAGTCTAATCAAAGCCCTATCCACCTACGTGATGATTCTACCCTGCTTTTTTTCAACGTCGTTTATTAGCGTCCAAACCCAAACGGGGAACTAAGGGGTCACGGAGAGATGCCACCGAGGCCCAAACTTCTGATTTTTTATAATTTCTGATTGGGGAAAAGAAAACCCTTTGTTTTTTAAATGCCTAAAAAAACCCAATTTCTTCCCTATTACTCGACAAAACCCCAGATAACTACCCCCTTTCTTAAATGCCCTCAATGTCCCTTCTTTACATGAACTTCTAGGGCTATCCTTTACTAAAAATCTGACTGGAAAACTCAATCTCATTCTTTCTAAAACACTTTAAGAAATTTGGGCCTGTGGCTGCGCCTTTTTTTTTTTTCCCTTCCCCAAATTTCTTGCTCCTACGGGGGCCTTATCCCCCTGTATGGGGTATGTCTACATGTTTGGGGGGGGTCCACTCAACGCTTCCCCAAAAAGGGGTTGAGTAAAACTTTTGTCTCATCAAAATCCTCTCCTCTGGTGACTTCTTCAAACTTTAAAACACCCCGCAAAGTTGTTCCTTTTTTCTGTTCACCCTTATTTCTTTCTCCTGCTCTTCTGAATTGCTAACGCATGCCCCCCCCTCCCGCGGCCTCCTCACAAAATTTTACCATTCCCAACTTATTTGTCCTCCTCCCAAGAAGAGTTAATCAGTACTTTACCCCTTTATCCCTTTCACGGTAAATCTGGAAAATCTCTTGTTTCTATTTTTCCACTTTTCCATGATTAAATCTTTTTAAAAAAAGAGTAAAAAGAACCTCCCGAACTAAAATTTGGGTCACCCCTCTTTTTATTTTATTCTTCTGTCTTCTTTATAGGGACTGGGGAATAAGCGGGGTTTGTGTTACCCCTTTTTGTTTTGCCCTTTGGGGCCCGTTCCCTTTTGGGTGTAAAAAAAAAAAAAAAAAAAAAAAAAATTTATGTTTTTTACGTAACAAACACCACACACACACACCACAAACACACACAAAACCACACACACACACACACACACACACAAAAAGGTACTCCGTAGTGTAGAGGTAGCACGCTCGGGGTCCAACGAGAATTCCCCGGGGTTTGATCCCCGGGGGGAGCGGAGACAGATGGATGTTTCCTTAAAAACCCCAGCCCTGTCAAACCCCGCAGTGATGGGGTGCCCGGTCTAGCGGGGGTTGTGACCCGCCCCCGGGGGGATGGTTCGGCCAAACTAAGGGTGAATGATAAGAATGTGAATGGAACAGGGCCCTAAAAGTGCGCTCAGGGTCTAAAAAATTTAAATAGATAAAAAACAATAGATGAAACCCCCCACACACAAAAACAAGGGTACTCCGTAGTATAGGGTACAGCCGGTTCACAAACCGAGAAGTCCCGGGTTTGATCCCCCGGGGGGAGCGGAAACATAGGGGGTTTCCTTAAAACACGAGCCCCCGCCCCCCGTAGTAAAGGGTACGGGGTTAGCCGGGGTTTGTGACCTGCTCTCCGGGGGTGGTTCGGCCAAAAAAAAGCACTAAGATGAAAGATAAAAATGTTGATAGGAACGGGGCCATACGAGCGCGCTCTGGCCCTGAAAATCAAATAGATGAAAACAACAGATAATACTACTCTTGAATCTTTATGCATAATAAAATCCTAAAAAGATTCATATTTTCCCCCAATAAATTCCTGCCCCTTTTGTTCCCATTTTCCTCCTCCTCCTTCCTCCCTCCTCCTCTCCTCCTCCTCCTCCTCCTCCTCCTCCTCCCTCCTTTTCCTTTTTCTTCTCTTCTTCCTTTTTCTTCCCTTCTTCTTTTTTCCTTTTTTTTTCCTTTTTTCCTTTTTTCCCTCCCCCTCCTCCTCCTCCCCCTCCCTCCTCCTCCTCCCCTCCTCCCCTCCTCCTCCTCCCCCCTCCTCCCCCTTTCCTTTCCCCCTCCTCCCCCCCTCCTCCTCCTCCTCTTCCTCCCCTCTTTCCCCCCCCCCAACCTCCCGCTTCTCTCGCCTCCTGACCCCATTATTTTCCAAACTAAATTTTAAAACCTTGCAGGGTGCAAAATTTCCCCCCCCCTCACCTTCCCCTTCCCTTATGCCCCTTTTATGCCTCCCCTCCTTCCCCTAATATGGGTTAGGCAGAGAATGGGGGGGACCAGAAGTGAAAAGGGCCTCAGGAATTAGATTTACCCATTTCCGTTTTTTTGAAGTTTATCTTCTTTTATTTTTAGTTTGTAGTGTTGTTTATTGAGTTTTTTTGGCGGGGTAATTATTTTCTTCCTCCTCCCCCCTCCTAATCCTCCCCTTTCCCCCTCCTCCTCCTCCTCCCCTCCCCTCCCCTCCTCTCCTCTTTTCCCCTCTTTCCTCCCCCCCACTCGTTTTTTAGAGATTTAATTTAACAGATACCTACCCTCGTTTCAGGCCTCTGGTCTTCTTGTATAATTTTATTCCCTTGTATTTCCAGTATTTCCCTTCCTCTGCTACTGTCTTTACTCATGTGTTCCTCCACGTTTATTTTTAAACGTCTCAGCATCATCATTTTCCTCTTTTTTTTCCTTTTTTCTTTTTCATATTTTTTTTTCTTTATCATCTTTTTTTTCTTTTCTCACCCTTGAACTACTAATTACTACATCTACAGTCCCCAACTTTTTTCTACCTTCTACTAAATACTACTACTTTCTAATACTACTACACTTTCTTTAATACTACTACACACTACTACCATACACTACTTACATACTATATATTTTACTATATACTCCACTTAAAAACATACTACTACTAATACTACTACTACTTCTACTCTATATATAAAATACATACTAATTTCCCAAAATACTTTACTTCTATTCTACTTTACTCTATACCACCTCTACATATACTTTTCTAAATACCATATTCCCATCAAAGAATAAGATATCTATTTATATAATTTTTTTTTTTTTTTCTTTCCCCATTTTTCCTTTTTCTACACCCCCCTTTCATTCCTTCCCCTTCTCCCTTACCCCCTTCCCTTCAAAACATAAATTCAATATTCAAAAAGAAAATAGGAAAAATGGAAAAAAAAATGTTGGGTCTTTATCATTTTTTGGGGGAAGTTCAGGGGGGCTCCTTCCCTTTCCTCTCCCTTCCTCCCTTCCTCCTTCCCCTCCTTTGTCTTTTCTGTTCGTTTGTCTTGTCTGTTCGTTTTGTTTCCGTCTCTTCTCTTTTCTTCTCTTCTCTTTCTTCTCTTCCTTTCTCTTCTCTTCTTTTTCTCTTCTCTCTTTGTTCCCCCTGTGGTGGTCTTTGTTTCGTGCTTCCGTTGGTGTCCCTTGGGGGTCCCTTTTCTTCCATCCTTCTTATATCCAGAAAGAAGAGGAAATTTTTGTACGTTTTGAGTAGATCGAAATAAAACAAGGTCCATTTGGAATCTTTGGGAAAAGGGTTTTTTTTTCCCCTTTTTCTAAGTCCCAAAATTTGAAAAAGGACGGAGTACCCCCTTGTTGAGGGATAGGGGTAGGGGGGTGGGGGGGGGGAAAAAGGGAAGTTTGGGGGGTTTAGGGGAATAAAGACGGTACGGGGGGGCGGGCGGGACACAAGGGTGAGACGAGGACCCCAGGAGGACCTGAGCAAATATGATTGTCCTTATCGTTAGGGTGACATTCGATCCTGAGTGGGTGGAAGGTATTGGAAAAAAATTTTCAAAAGCGGGACTGGCTCAAGGAGATTTTTCCCCAAAGTCATCTCCCTCCTTCTTTTTCCCGTTTATTTAATTTTTCCTCCTGCTCCTCTCTTATTTTGTTTCCCCTTTTTTTTTATTTTCACATAAAATCCTTACTTTTTATTCCCCCTTTTTATCTTGCTTACATTAATCAGCCCCCTTTGCTTCATGGCCCCGACAAGCTCCAAGGGCAAAAGATTCCTGGGGTGCGGGGAAAAAGGGAAATTGTGAATAATTAAAGGTAGGCAATTGTGAAGCAGAATTGTGTTCAAAATGATTAAAATTTCAGTGATTACTTTCATGTGTCGGGTGTTATTTTCTTTTATCCCAGAGAGAGAAGAGAGGGGAAAAAGAGAGAGAGAAGGAGAGAGAGAGAGAGAGAAGAGAGAAGAGAGAGAGGAGAGAGAAGAAAAAAAAGACAGAAAGGAGGCAGAGAGTGAGTCAGATAGACATCCAATTGAAAAGACGTGAAAGGCGGAGGCGTATAAGAGAAAATATACATAAAAACGGATTAGCAGACAGAGGAAAACGACAGACAGCAGATAGACAGTAAGAAACTACCAACTCACACAAAAAAGAAAAAAAAAATGAAAGAGGCAGAAAAAATAGTGTATTGGGGGGAAAAAAACGTAATTAAGCGAAGGGAGAGGGAGATGAAAAATAAACTTTGTCTGGATGGAGCCCAAACCAGAACTTTAAACCCCAAAAATCTCTCTAAAAGTCGGTCCTCAAACAATAAAAAAAAAATTTACCAACGGCAAAAAGGCGTGCGCGACGAGGCAGGGAAAATGGCGGGATTATTGTGGGGAAAAATAAAAGAAAAAAAATAATGATATAATACGTACGGAAAACAGCCCTGAGATGGATACTGTAGGCCTACACTCTCAAAATGGGGGTACACTTTTAAAAAAAAGGGTAGGAAAAGGGTAAAAAAAGGGGGTTTTTTAGTGATAAAAATACTGCTACCCTTACAAATTCCCCTTTTTGCAACCCTAAATATACCCTTTTTTCAAACCCCAAAATGTCCCTTTCTCAACCCTCTGCCCTAAAAAGGGTAGAAAAAGGGTAGATGAAGGGTATAATCAGCAGCATCTACCCTCCAGCCTGGCCCTAGGGTAAAAAAAGGTAGTGATGGTGCGATGTAAATTCTACCCTTTAAATATACCCCCAAAATTTGGGGGGTATATTAGGGGTAAATTGTTACATCGCACCATCACTACCCTTTTTTATCCCCCTTTTGTCCAGGCTGGAGGGTAGATGCTGCCGATTATCCCTTCACTGCCCTTTATCTACCCTTTTTTTTAAGGGAAGGGTTGAAAAAGGGTATATTTGGGGTTGGAAAGGGTAATTTTGGGTTGCAAAAAGGGTATATTTGGGGTTTTTGCAAAGGGTTTAAAATTTAGGGTTGCAAAAGGGTATATTTGTAAGGGTAAAAAAAGGGTACTTTTCATCACTACAAACCCCCTTTTTCTCCCCTTTTTTTCCTACCTTTCTTTTCTAAGGTGTATAGCAATGAAAAGAAAGAAAAAATAGTAGTGTTGGGAAATTGAAAAGCGGGAAAGCTTATAAATAGGAAAATAGGATTAATAAAGGATAAAATAACTTTACTCATTTTTAAATAGAAGGGAACTGTATTTTGATTAGATGAAAGTTAAAACATTAGCTAATAACTATATCACCATCCCACCATTCAGCTTAACCACTCAGCACCAGTACAATATCACACTTCAGGTCACATTCCCCCTTTATCGTGTTCTTTTCTCCTACGGGTCCTTTTTTGCTTGTCCCCCCCTTCCCCCCCTTTGGGGAAAAAAAAACACCCCCCCCTCCCCCCCCCCCCCCCCCCAAAATTTTTTCCCAAAAAAGGCCCCCCCCCCGAAAGGGCCCCCCATTTTTAAATTGAAAAAAAACCCTTTCCCCCTTTTTTGCCCCCCCCCCTTCACCCCCTTTTACCAACATTTTCCTCCCCCCCCCCCACTTCCTTTTTTGTCCCCCTTTTTCCCCCTTCCCCCTTTTTTTTAACCCCCCTTCTTTTCTTAAACCCCCAAACCCCCCCCACTTTTTTTTTTACTTTTTTCCCCCCCCTTCGTTTTCCCCCAACCCCCCCCCCCACCCTTGCCCCCTTTTTCCTTTTTTTTACCACCCCCCCCCCCCCCTTTTTTTTTTTTTTTTTTTTTTTTTTTTTTTTTTTTTTTTTTTTTGGGGGGGGTTTTTCCTTTTTCCTTTAATTTTTTCTTTCCAAATTTGTTTTTTGACCCCCTATTTTTTCCTCTACCCCCATTTTCTTTTTCTTCCCTTATTCTTTTTTTAAAATTTGTTTTGTATTTTTACCGCCCTTCCTTCCCCCTCTCTTCTCCTCTTCTCTCCCCCAAAAATTCTTCTCTCTCTCCCCCCTCCCCTTCCTTTTTCCCTTCCCTTTCCTCCTCCTCTTTCTTCATCCCCCCTCCTTTCTTTTTTCCCTTCTTTTTCTCTTATTTTTCCCCTTTTTTTTTTTTCATCTTTTTTTTTCTTTTTCCTTTTTTTTTTTTTCTCTTTTTTTTTTTTTTCTTCCCTTTTTTTTTTTTTTTTTTCCCTCTTTTTTTTCTCTCTACACCCTCTTCCCCCTTTCTTTTTCCCCCTTTAAAAGTTTGTATTTTTATTCCCAGGCCCCGCTCCAAAAAATCTCCTTTTTTCAACCTCTCCCTTTCTCCTCTTTTTTTTCCCCCTTCCTTCCTGGCCTTTGTTCAGAATAATTTAACCCCTCTCTTCCCCAAGCCTCCCTTTTCCTTTAAATTTTAAGGGGAAAAATTATTGTGGTTTTTAAAGTTGGATATTAGGTGTTTTTTGTTTTTTTATATTTTTGGGCTTTAATGAAAAAAAATTTTAAAATTACTCGGGGAAATGCAAAAAAGGTTCTTTAAAAAAATTATTGTTTTGGTGAGTTAGATTTGTTTGGGGTTTTTTTTCCCAATAATAAAACTTAAGTGAAAAAATAAAAAGGTAAATGAAACCAAGAAGTTAATTTTTTAAAGTTTTGTAGTTAAACTCTGGGGTAAATTTTGGGGTCAATAAAACACAGAGGTTTATGCCCTTTTACTAAACCCTAAATTCCAGTATAAATAAAGGGGCAAAATAATAAAAGTTTAAAAACCGGTAAATTTAGGGTGAAAAAACCAGCCCAATACGCCCAAAACAACCCACCCCTCGACCCAAACCACCAAAATAAACCCAAAAACACCACAAATTTTAAAGACCCAAACCACCCCACCCTACAGCCCAAAAACCAAACCCCACAACCCCAAACCCCACCCCTACAGACCCAAAACCACACCAATACAGACCCAAACCAACCCACACTACCGCCCCAAAACCAAACCCCCACTACGACCCAAACCCAAACCCACCTACAGACCCAAACCAACACCACACTAAAACCCCCAAACCAGCCCCACACTAAAACCCCCAAAAACCACACCACCTACCCCCCAAAACCACCCCACACAAAACCCCAAAACCCAACCACACTACAGCCCCAAAACCCCAACCCCACCACACTACGCCCCAAAACCACCCCCAAACCTACCCCCCAAAAACCACCACCACACTACAACCCATCAAACGCCCCTGCCAGTGTCGTACCCCGGGAAAAAACCCCGGGCTGAAGTTAAAAGAAAGGGAAATCTGAACGCATAAAAAATGTCTTAGTCGAAGGCCCTCACCTTATATATTCGGTTACAGGCCCAAGCGGTAAACCGACGTTGGGGGGCCCGTATCTTCCCTTGCAACAGGTTAACAACGCTGCTAGGGTCGGATCATGCTGAAAAATTAATAAAGGAGAAATAAGGGAAGGAGACTTTTGATTTTTAGAAAAGGAATACAGCTCCCTTAAGGGGCTCCAGAAAAAAAGGGGGGGGGGTGGGGCTTTTTCTTCCAAAACCCCCCCCTCCCTTCCCCCCCGCCCCCCCCCCCTCTTTGGCGGCTTCCCTTCTCCTGCCTGGGGTGGGGGTGCTGGTGTGGGGGGGAAAAAGGGGGGGGGATGTATTTGAACCCGGGGGGGGGAGGGAAAAAGGAGGTTAAAGGGGGTTTTGAAGGGTACAAGGTTCAGGTTTTGTTTTTTTTGGGTTTTTTTTCTGGGGTGTGTTCAGGGTTGGTATATAGGTTGGAAGGGGGAGTTGAAAAAAAGTTGGTTGTAAGAAAATGTGGGGTGGTTTAAATGGGAAGGGAATTATTAATCTTTCAAAAAATTAAACAAAGCCTTAAGGTTTTTGGGAAAAAGAGGACCTTAAGGGACAGTAAGATGGGAAAAGCGAAAGAAGGTGAATGTGTGGGGAAGCTAAAAAAGGAAAAAATTGGTTTATGGGGAAATTATTGAAATATTTTACTAAAAAATTGTTTGTTTATATGTAAAACCCAAATTCCAAATAATGCGGGTCTTTGATGAGTGGAGAAGTTGGGGGGGGCCCCCCCTTGAAAGGGGCGGGTTTGAAAGGGGAGTGGAAGGGGGGGGGACTGAAAAATGTGAGGAGGGGGGGGGGGCGGGGAGGGGGAAAGGGAAGGTTAAATTTCATACGAATGGAAAAAAAATTTTGAAATAAAAAAAGGTTTTATTTAAAAATTTTTCTAATTTTAATTTAATTTTGTATCATTAAAAATTTTATTTAAAAACCCCTTTGAAATTTTTTTTTTTAACTTTTTTTTTTTTCTCCTACCATAATTGTTTTATATTCACCCCAATTCACCTTTTTCCTCATTCCTTTTTTTAGCTTTCCCTTCCCCTAAACCCTAAAATTAAATTTTTTTGGGTTCAATAAACAACCCTTAGCCCCAAACCCCCCCCCTTCCCCATTCCCCTTTATATACCTAACCCCCCCCAAAAAAAAACCAACCCCCTTCCTCATGTCCCCCTTTTCCCCCAACCCCTTCCCCATGTCCCCTTCATATAGCCTACCCCTTCCCTTTTCCTTCATTAGCCTAATTTCCCAGTTTAAAAAAAAGACCCCCTTTCCCCCCTTTTCCCCCCCCCCTTTCATTTTATATACCTAACCCCCCCCCTTTCCCCCTTTAAAACCCCCCTTTTCCCCTTTCCCCCTTTTTGCCCCCCTTCCTCTGTCCCCCCTTTTTGCCCCCCCTCCTCCGCCCCTTCATATGCTCCCCCCTTTCCCTGTCCCTTTTTACCTAACCCCTTCCTCTTCCCCCCTTAGCCAACCCCCTTCCCCATGTCCCCTTTTGCCTCCCCTTCCCCTTCCCCTTCTTCCTCCCCTTCCTCATCCCTTCTTCCTCCCCTTCCTCTTCCCCTTCCCTTCCTTCCCCTTTATTTTTATTAACCCCCCTGCCCCCTTTTTTTAACCCCCTTTTTCCCCCCCCCATTGCCCCCCCTTTCCCAAATTCCCCCTTCTATAGTAAAAAAATTTTATGTCCCCCCCAATTGCCCCCCTTTCCCAGCCCCTTCATGCCTAACCCCCTTTTATGTCCCCTTTTTAAAAAGAAAAAATTTTTGTCCCCTTCATATTGAACCCCCCCTTGTCCCCTTAAAGCCAACCCCTTTTCCCCCCCCCCCCCCCCCTTTTCGCCCCCTTTATAACCTAACCCTTCCTCCCTTCTCTCCTTTTCTCCTTTTCGGGTTCGTCTTTTCCCCCTTTTTCCCCCCCGTGCTTCCTTTTTTTTTGTTTCCTTCTTTCCCCCTTCTCCCTTTATCCTTTGTTGGCCCCTCCGCTCTCCTCTGCCCTTTCCCCCTTTTTTTTCTGTTTGCCCTGTCTGTTTTGGGGGGCCCCCCTTGCCCCTTGTTTTTGCCCTGTTCGCCCCGGGGGGGGGGGGGCCCCCCCCCTGTTTAAAGGTTTTTTTTTGGGGGTTTGTTTGGGGTCTTTTTCCCCCCTTTTTCCCTTTTTTTTTTTTTTTTTTTTTTTTGGGGGTTTTGGGGTTGGGGGTTTTTGGGATGGGGGGGGTGTGTTGTGGGGTTTTGGGTTTTTTTGGGTTTTTTTGTTGTGGGGTCCCTTCCCCCCCGGCTTTTTTGGCGCCCTTTTCCCCCTGGTCCGGTTTTGGGGCCCTTTTTTGGGGGTCCTTGTTTTTTGCCGCCTGGTTTTTCCTTTCGGGGCCTGGGGGGTGGGGGGCCCCCCGGGGCCCCCTTCCCTGCTGGGTGCTGGCCCCTCCCCCCCCTTCCCCTTCTCCCTTCGTCCTTTCCCCCTCGCCCCTTTTTCCCTTTCCCCCTTTTCCCCCCCCTCTCCTCTTCCTCTCCTCTTCTCCCCTCTTTGCCGTTCTTTTTTCCCCTTTTTTGCCCTTTGGGGGAAATTTTTTTGGTTTTTTGTTTGTTTTTTTTGGGTGTTTTTTGGGTAGTTTAAAAGGGAAAAAAATTGCAAAGGGTTTAAATAACCCCTTTTTTCCCCGGAAAAAGGGGAAAAAGGAAAATGGGGGGAAAAAAGGGGGGGCCCCTAGGGGTTTTTTTGGGTATTCTTGGGGGAGATTGGGGGGGGTGAATTTTGAAAAAAAGATCGGGGAAAATGAGGATGAAAAACAAAAAAGGGAAAGGGGTTTTGGGTTTTTGGATGGTGGTTTGTGGGGGGGGGGGGGGGGGGTTTGTTGGGGTTTGGGTTGGGTTTTTTTGGGTGGTTTTTGGGGGGTTTTTTGGGGGGTTTTGGTTTTGGGGGGGGTGGGGGGGGTTTTTTCAAAAAAATCCCTTGGGCTTTAAAATGTCAGCTTGGTTCTCCTCGTCGTTCTCCCTCCCCGTCATGTTTCTTTCGTCTGCTTTTGCACAGTTAGAAAGACTTGGGTACTGTCTCTCGTGTCTGCTCGTCGTCGGGGTGTTTTGCTTGTTGGGTTGGGTTCTGTGGCTTCTGGGTGGGTAGGACAGAGCTGGGGCAAAGGTGGCAAGGACAAAAGAAGGACAGCTCAGTTGAGTCGTTAAAAAGGATGCTGAATGTCATTTGTCGAGGGTCGTATTTAGAGAGAGATAGTATTGGAAGTTGGAGTAATATAAACAAGGGTTCTTTGCATGAAAAAAGGTTTGCTTTGATAGGAATGTTGTGGGTGTGAAAGTATGTGGAACTGGAAGGGGGATTGCTGTTGGTTGGGACGTGCTGATCGGTTGAAAGTAAGAGGAACACATGGAGGAGGATGGATAGGACAGTTAGTGATTATGAGACGAAAAGTGACCATACTGAGAGATGGTGGGGATTTAGTTGAGGAAAGATCTGGGATAACCCTTGAAGATTAAGCTGAGAGGAAAAAAGGTGAATGTCAGTGCTGTGTAGCAGGTGTTATGAGGATGAGATGTGAGTGTTTGTTTGGTTTGTGATAGGTTGGGCCGTGATGTGTATGTGTGATGGGTGTGTGTGTGTTTCGTGAGGGGGGAGTGTGTAGTGTGGTGCG
>JACEEZ010006165.1:137500-147500 GCA_016584305.1 Chionoecetes opilio | reverse complement strand
CCTTCGAGAGTCTCTGGTATCTGAGCACACACTGCTTCCATACGGCGAGGTGAATTGAGAGGTTCAGCCATTCGATTTTCACGGATTTCATGTAGATATGCTAATTTTTCATCTGGATTTCCTCTCACATTTCTGAAAAATGTCAAGGGACCATAGTCTCGGATGTCTATTGCGTGTACGATACATGATGGGCATTTAGGGTTTTCAGATCTGGTTCATATTTTGTCGCTTTTTCGTTTCCTCGTGCTAGCCATGATTTAGTCCAGTTATATTCCACCACCAGAAAGAACTACGGATGTACCACAGAGAATGTTACGTCACTGACATACCATCTACACTATCACTATCACCGATGCATCTAAGGAGAAGGAAAGTAGTGTTAATTGACATCGTATACAGGTTAGCGATACACATGAGCAATACAGTATTGTATGAAAAACAAACATATATATACAATATATATACATATATGACATGACATATGGAGCAAAACAGTGTTTACAAATGGCAACTGAACAATACTAAGTTGTATTATCTAGTTGCCCATGATTAACTGGTAAAATTTAATATAAAACTATGTTTTATCGAATGTATGTATTTGATGTAAGTAAAGTTTCACTAGGGGGGTGGGTTACATTGGTAACAATTAGTGTATGATAATCATATATGTATGTCAATTGTTTGACTGCATTAGATGGGCGAATAATAGACGATGATTTTGATATGTTAAACTGACCAGTATGTTGTATATTAGTGAAGTTATTGTCATTTATGTTGAAAGTTGTCGGCGAAACCGATGTAATTTTACCGCCTTTTTTTAGATTTTTGCCGTTCCTTGACTAAGCTTGTACCAATTACTGCATTAATTGTTCTTATTACACTAGGCCATGTTATTCTTGTCACGTGGGCACCAAAACTAAATTTGTAACTATATTATTTGTGATTTTATGGACATTTTGGTAATTTCGAGAAAGTCAAATATTTCGCGATCGACGATGGCCGCCATACGAACCCCATGGGACATTAGTTGACAGTGTTAACATTGATTTTTGTTTTCTAGACATATTTGTGCATCTAAAAAGTAGGTCTCATTAGATTGTCCAGGGGGTGCACGTGGGGTCCACTGGACTACTAGACTAAACATGTTGGTCTGAAATATGTAATGTGGTTGTCATGGTAACCAAAAAATCACCATGAAGCTACACGATTTCGAAATTTTCATTGCCAGATTTGAAATGTAGACAAATTTTCCTTTCAGATGGTATATTATGAAGCTGTTACCGCATGGGTACCACGAAAGTCGATTTTAAAGACA
This sequence comes from Chionoecetes opilio, assembly GCA_016584305.1. Lineage (NCBI taxonomy): Eukaryota > Metazoa > Arthropoda > Malacostraca > Decapoda > Majidae > Chionoecetes > Chionoecetes opilio. The sequence goes on along the minus strand of JACEEZ010006165.1, from coordinate 146,185 downwards.
CTTCTCAGTTTTGGCCCCTAGACTAGTATACGAAACCGACGTGCATTGATGCAAGAGAGAGAGAGAGAGAGAGAGAGAGAGAGAGAGAGAGAGAGAGAGAGAGAGAGAGAGAGAGAGAGAGAGAGAGAGAGAGAGAGAGAGAGAGAGAGAGAGAGAGAGAGAGAGAGAGAGATGGAAAAGCTTAAAGGGATTCAGTCAGATACGTATAGAGAAGTAATCAATTAAAAACAAATGAAAAGGTGCAGTCCATGAAATCCGACAGAGGAGAACTCACACACACACACACACACACACACACACACACACACACACACACACACACACACACACACACACACACACACACCACACACACGTGTGTACTCCGGTACAGGGTACCGGAGTACACACTACACATGTATAGGGTACTCCGTAGTGTAGAGGTAGCACGCTCGGCTCACAACCGAGAAGTCCCAGGTTCGATCCCCGGGCAGAACGGAGACAGATGGGCTGTTTCCTTAAAACCCGAGCCCCTGTCCACACAGCAGTTAATGGGTACCGGGTGTTAGCCGGGGGTTGTGACCCGCCTCTTTGGGTGATGGCTTCGGCCAACACTAAGGATGAATGATAAGAATGTTGATATGAAGACGGGGCCATACAAGTGCAGCTCAGGCCCTCTAAAATACAACTTGATGAATACAACTAGATAAATACACACACACACACACACACACACACACACGTCACGTACTCCGTAGTGGTAGCGCGCTCGGTTCACAACCGAGAAGTTTCGGGTTCAATCCCCGGGCAGAGCGAAGATAAATGGATTGTCTTCTAAAAACCCGATTCCCTTTCCACCCAGCCGGGGCCAGCAGTGAATGGGTAGCGGGTGATAGTAACCGCCCGACCCGCCTCCCGGGGTGGTGGGTTCGGCCAACACTGAGCACTAAGGATGAATGACAAAATTTAGATATGGAGACGGGGCCATACGAGTGTAGCTCAGTCTCTGTAAAAATACAACTAGATGAATACAACTAGATGAATACACACATACACACACACACACACACACCACACACACACACACACACACACACACACGAGGACAATACAAACTTAGTGCGACATAAGTTTGTTCCTGCTAAAGAGGTCAGCCATCACACTTACTCGAGAGGGAAGAATGGTCAAACTCTCCCGATTGTTTCTGTCAGGCTAAAAATTGCATGATACAAACTTTCACACAGCGGTAACACCTGGCTCCATCACCACCACCATCCTTACCACCTTGTATACATAGCAAAATATACAACAATGCACGATCGTTACAAGAAAAAATGTGATGCTTGACGCTTAAATGAAGAAATATGCTCCAATCCGCCGTAGAGGAGAGGAAGTAGGAGGAGAAGAAGAAGCATAGTGGACACAGTTTAAGATGAAGAAGAGGAGGAATAAGAAAAAGAGTGGGGGGAAATAAATTAAAATGATGTCACTTGCTTGTTGTGTTGACGAAGATTCCATAACGGAGGAAAATACGTGAAAATGAATGTAAAGAAGTGAGAGAAGGAAAAGGAGGAACCAGGTGGAGAAGGAAAGAAAGGAAAACAAAGAATAATGAAAGAAGAGAGTTGTGAAGGAAAGAATAAGACAAAAAAATAACAGGAAGGAAAGCCGAGAAGGAAGAATTTATTAATATTGAGGTTGAGGTGGATGAGGAAGGGATAAAAGAGGCTAAGGATAAAGGGATAAATAATGATGGGGATAAGGAAAATATATAAGCAATAAGAAATCAAAAAGATAACAATGGCGGCTGGAAAGGAGGAAGAAGAAGAAGAACAGAAAGAAGAGGAGGAAGAGGCAGAGGAAGAGGAGGAGGAGGAGGATGGAAGATAAAAGATAAAAGAACGCAAAGGCTGGTGATGGTAACGATGATGGTGATAAAAGTGACTGTGATAGTTGGTTGATGTGGAATAACAAAACACATCTTGACCTATTTGTAGACTTTAGTTAACACAAAACGCGTGTGCATTCCTGTAACAATTTTTCAGTATCAGAGTGGAATTTTAACACACAAGATAAACACTTATAAACAAGTAATATACATTCACAGTATATTGGAGGAATACCCACCTGGCTTGGTTCCCTGCTTCTCTCGGACTGATCCACACCTGCTAACTCGTTTACCACCCTGACTAATACGCGGTGCTGCCAAATCTACGTAAATGACGAACTACCACAACCCATCAAATAGTTACCCTAGAATATGACATAGTAGGCCAATCACATAGTTATCATCAGCTAACTATTACAATGGTGATGATGGTGACGTAACTGTGATGCTGCGGCTCAAATGGTGAGGAGGGTAGCATCCTTTTTTTCTTGTTGCTGTCCTCCTTTAGGTTTGAGGGACTTTTGATAGGGCACTTAGATTTTACGAATCAGTCGAATTTTGGGATGGCATATGAGAAGCCGTCATAGTTGAAAAAAATTGTTAGATAATGACAAAAAACGAGGTATTTGAATATAGTACTTGTAGGAAGTATAAAAAGCCATGCAAAATTTTACTTCTACTCAGGAAAGCACAATACTTCTTTGCCCCTAAGAAATCAAGTACTTCGCGTGATCTAATGGTTAATTAAGTGAGCAAAAAGTACGTATATGCATTACGTATGTATTACTTTTTACCTCATGCATTTGTTTTTTCATTAAATGTTTCATAATGTTCACTTGAGTGCTATTAGGGAATCCCAGGTGCACTGACCTTCTCTGTTTAGCAGACCTGTCAAGTCAGGAGACCAACACCAGCTGTATCTCGGTGGGAAATTATTCAATTGTAAGCAATTTGAGAAACATTATGGGTTGAACGAGCTTCCCCAGACTTTAGATTAGAATGACGCCGGCGTAAAAGGGATCATCACGCATCACTTCCTGAGGGAATTATGCGTCCCCTCAGCAGAGGGCGTCACGGTGCCGTCACTGGGCAGCCAATAGAGGATGTCACTCGAGGGCGATATTTTCCAGCAATAATCAGCGACCACACGCCCTGGGAAGGAGAGAGACACTTTGTGGAGACGCACATCAAGCCTGCAAGACTGACTGTATAAACTTCGACATAGTGAACACTATATACCAGTAAGACTCACTCGAGCGTACATTCACTTAATCGTTTACTCATATGTTTACATGTCCATACCAACCAAAACACACTGGAACCTTTACGTGTAGAAAGCAATAAAGAAGGCAAAGCACACTCACGTCCAATGTTTGTTTAGTGTGACGTCATCAATTATGGAGCAAACCAAGCAAGCATCCCCTGCCTTCGCTTAGATCAGTCTGACGCGTCGAGGACAAAGGCTAGCCACCAGGCGAGTAAAACCAAGGCCTCCTAGAACACCTCCCTAGAGGGTGTTCTAGGATGCCTTGGTAAACGTACTTCTACTTAACGGAAATATATTACAGAGCAGATGAAAAAGTGATGCAGTGAAAGGAAAAAAGGAAAAGAAACCTCTAAAAATGTGTAAAAAATAGGAAGTAGGGAAAAATTACAGTCTATTTAAGCATAACATAATGACATAAATATGACATAACATAAATAATTATGCATAACATATTAATACGCGTGGGTTTGAAGTGTCACTTTTGCTGCCAACCGTTTGGCTCGAGTAAAAGTTTCAGATTTCACGAATACTTATTTACAATAACCATACTCTGCACCTGGCTATGGGTGACCCGCCAACAACTCACCACACTAACATCGCTGCTAAAAAGAATTTCGACATAAAACACGCCTCTCTGTGCCGGATAGTAAGGTTCATAAACGTCAAACGCAATAAATCCTGAGACCTTCCAGCCAAGGTGATGGAAGAAGCGTGTCAAGAGGGCCAGGCAAGCACCTCACCCACACACATGTAAGCATTCCAGACAAGTGAAGGTCAGCACTTAGATGATTCTGAATGTGAGGATGGCATTTCTGGCATGATATTTTAGCATGTCAAAAAGAAGATATCGTAAACAGGAATAAAGAGAGATCAGCCAAGATAAGGAAAAGATACATAGACAAAGGACACACTATCACATTTTGGGGACAAGGACACAAAGACCCAACGCAGCATTTCTTGAGAGAAAGTGTCATCGCAGGAGCCAAGTCGGCGTCTGGATGATGTGTTGAGTCTCATTTCCTTCCGTCAAGCCTGCAGCGCTTCGCCTCGGGAAGCTATTTTTTCAGGTCAATGTTTGACATTAATGGTGGACCGGAATGGTGTACAGTCGACCGTCGCAGGGAATTCGGTTCAGGCCACACGCAGCAATTTGCGCGAAGGTTTAAAATATGAAAATGCAGGGTGAAAATAGTAAATGGGAATGTGTGGTGGAAATGAAAGGACGGGGACCTATTAGTAATTACTGCCTTAGGCGGTAAAAGGTCGGCATGTGTATTTTCTCTACCTTTGAATTCATGGTAGAAATGTCGTCATCGTCATCATCGTCGACGTCGTCGTCGTCGTCGGTGTCATAGTAGCATAGCAGTAGTAGTAATAGTAGTAGTAGTAGTAGTAGTAGTAGTAGTAGTAGTAGTAGTAGTAGTAGTAGCAGTAGTAGTAGTAGTAGTAGAATTAGTAGTTGTTGTTGTATTAATAGTAGCGCAAATATTAGCAGTTGTAGCAGTATTAGTAATATAAATTGTAGTTGCTCTATCAAGATTCAACCAAATTTCGCTGCATAACCTTAAACCTTTCCGACAGTCAGCCTTTCTCTTCCACACTTCATAATATATCTATATGTAGGATTTCAGGCAAGAAAACTTTATTAAGGCATCCACATCATCTTTCTTGTAGAAAAGAAATGCAGTTTGGCGCCAAGAATCTACTGCCATTACCATGCAGAAGAGAAAAGGGGAGAGAGAGAGAGAGAGAGAGAGAGAGAGAGAGAGAGAGAGAGAGAGAGAGAGAGAGAGAGAGAGAGAGAGAGAGAGAGAGAGAGAGAGAGAGAGAGAGAGAGAGAGAGAGAGAGAGAGAGAGAGAGAGAGAGAGAGAGAGAGAGAGAGAGAGAGATTCAACGATGAGCGTAACTTTTCTCCATGGCGTCACTGAGCCTTGAAAGCGTTCGCAGGCATTGAGGACAAGCGAGGGATGGTAAAGGCCGCTCGATGCCTTTTTTCCAGCAGGCAGGCTCAGGTAGGAGCTAAGAGAACCGAAAGGGTAAGTAGATGGAGCGGAGGGTGACGTGATGTTTCAGCCTTATATTTCAACAGGGGTTGGAGACTAGAAACCTAGCTGGGATCAGGGTGTTGGAAATGCCTGGAAAAGGGGAAGATAGAAGGCTTCTCTGAGGGTGGTGGAAGTGGGAAGTGACATGGTAGTGACCAGACCAGAGGAGAAGGTACATCAAGGAATGTTAAATGGTGTGGGAAAAGTTGTATGTAAAGAACCACTGGGCCAAAGAAAGGGTCTCACACTGTGATAAAGAGGGAAAAAGGCATAGAATAAATTAATTGAGAGAGAGAAAAAGAGAGAAAAAAAAAGAGAGAGAGTGAGAGAGAGAGAAAGAGAGAGAGAGAGAGAGAGAGAGAGAGAGAGAGAGAGAGAGAGAGAGAGAGAGAGAGAGAGAGAGAGAGAGAGAGAGAGAGAGAGAGAGAAGAGAGAGAGAGAGAGAGAGAGAGAGAGAGAGAGAGAGAGAGAGAGAGAGAGAGAGAGAGAGAGAGAGAGATAAGGGATGAAAAGCCATAAAAAAAAGGGTAGACAACCAGATAAAAAGATAAAGAGCATAATTAAGGAGAATGAAACAAACACAGAGATAAATTGGGGAGGCGGTAGCGGAGTGGTTAGCGTCTCCGACTGGCGTTCTCGGTGACCCGAGTTCGATCCCCGAAGAAACCCAAAACCTTTCTGCACCGTCGAGTGGCCTAAGAACATCCACATGCCCTGTCCATGAACTCTACCTTCGATTGCGAGTGCATCGGAGGACACAGGGGGGCGGCATGAGCCTTTCATACACAGGCGTCACTATAAGAATCCTGCCTGCGCCACCACGGGCGAGGACCAACCATCACAGCCCTCAAGTGAACCTCCAGAGCCTACCATCCGAGCCCTGGGTCACCACTGCCTACAGGCGCTATAGGCATAAATGTAAAAAAAAAAAAATAATAATAATAATAATAATAATAATAATGAAGAAAAATTAGTAAAACCACGAAAAAAAAAAAATTATCAGAGGGAGGAAACAGCGAGAAAAAAAAAATGCAATACCAAGGCATGGGTCACAGGACGAAAGAGGGGACATGTATAGTAGTATTAGTAGGAGGATGAAGTGTAGGAATACAAAGGAAGAAGAGATACCAATAACCCTACTATGCCAAACGAAGCTGACAGTAGGACTTCTTTCTACCACTATAGTTTCTACGTGTTAGAGGTAAAATAATAGCTGAGTTGAAGGCTCTTCCTCACTCACCACCCCCTCTGGTCGAGGCCAGCAGGACAAAAAAGTGAGAAAAAAACACCTTCCAATACTGAAAAAACTGTCATGCATATAAAATCTACTTAGACCAAAGTAATCGAGCTGGGCAGTTGATGTTAAGTATTTATCTACTTTGTTTTGAACGCTTCAATCATGCACAATTAACTAATTGTGCTAAAAGAAAGTTCCATATCTTAACAATTATATTTTGAAGAAATGGTGTTTCTCTACATGTCACCGAAATCGTTTACCAATCAATCAATCAATCACTGGGGGCATACGCCGGGGGGCGCGTCGCCTCGCCCAGCCTACGACGCCACTCCCGGGGGTCGCCACGCGCGAGTCCCCATGCAGGCTCCCTTCCTCTACCAAGCAACTCTTGACAGGAAGCATCAACTTGCCCCAGCCACGAGCCTTGTAGGGGGCCCGTAGGCCTCCTCTTACAGATACAACCCGATGGGAGGGATCGGTTTCAGGGTAGTGGGCCACATGCCCATATAGCCGAAGTTGGCGCTGACGGATTATGCAGGTAAAAGGCCTCGATTCAGTTTCACGGTGCAATCGCTGATTTGACACGTAATCATCCCATTGATACCCTATGATTCTGCGAAGACACTTATTAATAAAGGCATCGATTCGCCTCTTCAAGTCGCTATTTAGTGTCCATGTCTCATAGCCATAGAGTAAGACAGGGATCACAAGCGACTTGAAGATCCAGATCTTTGTCCTCCTGCACAGGTACCGACAACACCAATACTCATGCTGAGCGTGTCTATAACACCGTGGGCTATGCCAATCCGCCGTAAGACTTCTTGACGTGACCCGCCGTCATTATGAATTGCGCTACCAAGGTATGCAAAACTTTCCAAGATCTCAATGTCCTCGCCGCATGCATGAACAGACTGTACTGTTCTGAACTGCCTCTAAACACCTAGACCTTGGTCTTGAGCCAGGAGACCTCAAGCACCAAAAACTTAGCCTCCTCTTGCAGCGCCTCAAGAGCCATCACCAGGACCTCCAGCGACTCAGCAAAGATTATCGCATCATCGGCAAAAACAAGTTCAGTGATCTTGGTATTGCCGAGGGATGCTCGACAATCACTTTGATCTACAACTTTGCACAATACCCAGTCCATACAAGTGTTGAAAAGTGAAGGGGCAAGGACGCACCCTTGCCTCACTCTTGTATTAACAGGAAAGAAGCTGGATACACCTCCCCCATACTTCACAACACTCTCAGTCCCAGATTAGAGACCAGTCACCAAACCAATAGTCCTTGCCGGAATCTCGCGAAGTTGCAGAAGATTCCAGAGTGACTGAGACAATGCCTTCTTGTAACATACTCTTGTAACATTACTTCTTGTAACTTGTAACATACACTGAGTAAAATGCCTTCTTGAGAGCAACATAGGCTGCAAGCATCCCCCGTCGAAACTCACGTCGGCGTTCCACAAGGATACGAAGCGCTAGGATACGGTCCGTTTTTTACTTACCATGCGTGAACCCAGACTGCTGAGTTCTCTGATGGCTTAGCAGATGGTTGCGGATCCATGTCAGCAATAGATGGGTAAGCACCTTGCCTGTCACGCTGAGCAATGTAATACCGCGGTAATTGTTGCAGTCCTGACGGTCCCCTTTCCCTTTCCAGATAGGTACAACCAGCCCCCTTTTCCAGTCAGGAGGAATGGTACCCGATTGCCACACGGCAGTCAGGACAGCATGCAACCAAGGGAACATGGTAACACCCCCAGATTTGATGAGCTCCGCACTGATATTACAAACACCAGCTGCCTTTCTACCCCTCAACTTTGCTACAGCCTCTCTGACTTCGTCATGAGAGGGTGCGGTTTCGTCAATGGGAGGATTGGCATCCACTGCCCGTAATCCAGTGGTGTGAAGCTGCTCAATTGGAGCAATCAATCATTGGGGGCATACTCCGGGGGGCGCGTCGCCTCGCCAACCCTACGACGCCACTCCCATGGGTCACCACGCGCGAGTCTTCATGCAGGCTCCTCTCCCATACCAAGCAGCTCTCGACAAGAAACATCAATTTTCCCCAGCCACGAGCCTTGTGGGCGCCCCCTTGGCCTCCTCCACGCCAGATTGTCTCTTACATATACAACCCGATGGGAAGGATCAGTTTCAGGGTAACGTGCCACATGCCCATATAGCCGAAGTTGGCGTTGACGGACTATGCAGGTAATAGGCCTCGATTCAGTCTCACGGTGCAATCGCTGATTTGACACGTAATCATCCCAGC
>JACEEZ010006165.1:107500-127500 GCA_016584305.1 Chionoecetes opilio | reverse complement strand
CTGGAGGAAGGAGAATTGCAACAGCAATCATCATCTTCAGCACCGTGGTCACAACTTCAGGCAGCGGGGAGTTTTGAATGGTGGTCGGGACAGTGAAGGCCTTCTAGAAGAATGCTCACGTCTTCCGAAGTGCCTTCAAGGGTTGAGAACACCATCTTGGTGGTGGAGGTGTTATCAAGGTGAGAGTGGCTGGCTGTCTGCTTAACCCTGGGCGGCGAAGCTCTGTCATCAGCGTGGTTAGACTACCCCTTTCCCCTGGATACGTGGGTGGGAGAGTGGACGTGGCCGGCCACAAGCGAAAGTGAAAGTGGTAATCACCGTCATCGGAACGAAGCAGGTGTAGTTCCTCACACAGACAAACAGGCAACGAGAGAGAAAGTTGAATGAAAGCAGAAGACAAGGACCTTTCGTTCAAGCCAAATGGTCAAGCAATATACCTTTGGCGATTTCGAGAGAGATAAAAATAGAAGAAAAAAAAGGAGAGAGAAGTTATCAAAAGCAGCATAAGATTATCTTCAGTGCCTATTTTAACAATAGTTACTGTGATTAAAAGTGTATGCATTGAGATCAGATCATAAATAAGATTAACGTAGCAAACAAAAATTGATAAAACTAAATAATAAAAACTAAGCAAATGAAAGAAATGAAACTTCAGTGAAACGCATTTTCAGTGATACTCGCTTCGTTTATGAATGCAGCACACACACACAAACACTCTCTCTCTCTCTCTCTCTCTCTCTCTCTCTCTCTCTCTCTCTCTCTCTCTCTCTCTCTCTCTCTCTCTCTCTCTCTCTCTCTCTCTCTCTCTCTGTACCCACGCCAACAGGTATTATGGTTTAACTGCATTAGCTTCATTAAGAAATTTCGTTACGTGACACGCAAGTGACACTCAAAACACACTGACTTCGCTACTACATAATTATGTATATGACTGTCTGTTTATATCTTCTATAATAAGCGAAAGTGTGTCTGTCTGTCTGTCTGTCTGTCTGTCTGTCTGTGTGTGTGTGTGGTATAGGTTCCGCCCCCCGTGGCGCAAACACCTCATATGTCACATTTTTGGAATCAGGTTGACCAGGGGAAGGTCATAAGCCCACTTATGAGATGATCCGATCACTTTTTTTTTTTTTTTTTAGCAGCCTATTAGCGAGAATTGTGAAAACAAAAGTGGGTTGCGAGAATTGAGGAAGCCTTGATGTAGGGTGATGGGTAATGGGTGAGTGAATGGGTGGGGTGATGGGTAATGGGTGTGGGGTGATGGGTGAGTGAATGGGTGGGGCGTGATGGGTTGGGGGTGATGGGTGATGGGTGAGGGAATAGGTGGGGGGTAATGGGTGAGTGAATGGGTGTGTGGTGATGGGTAATGGGTGAGTGAATGGGTGGGGGGTGATGGGTAATGGGTGAGTGAATGGGTGGGGGGTGATGGGTAATGGGTGAGTGAATGGGGGGGGGGGGGATGGGTAATGGGTGAGTGAATGGGTGGGGGGAAATACATACATTTCTACATCCATGATTTCAGGAAAGTTAGAAGGGGCTATCTGGAGAGTCCATGTTTGGTGGGCCGAAGGCCCACCAAACACAGGTGGTGGGCCAAAGGCCCACCAATAGCCCTCCGCAGGAGCTAGCCAAAAAGTCCGCCCGGGGTGCGGCTTTGCGGCTAGTATATATATATATATATCTATAATAATATAAGCGAAAGTGTGTCTGTCTGTCTGTCTGTCTGTCTGTGTGTGTGTGTGTGTGTGTGTGTGTGTGTGTGTGTGTGTGTGTGTGGTATAGGTTCCGCCCCCCGTGGCGCAATCACCTCATATGGCACATTTTTGGAACCGGGTTGACCAGGGGAAGGTTTTAAGCCCACTTATGAGATGATTCGATCACTTTTTTTTCTTTTTTTTTAGCAGCCTATTAGCGATAATTGTGAAAAAAAGTGGGTTGCGAGAATTGAGGAAACCTTGATGTAGGGTGATGGGTAATGGGTGAGTGAATGGGTGGGGTGATGGGTAATGGGTGTGGGGTGATGGGTGAGTGAATGGGTGGGGGGTGGTGGGTGATGGGTGAGGGAATAGGTGTGGGGGTGATGGGTAATGGGTGAGTGAATGGGTGTGTGGTGATGGGTAATGGGTGAGTGAATGGGTGGGGGGTGATGGGTAATGGGTGAGTGAATGGGTGGGGGGTGATGGGTAATGGGTGAGTGAATGGGTGGGGGGAATACATACATTTCTACATCCATGATTTCAGGAAAGTTAGAAGGGGCTATCGGAGAGTCCGTGTTTGGTGGGCCGAAGGCCCACCACCAATAGCCCTCCCGCAGGAGCTAGCCAAAAAGTCCGCCCGGAGGGCGGCTTTGCGGCTAGTATATATATATATATATATATATATAATATATATATATATATTATATATATATATATATATATATATATATATAATATATATAACAGAACCGCCCGAATTTGTCAATGAAAAATGGCGGTGTGTGTGTGTGTGTGGTGTTGTGGTGTGTGTGTGTGTGTGTATGTATTCATCTAGTTGTATTCGTCTAGTTGTATTTTACAGGGCCTGAGCAATGCTCGTATGGCCCCGTCTCCATTTCAACATATATTTTATCATTCATCCTAGTGCTTAGTGTTGGCCGAAGCCACCATCCCGGGAGGCGGGTCACAAACCTCCGGCTAACACCCGGTACCCATTCACTGCTGGGTGGACAGGGGCTCGGGTTTTAAGACCGCCCGTCTGTCTTCGCTCCGCCCGGGGATCGAACCCGGGACTTCTCGGTTGTGAGCCGAGCATGCTAACCCTTACACTACGGAGTTCCCTTACACTACGGAGTATGTGTGTGTATGTGTGTGTGTGTGTGTGTGTGTGTCTGTGCATGTGTGTGTGTGTGTGTGTATTCCTCAGTGGTGTGATGTATGTATTGTACAGTCGCAGCCATTGCTCATCACACAGTCATTATAATACAGCGAAAAAAAATGAGGACGTTTATGACGACGTAAATAGTGATGATGATGGTGACGATGATTGAATACCACGTCCAACAACGCTACCCCTTCCCTCCCACCATGTCCTCCCTCCTCCTTTCTCTATTGTGTTATGGTGCGCACGATGAAAAATTATTCCAATGAAGAGCATGAGTATGGATCATGCTGTCAATATGTTACGTAATATCAGCAACAGCATTAGCAATAGCGGTAGTAGTAGTAGTTAGTAGTAGTAGTAATAGTAGTAGTAGTAGTTAGTAGTAGTAGTAGTAGTAGTAGTAGTATAGTAGTAGTAGTAGTAGTAGTAGTAGTATTGTAGTAGTAGTAGTAGTAGTGGTGGGAGACGAAAACAACGCTTATTCACCCGATTGGTAGTACATTCCAGCAGTGGTTTCGATACTTCGTCGTGTAGGTGTTCCGACCTTGACATTAGCAAAACATGAAATATAAGGCAGCCTCCCCTCGCTATCCCACGACCGTCTCAACCCACAGCTGGCCACGCACGCCCTCTTCCCTCCCCCCTCCCTTCAAGCTGCATCCCTTTCATGACCGCCGCCCTCACTCCTCCAACCTCATCTCGCCTCACCTTGTTCAGGGCGGGGGCCGTGAAGTTGGAAAATTATGAGGTTATTTTCTACACGAATTGTATTCACATTCATATCTTTTTTTTTGCGTATCATCTCTGTTTCTGCTGTCTATCTGTCTTTCTCTCCGTCTGTCCGCCCGTCTGTCTGTCTGTCCGTCTGTCTATCTTGTCGGTTTTGTCTGTCTGTGTCTGTCTGTATTATCTATATTATTTGTGTCTGTCTGTCTGTCCGTCTGTCTTATCTGTGTCTGTCTGTCAGTCTGTATGTCTGATGTCTGTCTGTCAGTCTGTCTGTCTGTCTGTCTGTCTGTCTGTCTGTCTCTGTCTGTCTGTCTTTGTCTTCTGTTCTGTTGTCTTTCTTGTATGTCTGTCTGTTATGTCTGTTCTGTCTATCCGTCGGGCTCTCTCTCTCTCTCTCTCTCTCTCTCTCTCTCTCTCTCTCTCTCTCTCTCTCTCTCTCTCTCTCTCTCTCTCTCTCTCTCTCTCTCTCTCTCTCTCTCTCTCTCTCTCTCTCTCTCCGATAACCCCTTTGTTTTGGATTTCTGCGTTTTCCTCTGACCTATACCGATTTTCTCCTCCTCTACCTCCTCTTCCTCCTCATCCTCCTTAGTATTTTCCTCCTCTTCCTTTGTTCACAACCTTTGGGCTCGGTGACACCCTGAGGCCGTTACACATATAGGAACAGCTTAAAAATGAAGAGAAAAAATATCTATGCTTCTCCTACTCCTTCTGCTTCTCCTTTATCTTCATTCTTCCTTTAATTACTCTTCTTTCGTCTTTTCCTTCCTCTACTATCTTCTTCATCTTCTTATCATTTTCTTTTTCTTCTCATTTGGTTATTCTACTCATTTTTGTTCTCGTTGTCATCTTACTCACTACATACTTACCTTTACTTTACCGGCCGATTTTCTTTTAATTCTCTGTAGCCACCTTGACATATATCTTCTCATCACTTCACTTTTCCTCTAATATAAATAGCTACATGACAGGTGCACGATTACTACGTAGACCACCACCGTAACCAACCAACACTACCATCAACACTACTACCACCACTTTCACCATCACCACCTACTCGTGCTTACAACCATCACTTGCATCATCTCTTATGCCACCACAACCACCACCGGCAGCACCTACCACATTATCACCAACACCACCAGTATCATCAACGCCTCCGCTATTTCGGCTGAAATGTCCCAGCATGTCCCTGGAGGGCAGTATTACCGCCACCCTTGCTGCTGAGGCTGCAGGAATCCCGCAGAGTATTTCATTCTTGACCTGGCGAAGCTCATGAATTATAGTGACCACGAGCTGTGACAGCCAGGAGTCCTCGCCAGGCTGGTGACCAAATGTTCCCGCCCTGCAGCTAACCACGCCAAAAGAAAGAGAGAGAGAAAGAGATAAAGAGAGAGAGAGAGAGATAAAGAGAGAGATAAAGAGAGAGAGAGAGAGAAATAGAGAGAGCGAGAGAGATAAAGAGAGAGAGAGAAATAGAGAGAGCGAGAGATAAAGAGAAATAGAGAGAGAAGAAATATATATAGAGAGATAGAGAGAAAAGAGAGAGAGAGAGAAGAAAAGAGAGAGATGAGATATAGAGAGAGAGAGAGAGAGAGAGAGGGAGAAAGAGAGATAGAGAATAATAGAGACGAGAGAGAGAGAGAAAGAGAGAGCGAGAGAGATAGAGAGAGAGAGAGAGAGAGAGAGAGAGAGAGAGAAGAGAAGAGAGAGAGAGAGAGAGAGAGAGAGAGAGAGAGAGAGAGAGAGAGAGAGAGAGAGAGAGAGAGAGAGAGAGAGAGAGAGAGAGAGAGCTGTAAAAGTAGTAGTATATCCTATCCCTAAGGCCCCTAACTCTATGTATTCTTTTTTATCTCGTTCTCTTTCTGTCTATCTCTTTCTCTTTCTCTCTTTCTGTCTCCTTTATTGATTACCCATCGATTTATTTACTAAAAAAAATAAGTTCCCATTGACAGGAAGAAAGTTATGGATTTCACACTTCAAGCTCTCTTCAGATTTTCTTCCTTACGTGCTCCCTTCCTCCTGCTCCCTGAAGATGCATCTCCCTTACACAGTGCGAATTCCTCCAGACGGGGATGACAGAAGGAAAAATTACTCTCTGTAAATTAATTCCACCAATTAGTTTATATACTGTCAGTGTTAGATGTTTTAGATAGAAGGCGTCATGAGCCAATAGAGAAAATTTAACAGAGGCTTAACGGTGGCTTGAAAAATCTATAGGAAGCGAATTGATTACAACTTGAAGATGAAACATTGATTTTTACTCTGCCTTTCTGTAAATATTCATGACCCTCCGAGATTGTATTGTCATTTAGGACATCCTTATCTCATCTATACACTTTTGTATTTAGTCACCTCCAAATCATCACTAACATGCACATCTACATTTACTATTCTACTACTTGAACTTATGATACATTTATCTTTCGTTTCTCATAGTTTTTTTTTATTCCACAGTTATCATTATATATTTCCATCTACCAATTCTTCTTCTACTCCTCATTTTCCTCCTCCCTTCATCAAACGCTCATCAGGCCCGTCTAGTATGTGCTTTCCGTCCACGCCGTCTCATCCCCCGACTCACATTGCCTCATCAAACCTCACCTCCTCATGACCTCATAAACTCGTTAACCGACATAACGCACAGCACACCCTTAAAAACGCTTATCCGCCACCTTCCTCTGTACCTCAAGTCTGAAATATGGAGTCCTGCACGCCCGAAATATAGTTCTGCACGCCAGTTTATCTATTCGTCTCTTAAGCCCTCGTATACACACACACACGCATGCGCGCACACACACACATACACACACAGACACGCACGCACGCACGCACGCACGCACGCACCTCACACACACACACACACACACACACACACACACACAATACGAGGGTACACCTTAGTGTATTCTAGTGGTTAGCATGCTCGGTTCACAATCGATAAATCTCGGGTTCATTCCCCGGGCGCATATTCCCGTTTTCTGGAAGAGTATGTGGTATAGGGATATCAACAGCCAATCACGGTTGTCACAACTCGTGACGTCACATAAAGGGGTGGAGCTAACGTGATCGCCGTGCTCGTCGTGAACTTCCCTTACACCCTTCAAATACCTCCCTTCACCCCTTCAATACCTCCCCTTTCACCCCTCATAACCTCATGCTTTGTTTCACCCCTTCAATACCTCCCCTCTCACCCCCTTAAACTCTCTTTCACCCCTTTAATACGTGCCCTCTAACCCTCTTAAACTTTCTTTCACCCCTCATAACCTCATGCTTTGTTTCTCCCCTACAATACCTGAAGGGGTGAAGGGAGGCATGAAGGGGAAAGTTTAAGGGGGTGAGAGGGGAGGTATTGAAGGGGTGAAACAAAGCATGAGGTTATGAGGGGTGAAAGGGGAGGTATTGAAGGGGTGAAGGGAGGTATTTGAAGGTGTAAAGGAAGTTCACGGCAATCACGTTAGCTCCACCTCTTTATGTGAACGTCACCAGTTGTGACAACCGTGATTGGCTGTTGATATCTCTATACCACATACTCTTCCAGAAAACGGGAATATGCTCCCCGGGCGGAACGGAGAAAGATGGCTGGCTTCCTTAAAACCCGAGCCCCTGTCCACCCAGCAGTGAATGGGTACCGAGTTTTAGCCGGTGGTTGTGTCCCGCCTCCCGGGGTGGTGGCCTCGCACTTGCCGCGGCGGGGAGCTAAAAGGGTGCAAACCTATGATCCCCAAACCCGGCTACGGCCAACAAGCACTAAAGAGTTAAAAAGTTTGAGACAAAATAAAATGTGGATATGGAGACGGGGCCATACGAGCGTAGCTCAGACCCTGTAAAATACAACATCGTAATGGATAGAAAAGCTGCGTCATTGTGTATTGTGTATCATGTTACAAGTTTCACGTAAGCAGTAAGAGAAAAAAAGTATATAATCCTATTTTGCCTCCCTGTTTTCCATTCGTTTGATATACGATTGTTTCCATTATTACTTATTTATCATTAATATTGTTTCTATTTTTGATATTGCTTTGTTTCTATTACGCGATGCTATTAAGTTGTTGTTTTATTTATGGTTTATTAGCTCTTTGTTTTGCAGCATCACAATGTTTATATTTTGTTATGTTGCTCTTGATATAATGCACATCTGGAAAAGCATTATATAGTGAAAACAAATTGGCAACTAATCATGTTTATTTTTTTAAGGGTGGAAACTTGTAGCTTCTCGTTCTCAAAAAAAGTCTCGTTTCAGCAAAAAAAGTGTGCATGCACTAAGCTTTCTTTAAGGACAGACCTTAATAAATATAGTAGACCTTCATTTTTCAAGCTTGATGAACTAAAACACGACCGATACATGAATGGTGCTTATGAATATCTAACTTGCTAACGCTTTTCCGGTAGATTAATGATCATTTATCATTATTATCGTAAACAGTAAACATTAGTGTCATCATTATTCATATCATCATAAGTGATGATGTAACTTATTACTACTATCATCATTTTCATTGTTGATGTTATTCAAAGTAACAGTGTGCTTATACTGTTAGCGATATTATCATTGCTGGTTGTACCGTGATGGCTGTTAATGGAGAATTATTAGCACAAAAAAAAATTATATTTGTCATCTTTTTCCGTAGAAGTCCTGAAAATATTAGTAGTTGAAGTATAGTAGTAGCTGTAATAATAATAATAATAGTAGTAGTAGTAGTAGTAGTAGTAGTAGTAGTAGTCTTAGTCTTAGTCTTAGTCTTAGTCTTAGTCTTAGTCTTAGTCGTAGTCGTAGTCGTAGTCGTAGTCGTAGTCGTAGTCGTAGTCGTCGTCGTCGTCGTCGTCGTCGTCGTCGTCGTCGTCGTCGTCGTAGTAGTAGTAGTAGTAGTAGTAGTATAGGAAAGCGGTGGCCGTGTGTTTAGCGTGTGGAAGTGGCAAGCTCTGTGTACCGCGTTTGAATTTTGCTAGGTTTCAAAATCTTTCGGCAATCGTCAAATGGCCTAAACATCCACATGCTGCCCGTTACTCTACCTTCGACGGCGAGTGCATCGGAGGATACATGGGCACATAAGCCTCTAATCACAGGCGCCACTATAAAAATCCTACCTGCGCCACCACGGGCGAGGGCCTACCATCAAAACCCTCCAGTGAACCTTCAGGCCCTATACCATCTGACCGCTGGAGGTCACTGCCCACAGGCGCTATAAGCCATAATGTAAAAAAAAGAAGTAAAGTAATAGTAGTAGAAGCAATATATTTATATATATACATTGAATTATTATAATAATTATATATATATATATATATTATATATATTAATTATATATATATATATATATATATATATATATATATATATATATATATATATATAATATATCTTTTTTATAATCAAAAAAATTCTTTATGTGAACAAGTACTAATACTAGCAATGCATGAAAAGTGAAATAAATAATATTTTAATGATAATGATATAATATAATATATATATAATATAATAATATAATGATATTGATAGTTGTAGTAGTAGTAGTAATAGTACATGTAGTAGTAGTAGTAGTAGTAATACTACATGTAGTAGTAGTAGTAGTTAATGGCGGCTCAAGAACTACAGGTGCTCCATTAGTCAAAGTCAACACCGCTCTCTCTCTCTCTCTCTCTCTCGCTCTCGCTCTCTCTCTCTCTCTCCTCTCTCTCTCTCTCTCTCTCTCTCTCTCTCTCTCTCTCTCTCTCTCCTCTCTCTCTCTCTCCTCTCTCTCTCTCCTCTCTCTCTCCAGTTTTCTGATGCTGGTTCACATGTTTATCTTTTCCCTTTTCTTGTTTTTTTTTCTCCGCAATGTTGGTCTTCTCCCTTCTTTTCCCCCCTCCTCCTGCTCCTCCTCCTGCTTCTCCTCCTGCCCCTCCTGCCTCCTCCTCTCCCCTCCTTATTCCTGCGTCTCCTCCTCCTCTTCCCTCCCTCTTTCTTCAAACTTCTCCTCCTCCTCCGCCACTCTACTTGTTGGTTTTACCATCAACTGATGTTTCTTCGCCAGGATTAGCCAATTACATAACTCTACCTGTCTGTGTGCGTGTGTATGTGTGTGTGCGTGTATGTGTGTGTGTGTGTGAGTATGTATGTGTGTGTGTGTGTATGTGTATAAGTATGTGTGTGTGTGTGTGTGTGTGGTGTTTTTTTATACATTTGTGCCTATAGCGCCTGTAGGCAGTGGTGACCCAGGGCTCGGATGGTAGGCTCTGGAGGTTCACTTGAGGGCTCTGATGGTTGGTCCTCGCCCGTGGTGGCGCAGGCAGGATTCTTATAGTGACGCCTGTGAGGCTCATGCCGCCCCCCTCGTGTCCTCCGATGCACTCGCAGTCGAAGGTAGAGTAGTTGATGGGCAGGGCATGTGGGTGTTCTTAGGCCACTCGTCGGTGCAGAAAGGTTTTGGTTTTCTTCGGGGATCGAACTCGGGTCACTGAGAACGCCAGTGGGAAACGCTAACCACTACGTTACCACCTCCCCTCCGTTACCGTGTGTGTGTGTGTGTGTGTGTGTGTGTGTGTGTGTGTGTGTGTGTGTGTGTGTGTGTGTGTGTGTGTGTGTGTGTGTGTGTGTGTGTGTGTGTGTGTTTCTTCTTCTTATGTGTGTGTGTATGTATTCATTAGTTGTATTCATGCAGGCTCTCTTTCCAAACCGAGCAACTCTCAACAGGAAACATCAACTTGAACCAGCCACGAGCCTTGTGGGCCTTGGCCTCATCCATGCTGGATTGTCCCTTACAGATACAACCCGGTGGCAAGGATCGGTTTCAAGGTAGCGTGCCACATGACCATATAGCCGAATTTGGCGCTGACGTACTATGCAGGCAATTTCTTCTAGCCTTCTCTCCTTAAACTTCTGCAACATTCAGGGTCTTGATCTAACTTTCTCTCTGTTGAACATCATCTCTCCTCCTCTAAACCTCATCTTCTTTTCCTCACCGAAAACCCAATTGTCTGTGAGCACTGACAGCAGACCTTTTTCTGTCTCTTCTTACTGTCTCTATTCTCATTTACAATCCAAAGCTGGCTGTTGCGTATATGTGCGCAATGACATCCACTTGCTCTCGTGCCCACGGTCTTGAATCTTCCGAATTTTCTACCATCTGACTTCGACTTCAATGTCACTCTCTTACTAAATTTATCTGTGCTGTGTATCTCTCACCTAACTCCTCTGACTATGTAAAATTCTTCGACTATTTAACATCAAAAGTGGAGCACATCTCATTTCATTTTCCTTTAGCAGAAATTTCCATTCTTGGGGACTTCAATGTTCACCACCAGCATTCGCTATAATTTTCTTTCACTGACCAACCTGGTGAACAAGCCTACAACTTTTCTATCCTCCAAGACCTAGAGCAGCTGGTGCAGCAGCACCCTACCCGTATTTCTGACAGCCTTGGAGACACGCCCAACATTCTTGATCTTTTCCTACCTACTAACCCTTCTGCTTACTCTGTGAAACTATTCTCTCCGTTGGGTTCCTCCGATCACAATCTTATTTCTGTAACCTGTCCTATCGCTCCGGTGCCGCCTCGGGACCCACCTAAGCGGAGGTGCTTCTGGCACTTCAACTCAGCTAAGTGGGAAGACCTAAGGCAGTACTACTCTGATTTTCCATGGAATGATTACTGCTTCCATGTCAAAGACCCATCTCTTTGTGCAGAGCGCATAACTAAGGTCATAGTCTCTGACATGGAGGCGTACATTCGACACACTTTCTCTAATCCAAAGCCCGTCAACATTGGTTTAACTCTGCTTGTTCTCATACTGTCCGAGATTGAGAGGTGGCTCACAAACGGTACCGTAAGCATCCATCTCCTGATACTCATGCCCTTTATATTTCTGCCCGTAATCATGCCAAATCTTTACTTCAACTTACCAAAAACTCTTTCATTCATAGAAAATGTCAATCTTTCTGAATCAAATTCCTCTCGTGACTTCTGGCATCTAGCAAATAACATCTTCTAACAATTTTTCTTCTTCATCTTTCCCTTCTATGCTTCACCCAGATGGCTCCACCACAGCTGTCTCATCTACTTCTAAAGCTGAACTCTTCGCTCAAACCTTTGCTGAAAAATTCCACTCTGGTTGATGAAGGGCTTGTTCCTCCTTCTCCTCCACCCTCTGACTATATTATGCCTGTCATTAAGATCCTTCGGAATGATGGTTTTTTTGCCCTTTCTGGCCTAGATCCTCGGGAGGCTTACGGTCCTGACGGAGTCCCTCCTATTGTTCTCAAAAACTGTGCTTCTGTGCTTGCACCCTGCCTGGTCAAACTTTTCTGTCTTTGTCTATCTACTTCCACCTTTCCTTCTTGCAGGATGTTTGCTCACATCCAACCTGTTCCTAAGAAGGATGACCGTTCTAATCCTTCAAACTATCGTCCTATAGCTTTGACTTCCTGCCTCTCTAAAGGTTTTTGAATCTATACTTAATAAGAAGATTCTTAAGCATCTATCTGCTCACAATCTTCTATCTGATCGTCAGTACGGTTTCCGTAAAGGGCGATCTACTGGCGATCTTCTAGCTTTCCTAACTGAATCTTGGTCATCCTCCTTTAGGGGTTTCGGTTAAACTTTTGCTGTTGCCCTTGACATATCAAAAGCTTTTGATAGAGTCTGGCACAAATCTTTAATTTCCAAACTACCCTCATTCGGTTTCTATCCTTCTCTCTGTACCTTCATCTTAAGTTTCCTTTCAAACCGTTCTATTGCAGCTACTGTAGATGGACATTGTTCTTCTCCTAAATCTATCAATAGTTGTGTTCACCAGGGTTCTGTCCTATCACCCACTCTCTTTCTATTATTCATTAATGATCTTCTAAGTCTAACTCAAAGCCCTATCCACTCCTACGCTGATGATTCTACCCTGCATTTTTCAACGTCGTTTATTAGACGTCCAACTCAACAGGAACTAAGTGATTCACGGAGAGATGCCACCGAGCGCCTAACTTCTGATTTTTCTATAATTTCTGATTGGGGTAAAGCAAACCTTGTTTTGTTCAATGCCTCAAAAACCCAATTTCTTTACCTATCTATCTTTCGACAAAACCTACCAGATAACTATCCCTTCTACTTCAATGACACTCAACTGCTTCCTTCTTCTACAATGAACATTCTAGGACTATCCTTTGCTAAAAATCTGAACTGGAAATCTCACATCTCATCTCTTGCTAAAACAGCTTCTAAGAAGTTAGGTGTCCTGTGGCGTCTGCGTCCTTTTTTTTCTCCCTCCCAATTGCTTGCTTTCTACAGGGGCCTTATCCGCCCATGTATGGAGTATGTTTCACATGTTTGGGGAGAATCCACTTATACAGCTCTCCTAAACAGGGTCGAGTCAAAAGCTTTTCGTCTCATCAACTCCCCTCCTCTGACTGACTGTCTTCAATCTTTAAATCACCGCCGCAATGTTGCTTCTCTTGCTCTCTTCTACCGTTATTTTCATGCTCACTGCTCTTCTGAACTTGCTAACTGCATGCCTCACCCCCTCCAGCGGCCTCGCTGCACAAGACTTTCTACTCATTCTCATCCCTATTCTGTCCATCTTCCTAATGCAAGAGTTAATCAGTATCTTTACTCTTTCATCCCTTTCACTGGTAAACTCTAGAACTCTCTTCCTGTTTCTATGTTTCCACTTTCCTATGACTTAAATCTTTTCAAAAGAAGAGTAACAAGACACCTCCCGAACTGTTCAAATTGGCTCACCCCTCTTTTTTATTTTATTCTCTTACTGTCTTCTTTATAGGGACTGCAACTAAGCGGGCTTTTGTGTTACCCATTTTTGTTGTGCCCTTAGCCAGTCCTTTGTGCATAAGAAAAAAAAAAAAAAAAAAAAAATAAACAGTAATAGGCCTCGCTTCAGTCTCACGGTGCAATCGTTGATTTGACACGCAATCATCCCAGCGATACCCCATGATTCTATGAAGACATATTACCAAAGCATCGATTCGCCTCTTAAAGTCGCTATTTAGGGTCCATGTCTCACATCCATAGAGTAAGATAGATCACAAGTGATTTGAAGATCCGGATCTTTGTACTTCTGCACATGTACCGACAGCGCCAAATACTCGTGCTGAGCGAGTCCACAACACCGTGAGCTATGCTAATCCACCGTAATACTTCTTGACGTGACCCGCATGCATTATGGACTGCGCTAACAAGGTATGTAAAACTTACCAAAATATCTATGTCCTCGCCGCACGCGCATGATCAGACTGTACTGTTTCATCTAGTAAGCCTCCAAACACCTGGACCTTGGTCTTGAGCCAGAAGACCTCAAGTCCCAAAGGTTTTGCCTCCTGTGCAGCCCTTCGAGAGCCATCACAAGGACCTCCGGCGACTCAGCAAAGATTACTGCATCATCGGCAAAAGCAAGATCAGTGATCTTGGTAATGCTGAGGGATGCTCCACAATCCCTTTGATCTACAATTTTGCCCAATACCCAGTCCATACAAGTCTTGAAAAGTGATGGGGCAAGGGCGTACCCTTGACTCACTCCTGTATTCTCAGGAAAGAAGCTGGATACACCTCCCCACACTTCACAGCACTCGCAGTACCAGAGTACAGTGAAATTCATATAAGGGGGAGTCGGTGGCCGAGCGGTTAGTGTCTTGAAGTGGTGAGCTCGATGTCCCGAGTCGGATCTTTCCGGGGGCAACTCTTTCGACCATCTTTAACGCAGTGGTTAAGAGCTGGTAGTTGTAAGCACAAAGTCTCGACTTCAAGTCCAGCCAGGAGCAACAGTTTTTTTCCATCATCGAGTGGCCGAAGATACCCACATGCTGCATGAACCTCACCTTTTGACTACGACTACACGTGCGGGAGAATGCATTAGGTGGCAGCATGAGCCTCAGGTCAAACCATCATAGAAAACCATCACAGGTGTCACTATAAAAATCCAGCCTGCGCCACACGGGCCAGGGCCAACCATCACAGCCCTCCAGAATGTGCAGGGCCAACCAACTGAGCCCTGATAACTGATAAAGAAGAATAGCCTACAGGTTCTATGGGCTCCAACGTAAAAAAAAAATACACATATGACACTATTTACATCGTACAAGTCAGAGATTCTGTTTTATCTGTTTTATATCTCTCCTTCCTGCATATTGTATACAATTACTTATAATGACGATGATTATATGTTGTTGCCATTTTTCTTGTAATCATTATCATGATTATTGCTTTTATTATTATCATTATCATAGTAATATTATCTGTGCTATTATCATTAACATAATCATTATCATTATTATCATCAATTATTGTTATTATTATTATAACTATTATTATTATCATCATTATTACGATCATTAGCATTACTATCAACATCTTTATTATCATTATTACTATAATTGTTAGCATCTATATTTATCATTTTCATTATTTCTATTACTATTGCTATTTCTTGATGTTATCATTCCTTTTTCCTTAACTGAATTATTTTCTTATTCTTATCCTTGCAATCATTATTGTCAATAGCAATAGTGATAAAAGTAACAATATCAGTACCATTAATGTAAAATAAGTGCGTTCATGTACATTGGTGTCTATACTAAGCACACTTGAGGTAGTTCTCTCTCCCTTCATAGATACAAGACTTCCCCTCACAGTTATTTCGTTCCCTATATAGTCTCCTCTTTCTTTCTTTCGTTTCCAATTTCACTTACATTTTTCCGTAAAATTTTCTCATTTCCTCTTCTCCGATTCCTTTACCCGAACGTACCCTTTCTTTAAATGCCCTCTCCTCTTCCTCTTCCACATTCTCCTCCTCATTCTCTTCACCCACCTCTTCGTTCATCCATTCTTCTCTTCTTCGCCCCTCATATCAAGCTGCAACCACCATTGGCGCCTTGTCCAGCCCGCAAAGGTTATTTGGTTACCAGGTAGGGAGTGTTGAGTCGCCTATGATCCCTTCCTCCCCTGAGGACAAACACCGCCCTTTGTCTGCCGGGCCGAGGGGGCGATCACGGCTCCAGCCTTATATTGTGTGGCCGTGAAGAGAAACACATTGATTTTGACGCGAAATACGAGACTATGATGAAAGGCTTTGATTTCAGTACAGAGAGAGAGAGAGAGAGAGAGAGAGAGAGAGAGAGAGAGAGAGAGAGAGAGAGAGAGAGAGAGAGAGAGAGAGAGAGAGAGAGAGAGAGGAGAGAGAGAGAGAGAGAGGAGAGAGAGAGAGAGAGAGAGAGAGAGAGAGAGAGGAGAGAGAGAGAGAGAGAGAGAGAGAGAGAGAGAGAGAGAGGAGAGAGAGAGAGGGAGAGAGAGAGAGAGAGAGGAGAGAGAGAGAGAAGAGAAGAGACAGAGACGAGACAGAGAGAGAAGAGACGAGAGAGAGAGAGAGAGAGAGAGAGAGACAGAGACAGAGAGAATTGCTTGACTTTATTGCATGTATCAGTTTTTTTGGCCTTTTGAGATCGTTGACGCAGGACACAGCGCCACTGCATTATCCATGTTCCTCTTGTTACATCATTTTACGTTTCCCTAGCTCATTGGCTCCCTAACAGGTGGGGAGTGTGTACCACGCCAGATGGCCATTGGCGTATCCCTCTGTATTATCATTGTTTGCCTACCCATCACTAGTGCAGCCGTCGTGGTGCGATAAACTCGTATTTCTTGGTTATTACACCTCCAATCCGTTGTACAAGGCCTGGAAATTCACGGCTTTCTAACACTAGAGAGGCCATGTACATGTGATGAATGATATTGCACTGGCGAAAACCACCTTCTACTGCCTAGATTTGTAATTAATTTTACGACCGTACTGCCCTCTGGTGGCAGATTTTTTTACTACTTATTGTAACACTGCCGTCTGTCTAGATTTGCAGGTACCGTGGTGACTGCACTCCTCTTAAGCGCCACATTTCTCAATAACTAAACTTAATAATACCCTCTGTTAGGTTTGGAACTAGCGTAGTGAAGCATTGTCTCCTGGTGGCATATTTCTTAACCACTAAATGTAACACTGCCATCTCACGGTAGGCTCTGGAACTAGCAAGGCTAATAGCATTGCCCTCTCGTTACAGATTTCTCAATTACTGTGTAACAAAAACCTCTGCCAGTAAAATTTGAAAACCTCTGGCGGCGCATTTCCTAATACTATTGATCACCGTCCTCCATCAGCAAACTTATGAACCAGCGTGGCCAGCAGCACTGCCGTCTGATGGTTGATTTCGGAGCCCTGAACAATTGTTGATTGAGATAGCAAGCTTTGATATTTCTGAACTAAAACGATAGTTAAGAGGAGAGGCAGTTCATGTATGATAACGGAGCCTTGTGACGCCTAGCACATTGGCGCGAAGTAGACATTAAGCCAAGATATACAATTACACATCATCGTGATAACGCACGTATGAAAATAATTTACAGTACAATTATATACTATAGCCTATTTTTTTTAACGAGGCAAAAATCCTGTCCCCTTGCTGCTTACTGACTGATATTTGATACCAGGAGAAGGGAATACTACGCTTCTTCTTAATTCCAACTGTATTTTATCATAGTTAACCATATTATCAGGTAAACATAGGCATCATTTTAAGCATGAGACCTTAAAATAGCATGGAATTTTTGCCTTGTTAAAAAAAATAGACTATAGGTGATTTTCTACTGAATAATAATGTAAGGATGGCTCTGTGCCTCCGACTTTGATTCAGTAAATTTACGGTTTACCCCACGGTCATCCCGTGATTTTGAGGCTGAAACTTAGTTTTCCTGAATATTTTTGATGTGCTTATAATGAATCTGGCATTCGTTTTTGCCAGCAAGTAATTTTTGTTTAGAGGTGTGATGCACACTCAGAAATGAGGGGTATATTAAGGGTAGAATTGTTACATCGCACCATCACTACCCTTTTTATACCCTATGTCCAGGCTGGAAGGTAGATGCTGCTGATTATACCCTTCATCTACCCTTTATCTACCCTTTTTAGACGAGAGGGTTGAGAAAGGGTACATTTGGGGTTGGAAAAGGGTATATTTGGGGTTAGAAAAGGGTATATTTGTAAAGGTAGAAAAAGGGTAGCAGTATTTCATCACTATAAACACCCTTTTTCTACCCTTTTCCTACCCTTTTTTTCTAAGAGTGTGGGTGCCCCTCCCGGCCCGCCCAGCAAATCTTGTTCCGCTTTGTACTCCCGTAGCTTTGAAAATTTTCTTTATTTCTTGATATCATCTGTTACTAAACCAAAGCCCACCTAAATAAAATACTAACTAACCTAACTTAACTTAATCTTAGCTAAACTAACCTAACTTAATCTGATTTAACCTAACTAAACCGTTT
This sequence comes from Chionoecetes opilio, assembly GCA_016584305.1. Classification (NCBI taxonomy): domain Eukaryota; kingdom Metazoa; phylum Arthropoda; class Malacostraca; order Decapoda; family Majidae; genus Chionoecetes; species Chionoecetes opilio. The sequence continues at coordinate 109,633 of JACEEZ010006165.1, read as the reverse complement.
CTGGTTGAAATGACTGTAGATTTCCGGTAGTATATGTATCGCCATTATTATTCAATTGCACCATGGGAAATGGGGTTCAAAAGACTAAGAATGAGAAGATCTATACGATAAGACAGGTTAGAATTGTCAGGCTCGAGGATGACCTAAATCATAATATTACCTTTGATTCTTGTGTAGCTTCCCTCTTTTCGAACCCCACTCACTGCTTGAGTTCATTTATGTAAGTGGAAATTTCAGTCATCAGTTACCTCCTATTGGTACGTGCTAATTCAATATATATTTTACAAGTACCTTATGTCTTACCGAATAAACCTGAGAGCGAATGCAGGATGTCGAAGCAAACGAAGAGATAATTGGCTGTGTTTGCCTCATTTTGATCACAGACAAGATAGATTAGACGAGGCAGTGAATAGACACAGCGTTCAAGCATACAAATGAAAATAAATTGTTACTGAATAAAGCCATAATTATGCCTTTGTTTAGTCTTTTATTGTTTTAACGTAAATAAGGTGAACGTGATTTCTTTTCTATGCTATTTCTTTTTTGTGATCCATAGTAATTACATTTATTTAGTTTCATATTTACATTAGGAGTAAGAGAGAGAGTAAGAGAGAGAGAGAGAGAGAGAGAGAGAGAGAGAGAGAGAGAGAGAGAGAGAGAGAGAGAGAGAGAGAGAGAGAGAGAGAGAGAGAGAGAGAGAGAGAGAGAGAGAGAACGAAGAGAGATGGAGAGATAAATGGAGATGTCACTGTAAAGGTCGCTTCCGAAGTCTTTCAGATAGCGTCAATAAAGGATCCATTACAAGGTGGTATAAAGAGGAGGAGGAGGAGGAGGCTGTGCTGAGTGAAGAGGAATGAGGAGGAATGGAAATGCATGAGTATAAACTTCTCTCTCTCTCTCTCTCTCTCTCTCTCTCTCTCTCTCTCTCTCTCTCTCTCTCTCTCTCTCTCCTCTCTCTCTCTCTCTCTCTCTCTCTCTCTGGTCCCCATTTCCCCATCTTCTATATGACTTTGACTTAATCTTATCTCATTCCTCTCTCCCCACCTTCCCCACTCTCTCTCCTCCTCCTCCTCCTCTTCCTTAGTGTCCTCCATTCACTAACTTTCTTCTCTCCTTCCATATTAACTCCCTGCGAAGACCAGGAGGAGGAGAAAAGATCCTTTCTCTCCACAGCCTCCTCATTACCTTCAATTTTATTACCTCCTTTTTTATATCTCTCATTTTATCCTCCTCTACATTTTAATTTGTATATTATATTATTTTTCTTCGCACTACCTATGTAATTTTGAGACCTGCATCTTCTGCTGTGTGTGTGTGTTTGTGTGTGTGTGTGTGTGTGTGTGTGTGTGTGTGTCTGTGTGTGTGTGGGGGGTGTGGGTGGGTGTGGGTGTGTGCGCGCATGTGTGTGTGTGTTCTTCTCATGCATGGCTTTGGTACTTCTCGAAAAGCGCCGTTGATTGAAAGTTGAAAAGTAGATGGCCCAGTTTCATAAAGCTTATGTTATATTGTTCTTATTGTTATTGTAGATATTTTTGCTGTTCCTATTGATGGTTGTGGTGGTGATTCGTTGTTGTTTGGTCTCGAAGATGAAGTATAGAATGCAGCAATAACACATTTCAAGTCATTTCTGTGAACTGATCCTACTTTATATCAAATTGTTATCGTGAAATTTTTCTAATCATTCAAAATTTACATGAAATGTAAAAAAAATGGTAAAAAAGATTGCCTTTATGCAATATGAAGGAGGAGGAGGAAGAAGAAAAGGAGTAATAATAATAATAATAATAATAATAATAATAATAATAATAATAATAATATAATAATAATAATAATAATAATGATAATAATAACAATAATAATAATAATAATAATAATAATAATAATAATAATAATAATAATAATAATAATAATAATGTTAATAATAACAATATTTATTATTATTATTAATTATATTAATAATTATAATAACACTAATACTAATAATAATAAAAAGAAGAAGAAAAAAAGAAGTAAAAGAAGAAGAAGAGGAGGAGGAGGAAGACGAGGACGAGGTGGCCTTAATCTCAGTCTGGCGTGCTTATGTCGAAGGATCTTTCAGAAATAGCTAACGTCCTGCTTCTGCTGACACCCTCG